>OZ023166.1:30780256-31045256 GCA_963678695.2 Diplodus puntazzo | reverse complement strand
ACAAAAGAGCCTACGTGGAAAATAAATTACCTTCTAAGTGACATTTTCTTTTCGCTACGGGAATGAAGGCAAAGCCACCCACTTCCGGCATTTCTGTGCAGGTCTTTGGGTACCTTGACACAATATACAACTACAAACTACAGCCAGGATATTTACATGTACCTGCATGCATGTGGTTAGTGTTGTGGGCTGCTCTCTTTTCGGCGTGTCCTCAGTCTGTCCTGCCAGCCACTCCCCACAGCACACTGATCACTGAACACACTGATCAAATTGAACAACACACTGATCACTGATCACACTACCCTACTGGAAAAAAACAGCATAGGCCAGCACAGCTGCTGACCAGCAAGACCAGTTGTGTTTTGGTGCTGGTATGCTGGTGATGGGATGCTGGTGACCAGCTTCATCAGCAACTTCACCAGCAAGACTATGCTGATAGGCCACCATAATTAATGGGACCTTGCTGGTGGACCAGTTTCATCATGCTGGTCCACCTGCTAAACCAGCATCAAACCAGCATAGATCAGCATGATTTCCGTGCTGGCCTAAGATATATCCGAGTCTTCCCAAACGCTTCAGATGGCCAACGGTTGGCCCGGTGTGTTTCAGGCTTTAGAGGTACATATCAATTAGAGAGTAGCTGCCATGTTGCTTAAACACAGACAGACATGGGTTTGGTCTCATGTAATAATGTAAGACCAGGCTCAGCAGCCTCCCAGTGAACACAGCTGGACATCATACTGGGACTGAACATAGCCTCTGAGGTGGACGGAGGTCAGTTTGAAGGCAGGGGATATAGTATGGAGGTGATTTACAGCAGCTTTAAATGTTGACTTATTAGACGAAGTAGTGAACTGGCTGCTTTTTACATATGCCAGCTGAAACTACAGGAGCTGCCAGACTATCACATCTTGAACTACAGAGTGGTATTAAGAGACAGGATGGGCCGGGGCTAGCATGTTAGCATGTTAACATCAGTCGACATCTCTGTAACACAGAACAGAGATGTCTCTGACAGAACATCAACACTATTGTTTCTTCACCGTGTTCATAATGTTTGTTCAGGGTTTCAGTGTTTTATTATTAATTTTCTATTGTTCTTCTGTTATTCTATATATATATATATATATATATATATATATATATATATATAAATATATATGTATATATATTAGGGATGTGAATCTTTGGGTGTCTCACGATTCGATTCGATTCAATTCCGATTCTTAGGGTCACGATTCGATTCAAAATCGATTCAACCGATTCTCGATTCAACTGATTCTCGATTCAAAAATTGATACAATGCATAGTGTGTTAAGGCAAATTATGGCATCAAAACAATACAGTTTGTATAAGATAATGTGATTTTTAAATAAACTGATTCCAATGATGTAATGACACAAAGGCAAACTTAAGACAAAAGGTGACATCTATCTATGGTCACATTATGCTATATAAGAAATGAGAACTTCCTCCATGAAATGCGCAACAGCACAACTTTAATAGCGCAATCTGCTGCAGAATGAAAAAAGCAAGCCCTTAAAGAGTGTGTTTTGACAAGATGAATATGGGTTTTGAAAAATTTGCTGTCTCTCTGCTTTGAAGGAAGGTGCTGGTGTGATGGATTGATTTTATGTAAAAAGAAACAGTTGATTAAGAAGCAATGAATACAGTCACATGCATGTTAAGATGATGAATTAAGAGTTAAAAACTAATGGCATACGGATATTTACCTGTCAGAAGTTTAATTAATCTGTGATCATCTGTTGATCCTTTTGATTCCCTGTGCTCGATTAGTTAAGCCTGCAGAGGTCCAAAGGGGGGGCTCTCGGGCCACGATGCCTCATTCGGAATGAAGCTGCCAGAAGAAAAGCATCGTGTCCGTTTTATTCAATCACTACCCTTTTCAGGTAGAGAATGTATATAGTGGTTATGGAGTTGATGTTATTGGAATGGTAAAATAATATGTTCGAGATGATGTTCTGTTGATGAGCCGACTGATCGCGGTGTTTTGTAGTGATGGCGAGATGAAGCTTCATGAAGCATTGAAGCTTTCCATCCAATTGGTTCACACATGGGCCGAAGCTTCATGGTGCTTCATTTGCTCTACTGTGCCATCAAGTGGACAATGAATGTAAAACAGGCAGAGTGACTATAATGACACCGGGGCTTTGGTGCGTGAAGCTTCGAATTTAATTATGCTTAAATGATAATGCAAATAAACAAATAATATAGGCTACTCATTATTATAGTGTCTGTTTTTCTGATAGAATGATGACAGAGGGAAAAGCTGAAACAAATTGGGGAGAGGGTTGTGATGTGAATGTGTTACTTGGGACAAAATGTAACTCATACAATGAGGAAATTGTATTCATTTTTATTTAAAAACAACAACTTCTCCACTGTGATGGGCTTCGGGCGGTTTCTTCTTTTTTTTTTGTAAAGATTTTTTCTGGTCATAGATGCCTTTATTTATGAGAGCGGATAGATTGGAGAAATGGGAGAGAGAGGGGCTGTGATATGCAGCGAAGGTGTTTGTGACATGCGCGCGAACCACTCAACTACCTGTGCGCAAGGTACAGTGGTTTTTGAAAGGATTTGAGGTGATGGGGACCTCGATTGCGTTTCGTTGCCCCTCATATTTCGAATCACACGCCAAAGCCGCAAACCTGAATCAGTCACGCGGTACAGCCAGCTCGCGAGGCTTCGAACGTCACCACATACGTCATCGACACAAGCCTCGATACGCACTTCACAAAAATCTTCCTGGACTCGACACACGCTTCGAAGCTTCGGCACGGAAGACACATCACTAGTGTTTTGGGCATTAATGTTTTTCGGGTTCTGGAGTGGCGCTAACTACGACGCTAATTAGCAGCTAGCTTAACTCCGTCGCGCCGTGGCCGGCACAGAGCGTCACGTGACCGCAGGCACAGCGCATACTGTGTGCATAACTGACTGTTTATGTGTATATTTAGTGATGAATGTTGTTAATAGTGTGAATTAACTGGCGAAAAGGCTAAATTGCTTACTATTGTATATTATTTGGTTCATTGCCATTAGAGATAATATTGATAATCGAAATATTGGTTAATGATTATCTGAACCTTTTATGTTTTCTACCCTGATACTTTGTGAATATAATTGTGTTAACAATAAATTCGTAATGAAGCTGCCAGAAGAAAAGCATCGTGTCCGATAGTTTCATTCATTCACTCCCCTTTTCAGGGCGTAACACTGGCTACACTGTGTGCGGATGTTATGTCCTGCACCTTCTTTTTGTGCACTTCTGTTTGACATTGTGCCTGCAGTGCATGGCTGCCCTTGTTTGCATAGTTTATAGCTGCTTTTATACTGGGCAGCAAGCCGCCAATTTGACCATCCTTTTTGCGGCTCGGTCCGCGGATTTAGACAGAAGCCGGTAAATTGGGGGTCTGTCCTGGTCCGCCAATTTGCCACCTCGGAGGGTACACTTTTATCCAACTCCATTCCGATCTAAATCCGAGACATCGTTATGCCGGAAATTGCGTGAGATGAGCGGAGGTGTGGATGACCTGCACTGTTGTGCGCCCCACAGCTGAGGAGTTTTAAAAGCAGGAAACAGCTGATCACAGCAGTCAGTCCACCACTTCATCCGCGGACGTCAAGATGAGCAACTGGACAGCTGCTGAGATCCAGGAGATGCTAGCGTCTCCTCAGTCTCTGAAGCTGTCTTCGCTGTTAGCTTGTTGTTGTAGCGGCTAGTTAGGAACAGTCGCTACTTTTAAATTAAAAGCCCCCGCTAAGAACCCAGTTCTAAACTCCAATGGGGCGCAATGTCAAGCTCTTATTTTGAAGACAAATTCCTTGTCTTTCTTTCTCCAAGTTTGCTGCAACGCTGTGTACTGAAGCACCGGGGGGCGCACAGAGAGACGGGGGAACGTTAATAAAAAATCGATTTTTGAAGTTTATGAATCGATTCAGAATTGCGGATGATTAGAATCCCGATTCTTATGTGAATCAATTTTTTCCCCCACCCCTAATATATGTATGTATTTCTAATACTATAATTCTGTCCTCTGTACATTTTTCAAAAGGTATCGCCTCCTACAAATTTTGAGCTACAGAAACCGTTTATCTATCAAACCGTTCTGCGCTGTAGGGACATTAAGGTTATGACTGTTGGTATTTCTATCTATTATATTTTTGGAAATATTCAGCAAAATTCCCCTGTTCATCCTTATGGGGAATTATTCAACTTTCGTTCTGCTACTGCTTCAGCATACGTTCAGCTACAGAGACCATTCAACGATTGAAATGTTCAACTTTTTAAGCACTTTCAGTCTTTTCATTTTCTAACTCAGACATTTCAAATATTCAACTTTTTCAAGTAATAATTTTACAATGGTAGTGTAACCGGGTTGAAATTATATCTTTATTTTTACATTTGAAATGTCACCAAATCCTTATGAATACTGTTCTATATGTTTAAAATGTGTTTTATTTCTTATATTTATATCTGAATGTTGTATTCAGACCAAAGTGTTAATACCTGTACTGTCACTTTAAGAGGTTGCAGGCCTTTTGCCATCATTCCGGTGCTTCTCTCAGTCCGCGCCAAAATCGAAAATCGCTATTTTTAAAACACTAAAATGGCTCGACACAACATGAAACTTTGCTGCCGACCTAACAGGTATGAGGTCCACCATTACTCTCCTACCTGTTAGGTCGCACTCGGGGTTCGACACTTTTTGTCTGCCATGACGGTGGCGCGCTGGAGATGCAGCAGCTAACGTGAGTAGTTAAAAAATCTTCTTTTTTATAAACTGTGTACACAAACAATGTTCTCAATGCTCGTGTTCATGTGTAGAGACCCTGGTGATACTACGAGCAAAGTTTCATGTTGTGTCGAGCCTTCTTAGGCCCTGTCCATACAGAAACGCTCTTAGTGTAAACGCACGTTTTGCATCGTTTTGGCCGATCGTCCACATGGATCCTGTAAACGCAGCACCTGAAAATGCAATTTTTTGAAACCGGGTTTCAGGGTAGAAAAACTAGAAAATGCTGCCCTTGCGTTTTCGTGTGGACAGGGAATCTGCATACTTTCTAAAACGATGACGCCATCACCCCACCCCTTGACCTCTTGCCTCCGACCTCTGAACCCCGCAATGTCTCATAACAACAACAACAACAATGGCGGACTACATGCTTGTGTTCGTGCCACAAAAGATATTGAGCCTTTCTTGCAACTTACTCACCTTGTAGTTGGGTGTGAGTCGCAGCAGCAGTTCAACCTCATTAATGGTCCACACAAACGATTCTGGTTTCCTTGCACTAGTCATTTTCATATTTCCCTTGTGTTCAGTTTCTCCGTCTACTGTCTGTTTGTTTACAGCGCGCAAGCTTTATGTGCATGCTCCGTCTCTTCTCCGTTTTTGGTGAATTTCAAGCGCCACCTATGGCCTGGAATATGAACTACAGCATTTTTGATCGTTTTCAGTGGATCCTTATGGACACAAATATTCTTGAAATGATGCCGAGGAAGACAGAGGAAAAAAAGATCGTTTTCGTATGTGTGGACGAGCCCTTAGTGTTTTAAAAATAGCAATTTTGATGCTAGCGTAAGAGTGCCTGTAGCACTCCCATTGAAAATTAGCTTTCCCGAAAACGGAACTCTTGACTCATATACATTCACAAATAAAGCCTGGGTTGCTTTTTGGAGAGAGTTTCACTTTAATGTGTCAATTGAATATAAAACTTGTAAACAAACTTTTTGTAAGCTTTAAAGTAGACATGTTTCCACATGCTAGTCTACAGAGTTTTACAAAGGAGACTGCATGTTACAGAGCCTTATGTGTTTTTCTGTTGATTTGTACAGGTATGTGCATTATGTTCATGATTCATCTGGCATAGTGTTTACATTTGTTTACACTGGTAGCATTAAGCATGTAAAAGAAATTCATGTTATCAAATACATTGAACATTTTATAAATTATTTCATTCATTTTCACATTTTTATTTAAAAGTATTTTTGGTGTCAATACTAAAGATACTAAAGAGCTTGAGACTTGTGTGCTGTGTGGAGGAAACTGCATGTTACATAGCCTTATATGTTTTTCTGTTGATTTGTACAGACAAATCCACCGATCTGCCTTCATTAAAAGAGCAACCAGCAGCTGGTCGTGGTCAGGTTCCTTCCTTAAGTCAGCACAACATAGAACACAACGCAGAACATACTAGGGTTAACGGATGTGCATCCAACCTGACATTAAACTGTTAAAGACAATGCATGCCCGTTACAGTAGGAAGTGGAGAAATCTTCGAATCCTCTTCAAACCCACCCCACTTTCAACCGGTTCTCCTCCTTCATACTTTAAGCTACAGACATCATTCAAAATACCAGCACTTACACGACCTTGAACTATTGGGCATGTATTCCGCTTTTTAAAATCTTTGACGGATTCGAAATCATCACAGTTTTAGTTTGAAGGATTTTTAGCCCGTCTTCAGATTTTATAATCGGTGTGTATTGCATGAGCTAGAGTGGGTCACATGACCCCTCAAATGGGGAGCAGCTGGAAAAACTTGAGAAAAAATTCTCTTCAGCTTGATTTGGATCCAACATCTTTTACTTCACATAGACAATGTAGGACATCCTGTTGGTATTCAGCTGATGGTCTTATTTCAGATGTCGGACTTACACTCTTGGCTGTAGAAGCCCAGGAGCAACAAGCTCTCCAGCAACTCCCCTAATAATAACTTTGAGTTCTGGAGGGGAGCAGACTGTACCAGTTTTGTCCCTCGCTCTAGCACCCTCATTTTTCACTCTACAGAAAATAATGAGACATGAATGCGATCGTCTTCTTGTCCTCTCAATCACGCCATACAGTCACATATCTGGATCTCCCACTGAACTGTCATCGCTTCATTTGCACTGTTGTGCAGACATGCTAACATTACCATCACTTCTAGGCATTTTTCCCAGATTATCCTCATGTATGCATCTCCAAAGCTTAAATGGAGCACCTCACTGGGGTCTCTTCACAGAACAGAGTACTAGTCTGTCATAATAGCCTCAGATTTGAAAATGAACATTTGTGCGAGGAGGAAGGATATGACCCCATTTTTAGTTTTGATGTGCTAAATCACAAAAACATCACATACACAGTACATATTCAGAATGTTTTTATTGAGTGAGCTCTACAGAAGCAGGGGCAAAGGGAGGAGGGGGTCAGGGTGGCAATGAGTGTTCATTCTGTTGTGAACCACATCAGTGAAGGAGGACTTTTATTGAAGGTTTAGATCTCTCTCTCTCTCAAACGCTCTCACACAAACACAGAACTCAGTGAATTCCTACATGGCTCCGTGCAGGTACAGGGCCAGGAACTTCCTGAATGTTTCAGGTTTGTAACCTGCCAGACCAGCTGGTACCTACAGGGGGAAACAGCAACCAATCAGAATCGTTTCACATTTCACTGCTGCTCTCTGCTCTTTCCATATCTCCATTTTGCACCTCCTCGTATCCTCCTGCTCTGCTCATCTCAGGGCATATATTGAAGGAGTGCAGTAACTCTCCTATAAACACAGCTTTATGTGTAAAACTGGTGGAGTCTCAACTTAATGCCTCAGAAGCACAGACGTCTCCTCCGTCTTTCCTTGCCTTCTCTGCTCTCACTAAGGACTAAGGCGTCAGGAGAGGAGTTGAGGAATAGAACCGAGGATGTAGAAGTTAGAAATGATAAGAGGGGTTTGTTTATTAAAGTTGTCAGTAAATACACATTTATTATGAGAAGAGGGTTCATTCTGCAAAGCTCCCCACATCACACACCAGTTAACCACCAGTAGTATCAGATTGGAGAAATGATTTGTGACTACTAAACTTCTGACTCCTGACTTTCCATCAGCACGGAGGAGGAGATGATGACCGGATCTTTATGTTTCGGGTGAACTGCATATTCAAACCTGGCAGTGAGTTAGTTACCAATAGACAGAAAATGATCACTGTACCTTTACTTGCTTCTTCTTGATGAGAGGTCGGAGTTTTGCATAATCATAGAGTGCGACATCTTCATCCAGCCACACCTTCAAATAGCAAACAGCAGACAGCATTCAAAAGGCCAGCCGACAGCAGAAGAGAAACACATTCATCTGTACATCAATTCTGATCGAGTCATGAAAACTCTTTTTTTTGTGACAGTGTGGATTTTAGTTTTTTTTTTCATTACTTTATCAAAAGTAATGATGACAAGTAATCATGACAAGTAGTCCTGAGAAGTTTCTTTGCGTATGTATTTCGGCATACTCTTCAATCCTGAGTTAAAGAATCAGCCACAATGCCTCATAAAGTCCTGATGCCAGTGCAACCATACTCTGATCTTATAGGTACACTTCACTGACAAGCTCCTGAATCTGGATCAGTCACTCCTGTAGACTTGGTTCTGAGGAGTTTGTAGCTGGCTCTTCAGTTACAATTGATTCCAACAGCGCTCCACTGTTGATCTGTATGCTCCCGACGTGTTTTCTCCACTGTAGATTACAAAGTGCCAAGATACAAACTTTTCAAAATTAGCTTTAGACCTACATGGGGGGCTTCTAAAGCCACATGGGTCAGAGTCTGCCTTTAAAAGGTGGAACATAATGAAGTAGCTAAAACAGTGTTGCTGTTTACTTGTTGATGAGCTGAAGCACATTGTTGGTTCAGTCTTGAGGGTTCACTGACCGCAGCTTCTCTTGGTGAAGTCACAGGTTTAAGAAACAGTTTGGGAACATAAGCGTTGTAACCTTCTTGTTGTAAATTAGATGAGAAGATTGATATGACTCTTCATATCTGTATGCTAAGCACAGAGTTAGTGGTTCGAACTAACCTTCACATGTGTGGAACAATACAACCAATCACAATGTTTGTTTACAACAACTTCTGAATGGAGAACCGCTGCATCACACACTAGCTTACATACAAGTTCACTGCCTTTTTTCATGATCTTATTTCAAAGTATGAACATCTCGTTCATCATAAATGCATGTTTGATGCTTTCATATCTCATTAATAACAATAACAACATGACTAATGATAGTAAGGACACATTACTTACCTGTTGGGCCACAGACTGAAGAAAAAGACTGACGGTTGCTCCACAATGCACATCAACAATAAACAACAACAACAATTGGTAACCAGATGTCTTAGTGACTCTGTCTATTTCCTGCTCTGCTATCCTGTGTTTCCTCCCTGCAGGAAGTTGTTTGCCTAAATCCAGGTGTTAACATCTCGAGGCTGGAAACATGGGCTCTGTCCAAAATATGAAAGATCTGCCTGCACTCACTAATTAACCTGTTCCATTCCATTTCTTTGTTAAACCTGCACAGAAACCTAAATGTAAAGATGACAAGCAATTCTTTCATAGGGATTAAGTGCTGGTTGGAAAGCAGCAACTTTCCAGAGTCCTGTAGTTCTGGTTACATGGACAATATGTCTTCAGTCCAATTGAAATCATGCTGATTAGAGACTAACCTGTTTATATGGAAGCTACATAAGGTGATGGAGTAAGATGTGCGTCAACATGCCACAACATTCACTCTGTTTCGAGTCTTTATGCTAAGCTGCTGGCTAGCTAAGCTAGCTTTATATTTATCAGACAGATGTGACAAAAGTAATTAAGTATATTTCCCAAAATGTTGAAATCTTCCTTTAAAAGTTACACATCAACATATGACAGCCACATATTCATTATTAGTGTTTTGGGAAGAACTCCCTGGGACTATTACTTCTCCATAAAATGTCTCATATGTGTTGGAGAAAAATCAGTTAAAATGCGAATTTTAATCTAATCTGTTCTGCTGCAGCTCTTGTGCACCGCTCTCTGCTCTACGTGTCATGATCAGACCATTTTGGCATAGATGCATATTCTGTCATAGTGGAACAAATTAGTGCTGCAACAATTAGTTTTTAGCCAGTTATTTTGATAACTGGGTTATTAATTAATCTGTTTTAGCCATTTTTTAAGAATTACATTTGATGTCGGCTTGTTAAAAGTTAATATTTTCTGCTTTCTTTTCTTCTGTGTGACACTAAACTGAATATCTTTGGTCGTGGACAAAACAAGACATTTAAGGATGTCATCTTTAGATTTCTGAAACACTGATCGACATTTTTCACCAACAAAACAGAAATGAATTGAGAAAACAATTAACTGATTCGTAAACAATGAACATTAGTTGCAGCCACTAAGATGTCGACTTGGACTTTGTCACAGAGCAGCATAAAAAGCTCATAATACAAGTGAAGCACCTGGTTCTTGATGCCATCGTCTCCTGAAAGATCTGTGGTGTTGAGCTGGAAGACCAGGAACTGGAAAAGTCTCCCGTTGGTCCCCACTGCCTGTACTGTGATAGGACGGCCCAATACAGACTGTGGCTGGGTCTGACACACAGACACACACAGACACACACAGACACACACACAGCAATAATTATCTATTTAGGTGATGGCTCAGCAGAATATACACAGAGCATTATCACAGATCTACTGTTAAATGTGATGAGTAATTCCTCACCCCATACAGGCTGTGTGCACGGGCCAGAGCGTTTCCGAAGGCAAACATCACCATCTTGGCTCTGAATTGTTTTGGCCGGAGCTTACAGTTAATGTCTCCATCCTCCTGGAAGTAAAGTGTGTGGGCATGACGGTAAGGGTAGCCCTCCCTGAAACCTGAGAGGAGATAACAATGACACACTCCTCTCAGCCTCAGGGACACACAGACACAGCACACTGACGCATGAAGAGGACTCACCTGAGCAGTTCACCTCCTCCTCGTACACGTGTACCTTCTGCAGGTCAATGGACGGGGAGACGGGATAGAAGGATTTGAGGACGTGATCTGCAGTGTCGCCCACTTCCTGTTTCCCAGAAACCTCTGGCAAAGGGTCCATGCAGTTATACAGCAAACCATTCTGACCCCTAACCTGGAACAGGTCCTCACCTTATATACAAACATGGAATGTAAATGGAAGGACATTAGAATGCATTCAATACTTGTTTCAGCCATTTCAGTACTCATTCAGTACTGAAATGGAATCCAACTGAATCCAACTGACTGCGGTGATCCTCGGACTTCCTCTTTTCATTGATACTCTAAAAACCCCTCTCTTCTGAAATTTCAGCAGACTTCTTTGTCTTTGTTTGCACATTGCTGCACACAATTGCCTCAAACCATCTGCAGGGATGTGCATTGTACCAGCCACATGTTACAAAGAGAACGGGGGAAGAGCACAGCTAGCTGCACTAGCAGATTTCCTACACCCTTTATAAAGTGAAACCTAAGCATTTTTAACACATATTCAAGCTTGTCCAGCACCTTAGGACGTAATACAATGCATATTTCAATGTCAGCCTTCATTTATACTTATTTATACTATAAAATAAAAGCATCCTGTGTCATAAACACATATCTGGGCAACACCCTGAAACATTTACTAGCTGTTACAGAAGTGAAGGGCAGTGTGAGGGCAGCATGAGGCTGGGCTGTCTGTAGGTTTGTGTTTTTATTTCTTTATCTATCTTTTAAGCAGTTTAAGCTACTTCATCATTAAATTATATCTGAGACCTTGAAAACATGCATTTTCAAGGACTGCCAGCACCCATACTAACACTGACTAGCAGTTGTAAGAAGCTCTACAGGGCACCTTGAAGCATCAGGTGATGCGACAGGATGTATTGATTACCTCTCTTCCATGTAGCGGCCAATGAGTACTTCTCAGCGAGGATCCTCCTTCCAATTGCAGGATGTCTGGACTGTAGAGTGGCACACAGGTGGAGCAGGTTGGAGAGCAAAGTGTTGCTGGTGAAGGAAAACAAACGGTGAGAGAGAGGGAAGTGGAGGTCTTTTTCTGTCTCTGATCCAGCACCGGAGGTAGTAGCATTAGGGATGGGTACCGAATTTAGTACTTTTATTGGTACCGACCGAATTCCCCCCGAAGTACCGAGTATCGATTCACGTGAAGTCAGTCGGTGCCACATTACCTGAGCGCACCTTCACGGGCGTCAGTTAGAGCAGAAGTTTTTCTCAAGTTCTCTTAAGTTTTATGTTGGAGTTCCTTTATGTTATTGAGAAATAAATATTCAAAATTCAGAAGTTTTGACTATTTTTTTTTATATACAAAATAACTTTAATTACCACACAAATACGCAAAAAAGTACAGAAAACAGGTACCGATATATACCGGTACCGATTCGCAGGTACCGACTATCGGTACCGTATCGGTTCAAATGTGAAAGGTACCCATCCCTAAGTAGCATAGACACAACAGAGGCCAGACTACGTCTGTGTGAATAGAAAAGCCAGCAGCATGTGACAGGAGTGTGACAGTCTGGTGTTCATTCTGGCAACTAAACAAATCCTTCACCCATCAAATAAAAGAGAAATGTCCCACTCTTCAACCCAGAAAGCAACATTACAGCACCAAACAACAGTAATGCTTAGGGATATAACGGTTACCGGTGTCACGGTAAACCATGTTAAAATTCCCGATGGTAAAGGTTACCGTTTAAGTTTTAATTACCATGGTAACCGCCGCGGTCGATAACCACGGTGTGGAAAACTAACGAGATACTTCACTACGCAGGCACAACGTGCGCTTGCTTTGTAGTGAAGAAGACATGGCGGAGGGAGGACGTGATATAGCGGCCCTCACGGAATTTTTTCGCCTTCAAAGGGAACCAAATCTGCAGTCCGGGCGTATTCTGGTTATTATAAGAATGCTCAGGGACAGCTGGTCGAGGATGGCAGCCCTATCTGCAGGAGCTGCAAGAAGAAAGTTGCTGCGAGGGGCGGCAACACATCCAATTTACTTACTTTCACTTTACGACCATCACCCGCAACTGTTCAGCGAATGCAAGGTAAGCTAACCTTAAGCTCAGGTGCATCATGTATGTGTGTGTCGAGTTTTCTCTGTCTAATTTGCTGGTGTCACTAATGTAAACTGACCAGATAGTGGTGTAACGGAACGAAGTTGATCCGTGATTTGGCACGTTATCTGCACCGCTTATGAACTGTAGATTTAACTTTTTAAAGTCGACCTAATAATTCCCCAAATATTGATGCAGAGCTTGCAGTGAGGAGGATTTGAGACAAACACGTACTGAGTGGACTGAGTTGGTGAATGCAAACTGACTGAGATGACTGACTTTCATCTCAGCTCCATTCACCGGAGCAGCGTCTACCTGTGGCTCAGCAGACATTTGACCAATCAGATCAGCCAAGTCCACTGACAGCAGACGAGCAAGCAGACAAAGAGACAGACAGCCAATATATATAAGTACTATCAGAAATATGTAACATTTGTGGATTATTTGTAGAATAGACTTTATATAAAGAATAATATAAAATGGTGAATATAACAAGTGTCTAGATAGAGATGAGAGCCAAAATAGAGTATTCATAATTAATTTAACAATAATCCTTTTTGTTTTGATCTAAAAAATTGATCCAACCTGTTTCTCACAAAAGTAATATGATCTAATTTGTGAGTTTTGTCATCTGTTGGTTGCATCACTTAGCATTAATTAACAATGACAATAATAATTAATAATGACATGTTCCATTCATTTTTTTCACAGAGAGGATCTGCTGGCCAATCGAGTGCTGCTGCCACTACATCTCATTCTATCTCTGTAACGCAGACATTAAAGGACACGTTTCAAAAACAGGCTGCCTCATCACAAAAAGCCAATAACCTATTTTGCCCAGTTTTGATACATTCTTTCATAATTGTTTAATGTTGATTTTGTAGTGTTTTGTTAAGGTTTTGGATTTGGACTATTTTAATATACAATAAATCTATTGAAATATAAATCTTGGTGAAATGATTTCAATTTTTCAGTGTATCAGTGTTTTTCAACATTTTGAGGACATTTTTAAAAATACTGCGGTATACTGATAACTGTGATAATTTTGGTAAATATTACCACGGTGTGAAATTTTCATACCGTTACATCCCTAATGATGCAGCAGGTGCCTGTCTAAGTAGCAAAAATGCTTCACTTTCAACATTTTCACATTCAGCTGGATTAAGCAAACTGTGAACATTTTATTTCCTCACTTGGAGTCAGAAAGTGGCGCAGCAGCGCTCCGGCAGCGTTACACCTTACAGACCATACTGGATAAATGTACACTACCTGTATTTCTCTTTGCATGGTCGGTCCTCTGTTGTGTCCCAGAAGCGTGCATGTTGGATGGCATTCTGCACGCGTTCGTCCTGATCTGGTATCTGATTGGCAGGACTCTCAGCCAATGAGAGCAGATGAGGCGGCAGACCAGAGATTAGCTTGGCTTTGGTCAACCACAGAGCCTGACGCACACCTGAGAGAGAGAAAGAGAGAGAACAGTACAAAGATCTGAGGCGACATACGTTTTTGAATCATATCAGAAACATCTTGAGACAATCAGAGGAGAGAGGTAACACCAACATGTATAATATTAACAAACATGGACATTAACAAAACGTTTCCTATCACTGAACTTTCCTTATCACATCAAGGCTCATCTGCCAGAGTTAGTGCAGAATTAGCATGTAAGCCAATTCTATACCATTTGAAAATGGTCATGTCTGACAGTCTACCTGTTTAACATTAAGTTCATGTGCCCTGTCACAGACTTCGGCCGAATTCATTTAATTTAATCAATTAATAAATATTAATTCAGCTGGTGAGCAAATTCATACATTATATAAATATAAATATAACATATATAGAGAGAGAAAAAAATACTTTAAGAAAATACATATTTTATAAAAATAAATAGCTGATCAAATAAATGTATTTGAAATCGACGACTGTGGCTCTGATGCAGCATCCTGTCTCTGTTGTTTCACTCAGTGTCCCATCCACAGGAACATCTGATTGGTCACCTGTCAATAGTAACATTTCATTAACACTGAATAATCTCCATCTGCAAAGTAACTAATAAGTAAAGTTATCAACTGATTTTGTGAAAGTAGAAAGTAGCAGAAAAAGGAAAAATACTTAAGTACATTAGTCAAGTAAATTGTAGTTAGTTACATTCCATCACTGGTGATTCTCCAAGATTTTAATTTTTTCCAAATTATGGGTTTTCAGTCTCCTTGATTTCTAAAGAAGAAAACATGAGTGGAGCTGTAGTTTTACTGCAGTCTGACAACCACTGGTTCTCTTCATAGTCATACATCATTAACACAAACCCTGAGCGAAGGTTCAACCTCAGGAGACCAGGACCAGCCACCTCTACACACCAACCAGGGGTGTGTTCTGACTGACACTGGTGGGACTGATCCTCCCTGCTGTCTGTGAGCAGCACTGAGCCTCACTGTCTTTTGTGGACACATGATGAGGCTCATCAGTGTCTCTGAAGTGTCCATCAGTTACCTTCCAGGGCGCTGGTCCTCTGGTTGTACACATAGCACGGCTTCTCTTTGTATAGGGGCATCTGGTGGGCCGGGGGGGCCTTGTAGTGTCTCGGGTCCTTGTAGTCCCTCTCCCACTGAGGGTACACGGGCCTGGCCAGCCCCGGGACATAGTGCATCCTTTCCCCGTACGTGACCATCTCCAGCCCGGGGACCTCCACTCTCTCCCTGGGTCTGCGCGCAGGGGGAGCTTTGGCTGTGAGACATTGGCTGACAGCGAAGTGTCTCTGGGTCTGTCCGTGTGTGGACATCCGTCCCAGATCCTTCAAGAAGACGGTTGGAAAAAAAGACGGAGCCGCCATTCTTAACCAATGAGCCGTTTCTGGGAACATGTCGTCTCCTGGTGGACCTCTAACGGAGTCTTCCGCCTGTCAATGAGTGTTGCAGATGGGCGCCGCCATGTTGGATACTCTGACTTCTTCGGTTATGTCCTGCTGCTGTAAACCGGCGATAAGTAAGGACGTGTCCCGAGAGCGCCCCTGGCGGAGAAGGGTCTAGCTGCAGCCAAGCCAGAGCCGCTACAAACTAGAGTCCTACAGAGAGGACTCTGTAGGACTCTCTCTTTAGGACTCTACTACAAACCACGCCCCGACAAACCACGCCCATACGATACTACGGTGGCTGTGGAGGCCCAGAGCACTTAGAAAGCAAACACAAAGGAAACAAAGCAATGACGGGAGCATTTTTAACAACTTTAACGGTTGATTTACAACATTAAATGCTTTTCAGCACAAACAGTGCTTGAAACAATAAATATATACAAAAATAGAAAGTTATGTAATAAAAGATTGGGATAAAAGATTAATCTGATAAAAGATTATATAGGACTGCTAAATCTGATGCATGCATCTTTTCATTTTTTTATGTAAGTGACTAATGTATGTGCACAAGGTTATTTTGAACTCAATAAAATATAATATTTACAACAATAATAATAATAATAATTAATAGTAGTCATTTTGATTAAAATTTTTCCACCGGCCGTTTTTCTAAGAGCCACACTGTCACAGAGATTGGCCTACTACATCAGATGCCATAAATATCACTCTACGGTGATGATTTCTTATGGGTCAACTGAAAAGATTGCTGGCCCTGTGACACAAATAAAATGTATTTATGTATTTATAAATATGACCATACACAGGTCTTTAAAATATGTACCTGAAAACACAAAAGTTGAGACAAATGAAACAGCCAGCAACAACTTTTATTGTCAATAAAACAAAACATTATCATTTCACAGACTTTAGACTTTTTTTTTAAATTCATCCTACATACATACTACAGCCTCTTCAAAAACTCCTCGGAGTCCAGAGCTCTTCTGAGTTGTTCAGCATATTTTTCTAGTTGCTGTAGTGCCTCCTTGCTCATATTTTTTGTCATGTAATGAGCCAACAGCCGTTTCTCACTGATAAGACAAAATGGAAGAAAATAGCAATTAGTAAAAGGAAATTCACAAGGAGAGGCTGTCATAACTAGAGTTGGGTATCGAGTATTGAGTATCGATTGGAACCGGGACTAGCTTTCCGAGTCTCCCGGAATCGTTCAAAAGTTTAATTAAGCAATATTACCCGAGAGGGCGCAAGCGCCTCGGTCCTGACCGCATCACTGTCGTGCTCAAATGACGTTAAAGCACACTCTCTCGGGTAATATTGCGATTATACAACTAATAACAACACAAATAAAATGTATAATCAAAGTATATCCATGTTGATTGACATTTTGCTCTCAAATTTTAAAAGTTTTTGCGAGTGTGCGTCGCGTTTCCATGGAAACACATAGGGTCTGACTAATAACTGAAACAAAATCAGTCACGTCAGTAGACTCTTATGTGTAATGGAACGTAGTTTACCACTCCAGCAAATAATCCAAACCTTAGTAACGACCTAGCAACAGAAAGGATTTTCTAGTCCCAGATGAGTGAACTCTGAGCTGACGTGAATGTTTTATCGCGGTCTCGGAATTTCCCGAACACCGTAAAATACTAAATAATAGCTGGGGTGTTTATTTGTTAAGTCACTTAACAGACCAGGCGGCAATTTGTTACAAGCATTTAATTCCTTCCTCTCAAAAATCCGGGATGAAAATGTCACAAACTTCGCCAGCTTCTCGGCGAATTCTCTGGCATCCTTCTGGGCAATAGTTGTCTAAGTGAAGTTGTTACAGAGGAGGAAACGATTTAGCGACCAGCACTCGCCGCAAGCTCCTCATCTCTGCTGTCACTCACGGTGGCGTACATTTGTTTCTCCATCGCCCTGATCATTTTGCGGGACACTCTCTCATGGCGTGCCCGTTTGCTGATAACTCATCCCCGCATGTTTATCTCAGGCTCCTCGCTAGCCTTCTCCCTCCCTCCACCAGGCAGCCTGGTCCTGTTGCTGCTGTCCTCGTCGGACAGCTCCGTTTTATTTTTTCGCCAATCTCTCACTCTCTTGGGGTCGACAGAGAAACGTCTAGCGGAGGCTTCTCCCGAGTTTTCCTCTACATATTTTACGGCAGAAAGTTTGAATTTCAAGCCGTACTTTTTTATTTTTTTGCTCCAGCTCTGACAGTTACTACGTTGCCATGGAGATGGATAAACACAGACTTGGCGGAGTAATATTTTGAGTAATGAGTCAGGCGTGCTGTCATGCTGATTTGAGCACGGTCAAAATGTCTTGTTGACCAATCAGATTGCGTGGTCGGAACTACTTGTTGTATAATTTTCGATTCCTAGTTTCGATTCCCAGTCCGTCGACCGGAAGAAGCCGCTGAACACCAATGAAGAAGCGTCCACCGGACGTGCATAACCGAGCGAGTCGAGAATGAATAGCGTGCGTCGGTGGTCCACTGTGTGGCTTCACTTTTCTAAAAAGAACGAAATCTCGGCAAAATGCAACACTTGCGACTAGATCATTTCGTGCATAGGAGGGTGCAAGACAAACATGAAAAAGCACCTCCTCCGAGTTCATGGAATAGAAATAAATGTGTGCCCGTCTTTGACGCGCTGCGCCGACCGTCCTCCGCTGCCTCTTCCGCTGGCTTTGGCTCCGGGTCCGGCTCCGACCCCCAGCGTGGCACCGCAGTGACTGCACTGCAGTCCGAATCCGGTAAGTAAAACAATACATATACAATAAATAATATGTCTTGCGCCAACATTGAGGCAGCTAACAAATTAGCCCACGTATTTTTTCATAGACAATTTACAACCTGAGATTGCTAACGTTAGCCAGGCTGGTGACTCCACAACTCCGCTATGTGCTGAGCCTACTCCGTTCACCATAGTGGCAAAGGGGAAGATGTCGGTGCAACAAAAGGAAGAGTGCCACAGAAAGGTCACTGCACACATCGTGAAAAGGCTGCATCCCTTTTCAGAGGTGGAATCACCAACATTTAGGTTAGTTAAACCATAATGCTAAGCTAATTGATACTGAGCTAAACAGTAACAGCAACATTACATGTTTGTTTATGTTTGCAGGGACATGGTGAAAACTCTAAACCCTAAATATGCACCACCTTCCAGGGACTACCTGTCAAACACATTAATCCCATCGTGGTACAAGGTTGAGAAGTCTAACATTATTACAGAGCTCAGTGAAGTCAGCTCTGTTGCACTCACATGTGATGGCTGGAGTAGCAACACACAGGACCACTACCTCACCATCACAGCACACTACATAGAGGAGGGCAAAATGCAGCAAAAAGTGCTAAAAACAAAGGCTGTGTACAAAGCACAGACCGGTTGTGTTGTTGCAGAGGAAATCAGTGATGTTCTGTCAGAGTTTGGCATATCTGATAAAATTGTAGCAATCACTGTAGATAATGCTGCCAACATGGATGTGGCTATTAAGCGCCTGCGATTTGTGAAACTGTGCTGTTTTGCCCACACACTTAATCTAGCAGCACAAAGTCTATACTCCGTAGATTCAGTGAGTCAGTGGGTGGCCAAGGTCCGAACCATTGTTGTGTGGATGAAGAGGTGCTTGATGGCCAAGGTGGTTCTCCAAGAGAAGCAAGAACCTCTACGTAAGACACACAAAGTTCACTTTATTTAACTGTTGTGCATTGACACGTAATGACTTTATATGTCTGATCTTATTATTATTTATGAGCTCTGCAGAGTAGTATTACAGTATTTGAGTCCAATTTTACAAAAGTAGCCTACTGTTTGTCTCCTAGGATGAAAAGCATCTGCTAAATGACTTTAAATTGATGTTCTTGTTTTTAATCAGAGCTGCCCCGACACTCACTCATACTTGATGTGAGAACACGCTGGAACTCTCTGTACCTAATGCTGGAGAGATTCACAGAGCAGTACCCTGCAATTCAAGCAGCCAGCTTGGATCAACGGCTGAGAAAAAATATGGACAGGGACAGGTAGAGATAGATGGACAAGCTTAGACAAAAAGTACCAGTACACACAAAATACGAATTCAAAGAACAGTATTAGAGTGAATGTGAATGTGCTAATGTAGGGAGTGCATATGTTAGGTGTTTTGTTAAGAAAAAAAGGGAATATTTCTAACTCCAATCTATGTGTTCTTAATTCTTTTTCATACAGACTTGCTCGGCTAACTGAGGAGGATTTTAGGAAAGCTGAAGACTTCATCAACCTGATGAAGGTGCTCTACACCTCAACACTCTGTGTGTCCTCTGAAAAGAGTCCCACATGCGGACAGATTCGGCCTATCCTCAAAAAGCTTGAGGCACACCTGGCTGACGGATGGATGGATGGATGGAGACACAGTCTTTGTGTCAAACCTTAAAAAACAGGTTTGGGCAAACCTATTCAAGCGCTACCAGGTAAGTGACTGAGGCGGGGCACCTGGAAAGAAACTGTTGAAGAATAGAAATATCCTGTGGCTTGTTAAAACATTTAAAGAACGAACAAATGTGTTTTGCAGAATGATGAGATCAGGAACTTTCTCCAAGTGGCCACTGCGTTGGATCCACTGTTTAAACATAAATTCGATGATGACACCATCTGGGACCAGATCCAGAGAAAGCTAATTGAACAGGTGAAATGTCATTCATGCACAACTGTCCTTTTCAGCTATTAAAATCTAAGATCTAAATGCTAATTATGTTGTTTATAGTCAACAGAGGAAGACTGTGGAGCTGATGGGGACACCATGCAATCTGAGAATGAGGCAAAGGAGGAGAATGAGGATAAGCAGGAGAGTGTAAGTGTACGATAGCTGATATTATATAGGTTTTCAATTGAAATAATGATCATGCCTTTAATGGAGGTTTTCCCTTTTTTTAGTGATAATACTGATGAACCTTTTGTTTTGTTTTTTAGCAACAGCCTCCCTGCAAACTGCCCAGGAAGACTCCACTGGAGGAGCTGTTCGCTGAGGAAGAGGCACAGAACATAGTGTCACAGCAGAGCTCCATGTCCATCAAGAAACGAGTGGAGAGAGAGCTGCAGATATACCAGGAAGTTCAAGCTTCTTCTACACCCAGCAAACGTGTGTTCTCCACAGCAGGAGACACTATCTGTCCAGAACACTCACACATCCTGCCTGAGAAGGCAGATATGATCATTTTCCTAAACAAGAACTGTTTCTGATTTTATACTGTACCTGCTGCTAATCTGGACTGGGTTTTACAAGTTGTTTCTCATTGTTTATTTGCTGTTCTGCACCAGGTTAGCCCATCAGTGGGAGCATGGTAACATGTTTAAGTACCTGCAGCATCATACACTCATGTGTAAATGTGTTTTCATGAGGTTTTCAAAAATAAAGCTCTCTTGAGGAAATTGTACCCCTGTGAAAATTTATTCATAATTTATAATATTTATATTGTAGTTGAAAACAGCCCTGTGAGAAATTCATAGTACATTTCATAAAAAGTAAAAGGTTCATAGAATTGAAATTGATGGAGAAGGTCAGACTATTTCATTCAGAAAGACTGTTGGTTAGCTAGCTCTTTTAAAATATCCTAAACTTTTTTGACCCTGCCTCTTAAAAGAATCGGAATCGAGAATCGTTAGGAACCGGAATCGAAACAAGGAATCAGAATCGGAATCATTCAAATTCAAACGATACCCAACCCTAGTCATAACTTATAGGTATTGTCTCATGAGGTAAACAAAAGGACATCTTTCATTTAGACATTTAAGTAGTCTGTCATGTTGCAGTTAACAAGATATTAACCATAAGTTAAAGGTGCAGTAGGTAACTTGAAAGAGAGAGAGGACTTAGCATTAAATTTGAACAAGTACAACTTTCAGATCCCTCCCCCTCCCTCTCCGCTGCTCTCCTGCCCTGCCTCCAAAGTCCCTCCCTGAGAGAAGGCTGGCGTGCACGCGACCTGCACGTGACTGAAGAGCCCAGGTAAACAACACACATGAATCGTAATAACATGAGCTACACTCCACACAGCTAGATATAAAACGCTTTACAGTGACTTTCACATGACTATACCTTACCTAGAAACTTGGCCCTCAATTTATTACATGTTTAGCCTATTTAGCAATAAAGTCTAATTTTGTGATAAAAATAACGTTCGGAAAGTGTAGTATTTAGCTTAGCACGTCAGTCACACCAGTAAATTAGCAGCTTATTTACATTTGTCGCTTTGCAAAACGTGTGACATTGTTATTTATTGATATGGTTAGAGTTTTATAGACTGAGACACTGGGCTCAGATGAAGACTACACCCCAGCAGCTGCTTCTACGAGCACGGGTAGACGATGGAGCCGTGGCCGAGTTGGATCAGGCCGAGGCCGGGACCGTGGACGCCGGGGCAGAGGGGGTCGCGTGGGACAAACACCTGATGACCTCCGTGCAGATGACACTGCTCGAGTCGGACATTTGAGATGGCAGAGGATTGCATTTGAACGTGTAAGTAGTAATAGTTTGTTTCTAAACACAAACAACTGTCATTGTATCTCAGGTAATAGTTGTTTTACTAATATATACTTTATCTTCTGGATGTACATCAGGAACGCCACATATTGAGCAAACTTTGACACAGGACAGCCTCATCTGTGATGTCCTCAGCCACTCAGCCCCTGCTGCTGCTCCAACAGCACCTCCTGTCCAACTCCAGCCCAAAGATGCAGGGAAAGGCCCACTGTTGTAGAGGAAATGCTGCAACCAACAGCCTGAGATGTGCATTTGCATTTTTGAGTGTTGTGCAATACTGTACATAGATTATTTTTTTATATTGTTCAAAATTTGCAAATGAAAATATTTGTGATTTCATTATTTATCTAATAAAGTTTCTTTCTAAAAGGGATTTGTTTCTAATTGCATAAATGTAAAAAAACACATAGCACTTTACCTTATTTTACTGAAATACCCTTTGGACTTGTTTAAAAAACTAACCTCCAGTATAAGAAATTGGAATCACTGTGTCTGGGTCTAGGCATGCATGTCTCAAAAGCAAATATGCTTATCAAAAACAAGTGATAACTCTATAAATATTGTCAAGCTTTATTTTTCAAAGTAATAACAATGTAGGTTGTATGCAGAGTAACAATGCACAGTCAGTTGTCAGTCAAAGTCAACAAACTTTTATTTTTGCTGGAAGATTCTTTATTCTTCAAAGTGCAACAGCATGCCTCGATGTCTGTGGCAATCTCTGACCTGTGGAAAAAGAATAAAGAACTGGATGTAATATACACACACATTTAGGAAGAGTCAGAAGAGAGAACAGTCTATAGTTGCATGGGTTTTATTTCAACAAAGTTATTCCATTGAAAATTTCAAACAGTCAAAATGATGCCTTGGTTGTTCTAGTGTGAAATTTTGAGTTTGGCCTTGCCAGATGAGGCCCCTTGTTTTTAAATACATTATTGTGCCTTTTATAGTTTTCAGTAACCATCAGGGAGGCAGTATCTAGCTGTGACAGCTTGAACACAACTGGCCACAGTCTGAATAATAACAGCTAACTAGCATCCTGATTATGATCGTGTTTTTGGAGGATCCTGGTTATGTTTTGCACATTTTATCCCAGTTTTGAGAAACACTGTTGCATGTAAAAATCTTATCCAAGTTTCTGAACATTCTTTGTTGGTACAGAACATAGTGGCTGAGATGGTGAGAAATGAAGATGGACTTAATAACATTTATTATGCTTATAACATACTCTATGGAGCCATCAGGACTTCTCTTGGGTGGTCTGTGGACATGGTGGTTGTAGTCCAGGCCAGCCAGTAAGATTCAGGCTTCATAGACTGGAGGGCTGAAACAAACGCATGCTGGCATACATCAGGATGTAGTTGACCTATAAATTCAGTGGGAAATATCAGATAATTATAATAATAATTATTATTATTTCTTTCTGAACTGAACTCTAAGTGTACATGTACAAATAAAAACACTGAATAATCTTTGAAAAGCGACACAAAAGGGAAATTAAACTGCATAATCATACCTGAAATGCAAGTACTTGTGAACCTCCTTCAGCCAGCGTTCACTGAGAATGATTTCAGACTAAACTTCATGGGCAGCAGACATCTTCCCTATGCACTCCTTTTCTCTGTCTTCCTCCAAGGGACCATGTTGACAGGCATAGAGGGAACACTCATGCTCTCCTGTGACATGGTGCAGAAGGCCAATCCACATGTCCTAAAGCAGAACAACAACAGGAACATAAGAGTTTGAACTTGATGCAGGCTAGTCTATTAATCAGATTTGGCTTTACTTTTACACCTAGTTCAGCTGTGAGAGCACAGAAACGTTATACATAATCACGAGGACAAAAACAAAACCGATAAGACTGCCAGGTCACTTCATAGAGATATTTTCTGCTACTTTATAATGAAACAACGCCAACAAGCTAACATTAGCCCGACTGCAACATCACAGTAACATCACATGCACTAAGTTATGGTAACAATTACAACTAGACAATTCCCCGCCGGGGAATCGCAAGAGTGGGCTGTGCGCTTTGCCCCGTGACGGAAAAAAGCTATGAAAGCTAAAGCAAAAGTTGAATCCCACGTTAATTTGGACTTTTATCTACATTTTAAAGTTTGAATGGTGTGTCTAGGTCAAAGTATGCCAGAGATGACGATGTTTGAAATCTTCCTTTCGATCTTTTCACCTGGTCTCATTCACTTTGTGTGTGTGTTTGTGTGCATGTGAGTGTGTGTGTGTGTGTCTCTCTGTGACTTTTTTGATCTAGTCCCATTCATTCCTTATGGGAAAGTTTAAGCAGGTTTTCACGACTTACGTCGCGAAAACGTGAATATTCTGTGTCTGACTCTGTGTGCGTGTCTGTCTGTGTGTCTCTGTGTGTGTGTCTCTGTGTGTCTGTCTGTGTGTGATAGAGAGAGAGAGAGTGAGACAGAGACAGACAGGCAGACAGAGAGAGACAGAGAGAGAGAGAGACAGAGATAGAGACAGACAGGCAGACAGAGGCAGACAGAGAGACAGAGAGAGACAGAGAGAGAGACAGACAGGGAGAGAGTCTCTCTTTCTCTGTTGGCCCAGCTGATCTCGGTTGCCACGGTGATCGTTGCCGACCAGCCCTGGTAACGGACTGGAACAGCTGATTTCTGAGCCCTTTCAGCCTCACATCTTGGATGTCAAACTAGTGTTAGTTCTTCAAAACCGTAAATAATATCGGCAAAATTTTTTCCCGATCAAGCCAGAAAGGCCTTAAAGAAGACACTCATCCAGATTTGTGGTCCTCAGAAATGTGGTAATACGAGCGAGTTTAAAAATGGTGCAGTTTGGAAAATCCTCTCCCCGATTTACATTGGAGTGAATGGGACAGTTGAGAGCTACTCTTGTCGGTTAGAGGCCTATAATTCAAAAACTGTAAATCCTACCGAGAAAGTAGACACATTGGGAGAGAGAATACAAGTGTGGCTACAACTCTGGAAAAAAATCACTGTTTTTGAACTTGATTTGTGGCCAGGATTGTCACAGAAGGAGAAAATTTCTGAGAAAATATTTGAGTTTCTCTCACTCTGTCAGTTGGCTCCTGCACTCTGCTGCGCGAACATTCCGCCATACACACTCATTGAAAACCCTGAATTTTTCCAAAATCACCTCAAATACAACTCAAATAGACAAGACTTGTGCCTACATTTTAAAGTTTGAATGGTGTTTCTAGGTGAATGTATGCCAGAGCAGGAGATGTTTGAAAAACGTTGCAGATTTGCGACTTTTTGACCTCATCTTATGTATTCCTTATGGGAAATTTTTTGCAGTTTTTAATATTTTAAATTAATATTTTGGAGAGAAAAATAATAGCATACCGAGTCCGATCGAGCCGCACGTTTTGATGTATTTTTTGTTTGTGTGCGCTCAACAGCGCGGGGCGAGTTAGCGACCGAAAAAAAGGTAGGAGGATAAATAATAAGACGAGGCGCGAGCAGCAACGATAGTGGGCTGGCGAGCACAACCCACTATGGGCTGGCGAGCACAGCCCACTATGGACGCCTATAGCTCTGCTATAGAGGTGTCCATAGTGGGCTGGCGAGCACAGCCCACTAATTACCTTTTTAGCATTACCTGTCAAGCAGAAAAGTCGCCAGCTCTTTGAATCCTTCCAGATCACGGAGCTCCCTCCACCACTGTAAAGCCACTCCGATGTTTACTCTGGTTTTATCCCGGGCTCTGTCTAATTCTTTGTTTTGTGCTTTTTTTCTTCTGGCTCCCTCTTTTTACTCATGTATGCTGTTGTTGGTAACGGAGCTATCCGTAGTTGTTTCCTCACTGATGGTTGTTGCTCCGCCATTACTTTCTCTGGGCTCCAGAAGCTGCTCTCGGAGATATGAGCTTGACCGAGTGGAGCTGAGGAGGAAGGGGGCGGGAGCTGTCCGCAGCGTGTGCGTGCGCAGTGATCGACAGCTCATCAGTCCATCAAACACCATCCTGGCCCTGATTGGTTTTTGTTGCCCGGTCGCGGTGGATTCTGGCAATTTGCAGCCTGTTTTTTTTTACAGATTACTAGTTTGATGTAAGGCTGTCTTTACATAGTGACAGTTTTAGCAAATATGACAAAAAGTCACTTTTATAAGAGTTACCAACTGCACCTTTAAATATCAGGGACTCAAGATGCCATGGACAAAGACTACCACAAGGTTTCTGGGAGTTACGCCAAATCTGAATTACGTGTGAGATAAGAGGACCAAACCTCAGCTGACATTGTTTGATAGAAATGTTGTGAATATAGCATCCTGGAGTCTCCAAGGGGAGACCAGCTGCGTGTCACGGTCACACCCCAGAAGACCACGTCCTTTGGGTTAAACCAGTTAATCAGTGGTCTCAAACAAAAAGACCAAAAGTATAACTTGAAATTTGGGACCGCCAGCCCCCCATCCAGCCTCCTCCATTGAATAGTAGACATCTTAAGTCTTGGCCGCTTATTGTTCCAAAGAAATTTAGTGACAATTGAATTGAGTTTCTTCCAGTACCCAGTAGGGGGAGGTAAAGGGAGCATTGAACTAACAAAATTGACTCTTGGTAGTATATTCATTTTAATGATCGAAACACGAGGTTGTAGAGAGTTGGGCAGGTGAGTCCATCTATTAAGGTCCTGCAGAACCTTGTTGTATGTGTCTGTGTAATTATGCTTCACAGTCCGGTTTAAAGTGGGGAATATTTCTACCCCGAGATATGTGAAATGTTCATGGATATCTCTGCTGGAAGTTGCGCCAATTTAACAGTCTCATTAAGAGGTAGAAATGCAGATTTCGGCCAATTGATCCTAAATCCTGAAAGATCACCAAATTCTTCAAACACTCTAAGTAAATGAGGTACAGACAGGGAGGGGTTACACATAAAAATCAGAACATCATCCGCATAAAGGGAGATATGGTGAGATGTGCCACGGATGGATATGGGAATAATATTCTGCGACTGTCTTATAAATTGAGCTAATGGCTCGAGGGAAAGGGCAAAAAGCCCAGGACTCAAAGGGCAGCCTTGTCTAGAAGATCTTCCAACCAGAAAAGGTGATGAGCAAATTTTACCTGTCAAGATCATAGCTGATGGCGCAGTGTAAAGAACCTTAACCATATGAATAAACCCATTCCCTAGTCCCATTGTCTCCATGACAGCTCATAAGTATGACCACTCCAGTCTGTCAAAAGCTTTTATCGCATCCAAAGACGTGACTGCTGCTGGTGTGTTATCATCTTTACTAGCATCAATAATGTGTAATAAGCGTCTGAGGTTATCGGTGGCTAGGCGACCTTTTATGAAACCAGTTTGGTCACAATGAACAAGCGAGGTCATATAGGGCTGTAATCGGCGGGCCAGGACTTTGGCGTAGATTTTAACATCGGCACCAAGTAGGCTTAAAGGTCTGTAACTGCTGCAGTCAGTTGGTTCTTTATCCTTTTTTAGCAATAAGGAAATGAGAGCCATACTGACAATAATCTGCCCTGCTAAATCGAGTATTGAATCATAGAGAGCAATAGGGGGCCCAGAATGTCCCAGAAGGTTAAATAGACCTCAGGGGGAATGCCATCCCATCCAGGTGCCTTGCTTCTCTGCTTATCAAGGGCCGCGGCCTTGAGTTCTTCTAAAGTAATAGGCTCAGCCAGTTGTGTGGAATCACCTTCTGTTAAATATCGTATTTCAACCCCATTGAGAAATGCCTCATATTTAGTTTTATCAAAGCTTACTTCTGATCTATATAAATGAGAATAAAAAGATCTGAATGTATCATTAACTTTTTTGGGGTCAGTGGTCATCTGCCCCTACTGGGTCTTAATGGCTGGGATTTCTGCAAATTGTTCATTAGCACAAATTTGCATAGCAAGCAAGTGGCTAGGTTTAGAACCATGGAAATAATAGTGTTGTCTTGTTCTGTGTAACAAAAATTCTGAGTGCTGTCTGCATATGGAAATAATTTCTTTCTTAACTACTTTTACCTGCCAGTCCAATTGTTCATTATAATTGGACTGAAGTGAAGCATTCAGGTTAGAATATAAATCTTTCAATTTTTCAAGTTTTGAGAGGCGTACTTTACGCAAATGAAATGCAAATAGTGTAGTGTGGCTCCTGATGAAACCCTTAACTGAATCCCACAATATTCTGGGGTCTTCCACTGGACCCACATTAAACTCTAAAAACTCTGCGAGCTTCTCCCTAAATTGCAAGCAGAAATCATCATTTTTCAATAATGTTGTGTTAAATCGCCACCTGGAAGCGCGAGAGGAGAGCTTTTTAAATGAAGCAGACAGAAAGATGGCTTTATGATCAGACAAAGCTATGGGTAACATGGACACATCAAAGCTATCAAAAAGATGGGGGGAGGCAAACAAGTAGTCGATTCTAGAGAAGGTCTTATGTCCTAACCCTAAAAGAAGGAGAAATCTCTTAGAGAGGGGTTGACCATGTGCCACATATCAATAGGACCAGTATCACGAGCCCAAGACTGCAGAGCTGCTGAGGACTGCCTCTGGTCCAGTGTTTCTGAAGCACCTGATCTGTCTACAGCAGATCCCACACTCCATTAAAGTCCGACCCCACTATAAACATGTAGTCTGCAAGCTGTAGCATAACGTCAGTTAGCACTCTATAGAAATCTGCATCAAACTGGTTAGGCGCGTAAACTGACATCAAGGCAATTTTCCTGTTAGAACATTTAATTTTGGCAATAGTTATCCTCCCCAATGAGTCTGCCCACATGTCCAGAACTTTAATATTTAGACAACGTTTAACCACTATAGCCACACCTCAGCACCTAAGTAATACCTTAGTACTAGCAGAGGAGGATGCTATTACATGATAGAATTTGTCAGCCAGTCTCCTAACATCAGCCTTCAGAAGGTGTGTTTCACTCAGTAGTGCTATATTCACTTTTTTTTCTCCTCAAAAAGCCCAGGACACTAGTGCAGTTGTGTGAAGCATTGTCGGGTAACGAGCGCACACCAGCCCCCCCACTCACTGAGATCGCGATTTGTGAGGAGGTGAAAATTAGCCTTCGAGCGACGATGTCCAAAAGGATATATTCGTCAGGTGCGGAAAAGAGGAAAAAGAAGAAGGTCGAGGATCAAAAAAAACAAGGACAAGGTAAGGCTAAGCAATGTTATGTTTACCAGATGAACGTTTAGCCGAAAAACATGTCGGTTTTTTAATGAGACACTTAAAACGTCGTTAACAGGTGCGTGTGTTAGCTAGCTAGCTGCTACATGTCCTAGCCTGCTGCAGTTAACATGTCCTGGCTGATTTTAAGGTCTGTTTACGGTGAAAAGATAACAGCTGTTTGCCTGTGAGGGGATGAAGGATCAATCACCCATTTATAAATGGCTGATGAGATATCTTTGGATCATGCAAAATACATTTATGGTACGAATTTCAGTCTAGGCAGTAATATAAGGGTCAGCAGGGGCGATTCTAGGATCTGATCTTTGGGGGGGCTCAGCCCCCAGGAAGCAGCTGACAGATTTTTCATAAAAGCATGACATGACGTGCAATTTTGATGTCCAAAGTACATTTATGGAGTAAAAGAGAGTTATTAAACACAATGGTCACAGAATGTCATACCGGATAACTGTACGTACCTCATGATGAAATGCAAAAAAGCTACAAAATACTTGAAAAGAAAATACATTTAAAAATCTCTTCCCCAGGCATTATTGTATGAGTGTTGCCTTTGATATATGAAATGTTACAAAAAATGTGACATCCAGTGGATGTTATGCTTTGGAGCAGCTTGTCCCAAAACTGGTCAGCGAATGTCATCCAGGATAACAAGCAATCTGGAGCAAATTTATAGGGCATTATGGGGCACACATTATCAGACAGGAAGTTAGGCCATCAGGAAGACCCAAAAGGACCCCCAAACAATGGTGAAAGGTTAAAAAGTCCCCCTTAAAATGTGCTTTGTTCACTGGTACGCTATGTAGTAAAATCCTATGTCATATGGGATAACGCTAAAAAACATATCCTGAAAATTCATTATTGTTATCTTTATCCAGTATGACACTTTTGACTGGTGTCAAATAAAATAAATTTTTTGAAGATGAGATTTTAAAAATGAGCAAGTAACATCCTCAACAAAATGTAAAAACTACTTTGATCTGCAGATTTAACCTATTTACATTTTTGGTCAACTTGAAACCTTGTTCGTCACTGATCATCCAACCGTGATCTGTGTACAAGTTCCACTGACATACAGTCCCCCCACTAAATCAGCCATTTCACCGAATGAGAGTCTAATATCTTCCTAAACCTGTGATGTACAACATTAATGATTATGGAGGAACAATGATCAACTTTTCTCCAAAAATTAGTTGATGTAAAATGAGGAGAAGGCTCAACTGACCACAGCTGTCTGTCTGTAATATTTGCTCTGATACGGTTTTGCAGTGCTGCAGTTATACGTGTGTGTTATGAAAACAACACAAAGTGTTCCCGACTGAAGGATTACTAGAAGAGCTTGTGTTTGTCTCTTTTTTGAGATTTGTGTGCTGGTGTCAACACAGAGTGTTCTATTTTGAAAAGTAACCAGATGTTATATTGTTGTTTCTGTGTGTGTTCCTGTCTGTTCAGTGCGAAATTTCGCTGAATTGCTGCGTCCAGCTCCGTCCGCCGAAATAAAGAGTCCTGCGTATCTGCTCCGGACTGCTGAAGCAGATATGCGGCGCAGCGGACCTGGTGGAAGTTAAGACATCATCTAAAGTGAAAAACCAGCTCAGCTCCGCCACGCAGCGGACACGTATCTGGTTGAATCGCGGAGTTCTTTTTGCCATTGTTTGCTGAAAGTGAAACCTTCTCCTTCTGCGCTCGGAACAAATTTCGGACCCTCCCCCTCCACACATTAAACACTTACAGTGCCAGTCCCTGCGCATCTCACACATTAGCCTGCCAGCTGTTATTCTAACAGATTCTTTAGGTCGCAGTCTGGAGCCCTGGATATACGATTTGTGGACTGAACGATAGGATGGGCTAAGGCAAGTTTTGGATGGGCTTGAGCCCACCCAAAACAGGGCTAGCCTCGCCACTGAGGGTCAGTAATCACCTGCTCCATACTGTGCATGCCAGAGTCAGAATATCAACTGTATCTAAGTGTTAAAAAAAACACTCAGCAGTAAAGAGTGTAATTTATATGTAAATAGTACTGCAATCTATCCCCCTGGACGTACATTAATTTATATATAGCACTATTTTCTGTAAACAATAATTGTAAAATAATTTTTACTGTTAATAATTTTTAAATTTTAGCAATACTGAAATACTTTGGTGGTGGTGGTGGTGGAGCATCAACCAGAGATGATGGAGGCACTGGTAAGAGTCCCCCTGCCTTCTCTTTGAATACTTTTTTGACAGTGCAACCTTTATACTGATAGCTACTTGTGCTCCAGCCAATTTAAAAAATATCTTTTGAAATCATCATCATCATCATCATCATCATCATTCACTGTGTTGTCTTGTACTTGGAGATTGCCTTGTATGATGTATCTTGTTTTATCTACTCTGCATGTAATGCATTTTCCATTTATAAATTATAATTGTCCCACACAGCAGCTGGAGATGATTCTACAGCAACACCTGGCTCAGGAGAAAATGTTTCTGGCAGGCAACCATAATGGTCAATCATAAATCTCTTCATTTACAACAACTTGATCTTATGTATGAATTAGTTATGATAAAAAATGGTTTAAACTAACAGACTTCAAAATTAAGAAAACAACTAATAACAGCAAATGTTAATGTTCTTATTTCATATCAGGCCCATCATCATTCGACCCTCATGTTGCCACATCCTCATCCCCTGTGGCTGGTTCCAGTCATACAGTTGGTAAGTTTCTTGTTTGTTGCCACAATATGTTTATCTCTGTTGGAAAATTAAATTGTGTGTACACAAGTGGCTAAAATTCTACTAATCTTCTCCACAGCTCCAGTGGTTACTACTGATGATGCTGCTGACCAACCAACATCCTCTTCCTCTATTTCTTCCAACTCCGGGAACTCTGCTCCTCCACCTCTGAGCGATCCAGCACTGTGGCCAGCTAATCTGTCTGACCAATTACAGACTGATTTGGTTTGCAAGGGTCCTGCACAGGTAGAGAGAGAGTTTGAATTTCCCAAGTCCAATTCAAATAGGAGCTTTCACTACCATCACATGTTTAGAAAGCTTGCAAATAGAGAGAAAGTGAGAAGAAATTGGTTAACATACTCAAAGCAGAAAGATGCAGTTTACTACTTTTGCTGAAAGTTGTTTTCAAGAAAGTCCTCAAAGCTCAACACAGAAGGACATATTGACTGGGTCAATATCAGTGCAATATTGAAGTCCCATGAAACCAGCCCAGATCACGGCAAACATTTGATAGCATGGAAGGAATTAGAACTAAGACTTAAAACAGGAAAAACAATTGACCGGACAGAGATGGCTCTCTTGCAAGCGGAGCAGAATCGATGGAGAGAGGTGCTCACTCGTTTGATCACCATCATTCAGTCACTAGCAGAGAGAAACCTTGCTCTAAGAGAATCAGTAGACACCCTCAACAACCCAAACAACGGCAATTTTCTAAAAGAGGTAGAACTTGTTGGCAAGTTTGACCCAGTCTTAAAAGAACATGTTAGGCGCATCACCGCTGGTGAGAAACACACTACCCACTTAGGGAAAAGCATCCAAAACGAGCTGATTGCTAGTATAAGTGGGAAAATACTGAGCACTATGGTGACGGAAATAAAACAGTCAAAGTTTTTTGCAATCATTTTAGACTGCACCCCAGACATCAGCCACCAGGAACAAATGTCAGTTGTTGTCAGAATTGTCACACCAACACCCGCAGAGATTAAAGAGCACTTTCTGGGTTTCTTACCTGCCCTGAACGCCACTGGCTTTGGCTTGTTCTCACTGATACTGATCAAGCTGGAGGAGCTTGGCATCAGTTTTCAAGACTGCAGGGGTCAGTCCTATGATAATGGCTCAAATATGAAGGGGAAAAATAAAGGAGTGTAGGCCAGGCTGATTGAAAAAAATCGTTGTGCTCTTGAATCTAATGGTTGCAGATTCAGCAAAGCAGTTAACAGATGCCATCAGCTTCTTTGGTGTAGTTCAGAAGCTCAGAAGCTTCTTTGGTGTAGTTCAGAAGCTACACCCTGTTCTCTGCTGCTCCTCAGAGGTGGGCCATTCTCAAACAGCATGTCAACATCACACTCAAATCCTGGAGTGAGACGAGATGGGACAGCAGAATCAAAAGCATTGAGCCGTTATGTTACCCAACTGACAAAGTCAGAGAGGCCTTGACTGAGGTCAGAGAAAACGCAAATGATCCGGCTGCAAGAATTGAGGCCCAGTCCTTGGCAGAAGAGATAGGGTCATTCAGATTTCTAATCAGTACAGTGGTTTGACTTGATATCTTGTCCAAAATCAACATCACTAGCAAACTCCTGCAGTCGCCCAAAATGCAGCTTGATGTCGCTGTCGATCTTATTGACAAAACAAAAACATCCCTGAAGCAGTACAGGTTCACAGGATTCTCTGATGCCCAGACAACTGCAAGAGAAGTATGTGAGAACATGAATGTGGAGGCAGAGCTCAAGCAGAAGAGGCTTCGTAACACCAAAAAGCAGTTCAGCTATGAGGCAAGAGATGAGACTGTGACTGATGCATTAAAGAGAATGGAGATGACATTCTTTAATGTTGTAGTTGACACTGCCATTCAATCTTTGGAGGATCGTTTCACGTCACTGAGGGATGTCAGAGATAAATTTGGTGTTCTACTCAGTTTCTCTGACATGGATGACAAGGCACTCAGAGAGCACTGTGAGCTACTTGGTAACACGCTCACTGAAGGGGGGGAGACTGACCTGGACTGGCGAGAACTAGCCACAGAAATCCAGAGCCTTCTAAACCTACCCAAGACAAGTATGACCACATTTGAGCTTCTCACCTTCATCCACCAAAATGAGCTGACTGGGTTTTATCCAAACCTTTGGGTGGCACTGAGAATAGCCTGCACACTACCAGTGACGGTGGCATCTGCAGAAAGGAGTTTCTCCAAGCTCAAAATGATCAAGACCTACCTAAGGTCCTCCATGTCAGAAGAACGCCTCAGTGGACTGGCAGTCATCAGTATCAACCACCAGATTGGAAGCCAGATTTCCTATGATGATGTTATAAATGACTTTGCATCACAAAAAGCAAGAAGAACAAAATTCTGAACTGGAACAAAGGAAGGAAAAAAAGGGGATAAGGGTGTAATGAAAGTTGTTATTTGTAGAGTTTTAGACTTGACTTTGATTTTCTTATTTATTTATTTATTTATTTTCTTCATATTGCTCAATTATTTTATCTGTTAGTCATTTCATTTTCTACTTTAATTTTTTTCTTGTTTATTTTGTGTGGATGTGAATTAAGCTTGTTTGTTTACTTGTCACAGGACTGAATTGTATAGAGTTTGAAGTTTTGGGTTGTAAGATTTAACTTATTACTGGCACCTTTGAGTATAAGATAGGGATAAAAAAAAAAGTAATGAAGGTTTTGTTTTGTTTTTTTTTAAGTTTTGGACACTATAATTTATTTATTTTTTCTTATTATTTATTTTTCTTATTTTATTCAAATTTATTAAGAAAATTTTATCTATTATTCATTGCATTTTCTACCTTGTTAACTGTTTTCTTGTTCATTTTGTTTGGATGTGAATGTACAGTATATATTAGGCTTGTTTGTTTACTTGTCATAGGACAGAATTGTATAGAGTTCGAAGTTTTGTTTTAAGGGTTCTAGAATTTAGCTGTACAGATAATTTAAAGAAAATAAATCTGTTTAAACTGTAATCTTTTGTAGAATCTTTTATCTTTCTGCTACATCAAAAGTAGTGACTTTAATACTGCAGGTTTGGAGCTGCCTAGTGGACAAACACAGTTACTGCCATTTCACAATATTAACATTAACATTCAGACAAAAACATAGAAGAAAAAATGAAAGGTGCAATTAGACAGCTTTAAGTTTTTCAACTCTAATTAGTAATAAAATATCTGCTCGCCATCATGTTGATAGAGGTACAATAAAATACGAAAGGATTGCATACGGTAGCTGGTTTTATGAATATTTGATGGTACATATATACACTGTGAGGCAGGGCCACCAATTTTATCCTGCTTAGGGCCCCCAGATGTACAGGGCCGGCCCTGCCGCTTGTGTTCCAAACCAGTGTGTTTAAATTAGTCATAAGTTGATGTCAACAGTGAATGTATGTATCTGGTTTGTAATAACCCGAATAAGCAGCAATAAGGTTCTGAAGGAGTCCATCCCACCCACCCAAAGGAAACAAAAAATAATAAAAATGAAAAAATAAAAATAAAAATTTTACACACAGTCAACAACCTGAACATCCAACCCCCGCCCCCCGCCCTTCCCCAATGAACGAAATAGTCTGCAACCAGGAGAAAACCGAGGGCTAAACAGAACCTGAGCCCGAAAACATCCCAAATGTTCAACCAAATAAGTATGGGGTGCCGAATGTAAAAATTCAAGTCACACTTTCCTTGCTGATATATTTTGAGTATTTAGCTCAGTTTTCTCACATTTAGCTCACTTTTCTCACATTTAGCTAATTTTCCTCACATTTGAGGTACAGATTAAATGCTAAATCTAAATGCTAAATCTAAATATTAAATCTAAATCTAAATGCTAAATCTAAATCTAAATATTAAATCTAAATCTAAATGCTAAATCTAAATCTAAATGTTAAATCTATATCTAAATGCTAAATCTAAATCTAAATGTTAAATCTAAATCTAAATGCTAAATCTTAATGTTAAATCTAAATCTAAATGTTAAATCTAAATCTAAATGCTAAATCTAAATCTAAATCTAAATCTAAATGCTAAATCTAAATCTAAATGTTAAATCTAAATCTAAATGTTAAATCTAAATCTAAATGCTAAATCTAAATCTAAATGTTAAATCTAAATCTAAATGCTAAATCTAAATCTAAATGCTAAATCTAAATCTAAATGCTAAATCCTAATCTAATTGTTAAAGCGCCCACAGACCCGCCCACACCTCTGACGGACCGACGTGCTGTGGATGCGGAGGTAAGAGAGGAAGGACCGAACATGGCCGGCTGGCTCCAATAAGAAGACATTGAGCGGGCTGTTATGGCAGGTGTGTGTGCTGCACTCCGAGGTGCACTTCCGCCGGTACCGTCCACACCGTTAACGGTAAGTTGCGTAGTTAAAAATTGAACTTTTTATTGTATTCGGAGGGAAGCTATTGTTAGCTAACCGACCTAGCAAGCTAACGTTTGCCAGTGTGTCTCGGGTGCCAGCTAAGTTTTTGTGATTCACTTAAAGTTTCTTTCGACTGTTATTCGGAGTTACCCATAACTTAGTTAGTGATTACAGGTAAGAAAGCCGACCGTGTCCCATGAAGCATAAGCTGTGGTAGCTAAATAATATTATGTAGCTAACTTTCTCAGAGAGCTACCCAGAGTGCGGTCGCCTTTCTTACATTAACCGAAGGACCGGAGTTTTGCAGCCATGATGGACATTGAATTAAAAAATGCTTGAAACTCTTCTCCAAGGCATGACCAATATGAGTTGAAAGCTGTTATTAAAGCATTTCTGTTAGAGCCGCCTGTTGGTCTCTTTTGAACTGTGACACTCTGCAAACAGATGTCTGCAGATGACTAATGTATATCTCTGACTTCGTGGTAGTCAAAAAGGCATGCAACTCGTGTAGGTGACAGTTGATATTTATATATCTAGGTCATCTATAGTCATATTCTGTACACATTAATGATCCCATTTATGTCAGATGTACACCTTTTATGCCATTTAAACGTCGAGCCCTGTTGAACACCCTTATTTACGTGATTTCTCCCTGGGTTTTGAATCTACCATGTAGACCTATCTGTGCCTTTATTGGCTGTACAATGTGTCAGTCATCCCAGGAATCGGCTGGAATCTGCACCTTCATTACGTTTCCTTTGATTCGATCACAATCAAAGAATCTAAGCTTTCCAAGGATGTGTCCTGTTAGTATGTTTGTGGTGTACACCAGACTCTATGGTCATTAAACACTTTCACATGGATTTTTAACAGGTTAAAATGTTGGCTCTTGTTTCAGGTCTCCACACCCCAGGCCCAGGGTAACCCATAGGCCCCTCCAGCTGTGTCCTCAGGCATCTTGATACATCTCCTTCCATTATACCTTCTATACAGGTCAGATGCTACATTCTCCTTACAAAGTCATTAGAGTATGCAGCAGAGAATATTGCTGTCTGTCAGTGTGAAACTTGTGCACTATCCTACTGCAGTTGTGCTATAATATGCTAGTGTTGTGTTGAGTGCTTGTTGGGCCTTTTCTCTACATTCTCTGACCCACATTCAAGACCGAATCATTTCACTGTCTATAATCTGTGATATACAGATATATTTTTAAGATATGTAGAGATAATTTGGTTTTGTCCATATATTTATGTCTATTTTCTGTGTCTTGTATCTTTTTCACCCTTACAGAGAAATAAGTTGGTAAACATCTTCATGCCAGGACCCTCACTGAAGAAGAGCAGGCATTTATCCTGACATTGAATCCTGGACGCATCCTAGCCTTTGCAACAGGAAGCAGCAGAGTTCCTGCAATTGGATTTCTTCCTAGTCCAAAGCTGACTTTTGTTCATGATGACACAAAACACCTTCTAGTTGCTCACAGGAGCTCCAAATCTATGCTATGGCGCCGTACTAGGTGGCAGCCTGTTGCAGCAGCCCGTGGGCTTCCAAGTTCTTTTTGTATTTCTGTTTTGATTTTCCATGTGATTTTTGGCAACTCTTCTCAAGAGACAGTGAGAAGATGGACACTTCCTTTTTTAAACTTTTTTGTCTTTTTTAAACAAGACGGACGAGCTTGTGGCACTTTGTAGTTTTATTTTTATTATGCTAACCCTAGCAACGGAGGGACAGGAGCGCATCATTGAGCGCATTTATTACACACGCGACCAGCTGATTGCGCTGTGTAAACCTGTTCTGCTGTGTGAACCTACACTGCTACCCGGAGCCAGACCTGAGGTCCTGAAGGAGCTGCGGAGGAGACGCCGTGGCTGCAGAGCCAGAGTGAAATGGAGGGGGAAGAAGAGGAGACACAGACCGGCTGTACCGGCGATCGTCATGGGAAACGTGAGGTCTCTGGGGAACAAGACGGACGAGCTCGCCGTGCTGATAAAGGCTCAGAGGGAATATCGTGAGTGCAGTGTGTTATGTTTCACGGAGACATGGCTTCACTCAAACATCCTAGAACACAGCGTGGCGATTCCCGGCTTCAGCACTGTTCGGGCGGACAGGGATGTGATAAGCAGCGGAAAGAAGTAAGGAGGAGGGATTGTACTGTATGTGAGTGAGAGGTGGTGTAATCCCGGACATGTTCACGTCAAGGAACGTCTCTGTACCCCGGACATTGAACTGTTGACTGTGGGGATGAGGCCTTATTATTTGCCCCGGGAATTCACGTCCGCCGTCATTATCGGTGTGTACGTTCCTCCTTCAGCTGATGCAGCGCTGGCCTGTGACGTCATCCACTCCGCTGTTGCCCAGATACAGACGCAGCATCCTAACGCATTTATTGTCATCACTGGGGATTTTAATCATGTCTCACTGGACAAAACCCTCCCAACATTTCACCAGTATGTTGACTGCCCCACCAGAGACTGTAACACACTGGATCTGTTGTATGCAAATGCTAAGGATGCATACAGTCCCACAGCCCTCCCCCTCTTGGGAGATCTGACCACAACCTGGTTCTGCTGACCCCTAAGTATGTCCCTCTTGTTCAGCGGCAGCCTGTCCACACTAGGAGTGTGAGAAGGTGGACTCAGGAGGCTGCTGACGCACTACAGGACTGCTTTGAGTCGACAGACTGGGATGCACTTGTTGAGCCACATGGAGAGGATCTCGACAGCATGACCGACTGCATCACAGAATACATCAGATTCTGTGAACACACCACCATGCCAACCCCGACTGTACGCTGCTTCCCTAATAATAAGCCATGGATCACCAATGACCTGAAAGTTCTTCTTAACAAGAAGAAGAGGGCGTTCAGGTCTGGAGACAGGGAAGAACGGAGGAGAGTGCAGCATGAACTCAGTGGCCCTCACATCTTACGTCATGAAGGTGCTGGAGAGACTGGTTTTGGCCAACCTGAGGCCGAAGGTGAGAGCCCTGCTAGACCCTCTGCAATTTGCTTACCAGCCCCACTTGGGAGTTGATGACGCTGTCATCTACCTGCTGCAACGAGCCCATTCGCACCTGGATGGTGGAGGAGGCACTGTGAGAATCACATTCTTTGATTTCTCCAGTGCTTTTAACACCATTCAGCCACTGCTACTGGGGGAGAAGCTGCGGGTGATGGGTGTAGACGACACAATGATCTCCTGGATTACTGACTACCTGACAGACAGGCCACAGTTTGTCCGTATGGGCAGTGTTCTGTCTGATGCTGTGGTTAGTGATACAGGAGCTCCACAGGGGACTGTACTGTCTCCTTTCCTGTTCACCTTATACACCACTGACTTTCAGTACAAAACCGGGTCGTGTCACCTGCAGAAGTTTTCTGACGACTCGGCTGTTGTTGGGTGTATAAGTGAGGGACAGGAGGAGGAGTACAGGGCACTGGTGGACAACTTTGTGGAGTGGACTGGACAGAATCACTTGCGGCTGAACATCAGCAAGACCAGAGAGATGGTGATAGATTTCAGGAAGAAGAGGAAGACGGCTTTCCAACCTCTGTGCATTCTGGGAAGGGATGTGGAGGCGGTGGAGGATTATAAGTACCTTGGTGTTACCATCAACCACAGACTGGACTGGAGATCTAACACTGAAGCTGTGTACAAGAAGGGGATGAGCAGACTTTACTTCCTGAGGAAGCTGAGATCCTTCAACGTGTGCAGCAAGATGTTGGAGATCTTTTCTCAGTCTGTGGTCGCCAGTGTACTTTTCTTAGCTGTAGTTTGTTGGGAAAGCAGCATCGGAGCCAGCGACACCAACAGACTCAACAAACTGATCAGGAGGGCTGGCTCTGTGATTGGCTGCAAACAGGACACTCTGGAGGCTGTGGTGGAGAGGAGGACACTGAAAAAACTGTTATCCATCATGGATAATCCTCTCCACCCTCTCCAACTCACACTGGTCAGACAGCGGAGCACCTTCTCCGGAAGGCTGCTTCAGCTTCGCTGTCGTAGCAACAGATACAGGAAATCTTTCCTGCCACAAGCCATCACTTTTTATAATAACTCTCTCACCTCTGCCTGACAGAGAACTCTGGTCTCTCTACTGTTTTGTTGTATATATTATTATTGTTTATTGTTTATAGCACACTGTGCACTGTATATATACATGTATATATTGGATTCTATTTATGTTATGTACGAAGTGTTTTATTTGCGGACCCACTACTGCTGTAACAAAATAATTTCCCAGTCTGGGATCATTAAAGTAATTCTATCTATCTATCTATCTATCTATCTATCTATCTATCTATCTATCTATCTATCTATCTATCTGTGATGACTGATAACACTGAAATCCAAAGATGCTTTTTGGTGCATTTATTATGTACAACCAGCACAGAGCTATTACAGCGCAAAGATGAATAAATAGAAAATGAAAACCAGCGGATTGAACAGATGACAAAGTGATGACTAAATGAATGGGTAGCGGTCAACAAAAATTACGGCTACTACCCAAGCCTGCCTCTCTCATCTCTGTCGCAGGTGATGATCACTTGGTGTTACACACACACTTCCTCACATGCACACACCCACTCCCACGTGAACCACCGCCTCTGCCACACACACACACACACCACACACACACACACTGTACACACACACTCTCAAGCACACTGTGCTCCTCATCTTCCACCTATATGGCTCCTACACACCAGCCCCTAATTATTAGGTCTCACATAATAATTCACATTTCAAAAAATACAATAGGAGACATAACAAATCATCAGATCAATTTCAAAATTGTCCTTTTTTTTCAAAAAATGTGTAATAAATCGCTCAAGGCCATGAAAAAGCCATTACACCAAATATTCCTTCTTCTGGTCATCTCTCTGACCGACTAGTGCGAAATCCAGCTCAAGTCCAAAAAAAACCAAAGTCCCTATAGAGGTCAGCAACGTCCTCATGCTGCCTCCTCTTTTTCCAGCAACAAACACACCTTGGATATGGGTCTGTCCAAGAAACTGGTTCTAGTCTTAATCCGAATTTGACGAACAAATCCCTTGCGATCCGGAAAGGTTTGCTAGACACGTCCCATAATCCAGGGATTACGAGGTGCGGTGCTGTCCATAAGCAAAACTAGATCTCCTGCGACAAGGTTTCTCTGGACCCCAGTCCATCTCTGTCGTCAGATCAGATATGTACTGAACTTGTCTCCATCTTCTCTGTGTGTACAGATCTGCTGCTTGGAACTCTCCAAGTGGTAATGAAGGCTGGGTTTTAAGCAGTAACAGGTGGTTCGGTGTCAGTGCTTCCAGGTCGTTAGGATCCGTGGAGGCCTAGGTGATGGGCCTGCTGTTAATAATGGCTTCCACTTCACAGAGAACTGTGTGGAGTCCCTCCTCATCCAAGCGTTGTACCTTGAGGGTGGAGTTCAGGACTTTCCTCACCAATCTGATCAGCCTTTCCCATGCTCCTCCATGATGTGATCCAGCAGGGGGGTTGAACATCCACTTGATGCCCTTTTGGAGTAAAACATCATGCACCTGTGCCTGGTTCCACTGCGCAATTGCTGTTTTTATCTCACGTTCTGCTCCCACAAAATTTGTCCCATTGTCAGAGCGCAGCTCGCGGACCTGTCCTCTTCTTGATATAAAACGCCTCAGTGCGTTTATGAAGGAGTTGGTATCCAAGGAAGGTGCCACCTCGATGTGAATAGCTCTCAATGCAAGACAAGTAAATATGACACCATACCTTTTCACTGTACTCCTCCTGCTCCTCACTTCGAAGGGTCCAAAATAGTCAACTCCCACACAAGTAAATGGAGGTTCATCAGGCTTGAGTCATTCTGTGGGCAAGTCTGCCATCTGCTGGTAAACTGGAGTGGTGTTAAGTCTTCTGCAGATGGTGCACTTGGACAGAACTCTCCTAATGGCAGTGCTTACTCCTGTCATCCAGTATTTCTCCCTGAGCTTGGGCGACATGTGGTTGCGGTCGCTGTGTCCTACCTCTTGATGTATATTTCTCAGCAGCAGGGTAGAAATATGAAGGTCTTTTGCCAGAATGATAGGATGCTTAGACTCCGAAGGCAGTGCTGCTTTACTGAGCCGTCCTCCCACACGCAAGACTCCATCCTCAAGCCTTGGACACAACTTGTACAGATGACTACTTTTCTTGACATTTTGTCCCTTTTCCAGACACGAGAGGTCCTCAAAAAACTTTCTCCTCTGGCAAAACTGAATTATGGCCAGCTCAGCCTTGTCAATGTCCTCCATTGTAAGAGCTCCCTGGACAACTGCGCTTCTAAATATGCAACTTTCCTGCTCCATCATTTTCTGTTGCTACGTGCTCTCTTCACTCTGATTGGCTGCTAGCTTTTTTCTCTTCCATAGCCATTCCTTGTATTTCAGCCACCACGCCACAGCTTTCCTTAATCGGATCCATGAGGAATAATGATGGATCAGGTGAGAAGTGGGATCCTCTCCAGTTTGTACAGCATTGACAACGGCACTTTTCTTCACCTCTGGATCGTCCTGGGAGAGATGGCTCACAGGCTCAGGGGTTCACAGGCCATTCTGTTTCAGGTTGGCAAAGAAACGGAGGTCCCGTTGACCAGAGTCTGTCATTCAGAAATGCCTCCACCTTGACCCCTCTGGATGCTGCGTCTGCTGGATTTGACGCTGTATCCACGTACCTCCACTGAGCAGGGTGAGATGATTTCAGTATCTCTGAAACACGATTGGCAACAAACACCTTGAATCTGGAGCTTTCGTTTGTTAATGTATTTCAGCACAGATTCCTGAAGACTCATGTGTAGCTCTTTCCTCCACAGGAAATCCATGCGGCTGGCCATTGTTGCAGCAATCAGTCCCATTCTTGGAATTGTAACTGTCTTCAGTGGGGCAACACAAGCTTTTCCCATAATGAAAGCACTGTGCCTTTGGAGGTGCTCATTCTGTAACAGCTATGACTGTGCCATAGCCTTCCTCACAGGCATCGCAGAAATGATGTAGTTGCGCAGTAATAACATCTCCAAACTCCAGAGGTTTTAGACATCTGGGTAGCTCAAAGTTGTCCAGTAGGTGGAGCCCTTGCATCCACTTAAGCCACTCTTTGGAGACAGTCTCTGGTATGAGGTCATCCCAACCAACTCCTCTTCTGCACAAAACCCTCAAGATCCTTTTTGCTGTCAGAACAAGGGGACTTAACATACCCAGAGGGTCATAAATAGAGCTTACAGTAGAAAGGATGCCTCTGCGGTTGAGTGGTCTGTCCTTCCTTACAATTTTGAATTTAAAGGTGTCTGACTTGAAACACCACTCCACACCCAGCACTCTTTCAATCGGCACAAACTCCCGCTCCAGGTCCAACTGCCTCACGCCTTTAGCTCTGTAGGGCTCTGGGATGGCCTCGAGCACTTCAGATCTGTTACTGTGCCACTTGGTCAGACAGAATCCCCCTTTAGCGCACAAAGATATGAGCTCATGACAGAGGGTCAGTGCTTCCTCCTCTGTCGCAACTGACACCAAACAGTCATCCACATAGAAGCAGTGCTGTAGCTTGTCCACCGTCTCCTCTTTGTGCTCATGTCCAAAATCCTCTGCTCATTTCCTGAGGGCGAAGTTGGCGCAGCTAGGGGAGGATGTAGCTCCGAAAAGGTGTACCTTCATCCTGTATTCATGTGGTGCTTGGCTCAGGTCTCCTTGTGGCCACCAGAGGAATCGCAGCAGGTCGGTATCATCTGGGGGCACTTGCACCTGGTGAAACATTGCTTCTATGTCAGCCATGATGACCACAGGTTCCCTCCTGAACCTGGTCACAACTCCAATCAGTGAGCTGGTTAGATCGGGACCTTGCAACAGCTCTTCATTCAGAGACTGTCCTTTGTAACTGGCACCACAATCAAACACAACTCGGAGTTTTCCTTTTGTCGGGTGATGGAGACCATGGTGCGGTATGTACCAAAACCCTGCCATCACTTCTTTCCAGCTCTGCATCAGGAACTCTTTCAGCATAGCCTTTACCAAGGACATCATTAATAAAGGTGTAATACTCCCTGTAAAACACTGGATCCCTCTGGAGCCGCCTCTTCAGATGGTATAGACGCTGTTCCACTACTTTCCTGCTATTTGGCATACTGATGTTTGAGTTTTTCAAAGGCAGGGCGACCTGGTAGCGACCATCGATGTGTTTGGCTGACTTTGTGACCATGTCCATGAACCTCAGGTCTTCCCTGGACAGACCCACTTGTTCCTCCACAGCAGATTCTGTTCATCCAAATTTACGATGGATACACGGTTCACAGTTACTGGCTGCTCACAGTAATTGGCCTATCTTCCGTTTCCTGTCAGTGGTCCATTTACCGTCCAGCCCAGCACCGTCCTTATAGCGTAGGGTCCATTGTGCTCACTGCGGATGACTTCCAGCGGTTCCATGGTTCGTGGAACATTTGTTCCAATCAGCAACTTAATTCCAGCCTCAATCTGTGGTAAGGAGATGTGTTTTAAATATTTAAAACATGTTCAAAACATGGCCAGTTGCGACAGAGGAGGAAGCACTGACCCTCTGTCATGAGCTCATATCTTTGTGCACTAAAGGGGGATTCTGTCTGACCAAGTGGCACAGTAACAGATCTGAAGTGCTCGAGGCCATCCCAGAGCCCTACAGAGCTAAAGGCGTGAGGCAGTTGGCCACCTTGTCAGATCCTTATTTGTGGGTATGTTTGCTTTGTGGACTGGCATTGACAACTGTGTATACGCTTTTGGCAACTCAATAAAGCTGTCATCTTCAAGTGCTCCCACCTCCAGCTCTGGCACGATGTAGCTACCGACCACCTTCTCCTGCCCTATGGTCCGGAGAAGAATGTTGGCTCTCTTCCCGCACAAATTGAGCTTCTGCTTCAGACTCTCAGTACAGAACACTTCAGTACTTCCCTGGTCCAAAAAGGCATATGTGAGTATAATTTTATTGCCATTCTTCGCCTTTACTTGGACCGGCACAATAGGAAGCTTGCAATCCATCTCACCAGCCCCTGTAAGCCCACTGGAAACCAAGGTGCCATCCACTGTAACCTGGACGCTTCTCCCAGCCGGTTCTGCAGTTGCCACACTGTCCTTATGGAGCACAGTCTGGTGTTTTTGGCCACACTTCGAGCAGGAAACCTTCCTTTGGCAATTTCTGCTAATGTGTCCTACACACAGGCAGCGAAAACAAACACCATTTTCCTTCAGGAAGTCAATTTTCTCCTTGTGTGCCATTTTTTCCAGCCGCGCACACACATCCAATGTGTGTCCTCCAGTGCAGCAGAGACAGATCTTCTTGGCTGGTTGTTTTATGTCCTTGTCTTTGTTCACAGGTTGGGCTGTTCTCTCCACATGATTCACTGTGGTAGCAAAGCTGGTTCCTCTGCTGCTGGAGCGAGGGTGAGGTTTGTGTTTCATTTGCTTGGTTGGTATAGCAGTGTCCTGGATGTTTCCAAACACAGGGTCTGTCAAGATTTTCACCTGTTTTCCAACAAAGTTGGCAATGTCCATAAACCTTGCTCTTCTGCTGTACCTTTTCTGCAGGTCAAATACATGGCACCTCCAGCGGTCTCGGAGTTTGTAAGGCAGTTTTCTAATGATTTCCAACATATTTGTCGGCGTATCCAAATCATTTAAATACTGCACATCCTCCATAGCATTGCAGCATCCACGCAGAAAGAGGCTATACTCCTGGAGGGCACTCACATCCTCTGTTGTAATTGTGGGCCATGACAAAGCTCTCTCCATGTATGCTGCTGCCACCTTTTGCTCATTGCCATAGTGCTCTTTCAATAGAGCCTTCGCCTTCACATATCCTCTGTCTGACTCAGTGTGTTGACAGCTCTTCACCAGCTCCTTTGCATGCCCTTTGGTGTACTGTTCAAGGAAGTAGGAAGTCTGTCACAGTTGTTATTGGTGTTTCCCTCAACTCCATTTTCAAAAGCTTTAATAAACAAATGGTATTTGAGTGGATTACCATCGAAAATGGGAATTTCCCTTTTTGGGAGTGCTGAGAGGCATTGTTGTTGCATTAGGAGTGTTGTAATTTCATTTTGTTTTCTCATTATGTCCAGCACACTGTCATTTTGTGATGCGTCGGTTTGTGTAACATTGGTCACAGGATCTTCAGGAGCCATTAGATAACGTTGGAGCTTGTAAGAAGGACCTGGGAGATGTTCCATGTCAGGTAAGTTAGTGACTTTAGGCTTCACAGCTGTCTGTGTGGTTTCAATTGCATTGGGTTTTAGTTTAACTGGCAGTGATGGGACAAATTCAGTGGCATTGACATAAAGTTGTTGTTTTGAGCGTGTCCTTTCATAGTATGAGTTCATCCCATCTGAAACCTTTGACTTTGATTTACTGCCAACAGTGCTTTGTGATTTTATAACACTTAGTTTTGCCATTTCCTCAGCGATTTCATTCTCCAGTAAAAGCTGTTCTCTTCTTTTGCATAGCTTTAATTCTTCTTCCCATGCAAACTGTTCTCTCCTTTTGCGCACCTTTAACTCCTCTTCATCCAATGCATGTTTTTCCATTAATGCCTTTTGTTTTGCTGCCAAAATTGCAAGATTTGTTTCCATTTTTAAGCGAGCAGATGAGCGTGAGGCTGAGGATGAGGAATGATGTGAGCGTGATCTCCTGGTTGCATTTGAGATGCTGTCACAGGGCCGAAGTTCATCCTGAGGGTCTTGTACAGTGGGAACAGATACTGGAAGGTCAGCAGCAGACAAATCCTTGCCTTTTTCGACAGGAACTTGTACTACAGGATTTATTTCCTTTGATGGTTGCCCAGAAGTATTTGTCAGAAATGGTAATTTATTTGTGTTTTCCTGTATCCATTTTTCCACTTGTTCTTTGAATGCATCACTGTAATCCATAATGCTAGAAAGCCACTCATTTTTTTTTTTACCTTCATCCTCAGGAAGTAGTGGCAGTAATTCATTGTGCAGGTCGTTGGCTTTATTACACAGTGCATTCAAGTTGTTCTGTTGTGAGGGGATTTCGGTTACATTTTCTTTTGATTTCATGTGCGCTTTTATTTGCGGAATAAGCGCTTTCATTTTATTAACGGCACTTTTGTGCTCATGCTGGAGACGTTCGATTTTATTTCCCACAGCTTTAGCCGTCAGTTTAATTTCCCTTTTTCCATTTTCCATGTTTGAACATTCAGCAACAGCATTTATTTGACTCATTTCCATTAGATTGTATCTTGTATGTAGCAACACAATCACAGTTCATTCAGAGCGCATTCAAAATCCATCCATAGACATTGCTTTTAAATTAATTGACAGAGCAGATTCGAGCCAAGCATTCCAACAAGCAATAGGCCTTTAGACAACATCAGCCACCACGTAGTTATGCCACAAAGTCCTCGACATCACAATCAAATAAAGCACGGAGAAGTTGCTCCGCCATCATTGCGCCAATGCAACCAGCGTAACATCCATTTAATACATTGTCCTCATTTGACACAATGCATTCCAATCAAAGCGGATTCCTTAATCCACATGAGATTAACAGGTTCAGGCCTACCTGTTCCCAGGTGAATGGATGCGTGGTGTGGCAATTAGCTGTGGCTCCTTTGTTCTCGGCTAGTCGTTCCGTGATGACTTGGTTCTTAGGCGCGGCTTGATGATTTTCATTAAACGCCTTTTTTGTTGACAAAATGTTGCGGCTTCCTTGACAAATCTCTTTAGCCGCTGAGAGTGCAAGATTGTGTCCTTCAGATTCGCTGATTTATGACACGCTAGGAGACTATGATGACTGAAAACACTGAAATCCAAAGATGCTTTTATGTGCATTTATTATGTACAACCAGCACAGAGCTATTACAGCGCAAAGATGAATAAATAGAAAATGAAAAACAGCAGATTTAACAAATGATGACTAAATGAATGGGTAGCGGTCAACAAAAATTGCGGCTACTACCCAAGCCTGCCTCTCTCATCTCTGTCACAGGTGAGTGCGCACCTTTACACACACACTTCCGCACATGCACACACCCACTCCCACATGAACCACCGCCTCTGCCACACACACACACACACACACACACACACACACACACTAGGGGTGTTCCAACAAGGGTACCTAACGATTCGATTCGATTACGATTATGGGAGCTTCGATTCTTCGATTATAACGATTGTTGATTCGATTCGATTATTGGTGCCACGATTCTTCGATTATTGCTATTTTTAATGCTTTTTTCCATACAAGATTGATTTTGTCTTCATCTGTGGCTACATTTGTAAATAAATAGCCCATCAATTAAGTCAAAAAGCTGCCATAGGAAACAAAAGGGCATTCTTCAAAATTAAATAATTCAACTTATTCAGTCTAAACATGCTTAAAAAATAAGATAAGATTTACAGCTTCACCCCACACCCTGTTCTCTAATGCAGACATCAAGTTTAAATTTTTGACCAACAGTGTTTTACAGGAGGATGATCTGAACAGCTGCTCTATTCACACTTAAAATGTTTTTTTTCTTTTCAATGTAATTTTCAATCTAGGAAATCAAACTGTGTCCTTTTTTTGCCAAGCTTTTATTCTTTCAAATAATCGACCATCTACAGAACTTTTCAGCAAGCTATTTTTCTACTTCTTCTTATCATTATTATCATTGATTAACAAGATTATTATTAACTTTCCACCTTTTTAGTCTTTTTCACCTTTTTAAGCTCTTTCTGCCTTTAACTTTCCACCTCTTCAGTCTTTTTTCACATTTTTATGCTCTTTCTGTCCTCTTACTCTCAAACTTTTCTGCCTCTTCAATCTTATTTCACCTTTTTAAGCTCTTTCAACCCTGTTATTCCACAACTGTTTGGCCTTTTCAGTCTTTTTTCACCTTTTTAACCTCTGTCTGCCTTTAACTTTCCATCTCTTCAGTCTTTTTTTCACTTTTTAAGCTCTGTCTGCCTTTAACTTTCCACCTCTTCAGTCTTTTTTCACCTTTTTAAGCTCTTTCTGCCCTCTTACTCTACAACTTTTCTGCCTTTTCAGTCTTTTTTCACCTTTTTAAGCTCTTTCTGCCTTTCACTTTCCACCTTTTCAGTCTTTTTTCAGCTTTTTAATCTCTTTCTGCCCCCTCACTCTGCAACTTTTCGGCCTTTTTCAGTCGTTTTTCACCTTTTAAAGCTCTTTCTGCCTTTCCCTTTCCACCTTTTCAGTCTTTTTTCACCTTTTTAAGCTCTTTCTGCCTTTAACTTTCCTCATCACCCGGAAATCGCAATTTCTCTCATTAAATCATGCATATTGGTGTTGAAACTTGCCTGAAAAGCTGGAGATTGAAAGTGGCTTATTTTTTTTGGTTTGGCTCTTTTTCCGAACAGGAATAGCGCACAATAGTGCGCGTTCCTAAAGCACAAGATTTTGACTCTGCTCCTGTGGTGACGTTACCACAGGAGGCTACTTGCATAAGCATCGGCTCACAGCCGTCCTCAGCCAGACTTTCTGAGTGAGCACGCCAAATCTGCTTATTTCTCTGTCATTTTCACTATAGGCTTACAGATAAAAACAGCTGCATACTCAACATGCAGCGAGGCATTACCAAATGAACACAGATTAATTCGTCGGAGCAGGCAACGTCCAAACGGCTCTGAAAGCTTCCAACGCAGCTGAACACACCGAACCGACATGTTCCCGACCTCGTCCGAGTCTCTCCAAGTGCTTCAGACGTCGAACGGTTGGGCCGGTGTGTTTCCGGATTTAAGCTCTTTCTGCCTTTAACTTTTCACCTTTCAGCCTTTTTTTCACCCTCAAGCTCTTTCAGCCCTCTTACTCCATAGCCTTTTGAGCCTTTTCATCTTTCTGCCTTTTCAACTCCACGTTCAGCAATTAAAATGTTCAACTTTTCAAGTCTTTCAGCCCCCGTCAGCTTTTCTGCCCTTTCAACGTTTTAAAATCTCCATCTTTCTGCCTTTTCAACTCCTTCAAACATTCATCTTCATGTTCAGCTATCAAAGTGTTCAACTTTTTAAACACTTCCAGCCCTCTGCAGCTTTTCTGCCTTTTCATCTTTTTAAAATATTCATCTTTCTGCATTTTCAGCTTTTTCATACATTCAGCTTCATACTAAGCTAGATAAACTGTTCAGCTATCAAAAATGTTCACCTTTGTTAGACCATTCAACCTATTACTTTTAAGCCTTTCTGCCTTTCCAGCTTTTGAAAATTCAGCTTTTTCTGCAAATTCCCAGCCGTTCAACCTATAGTTTTATGCATTTCCGGCAGTACATTCAGCAGATTTCCGAAATCACTTAAGCTTTCAGCATTCACACTGTATTTTCGTAGGAAATGCAAATTTTTGGTTGTGAATGCAGAAGGCATTCACAACATATGTTCTTCGTTTTCACGGAATTCTTTAATTTTCTTCTTATTGGTTGTGAATGCAGAAGGCATTCACAACATATGTTCTTCGTTTTCACGGAATTCTTTAATTTTCTTATTATTAGTGTGAATGCTGCAAGCATTCACACTATTGTTCTTCTGGAATTTATTTTTCTTTCTTTTTTTTTTATTATTATTCCTGCTTCCGTACGTTTTTTGTCCGCTTTCTTCTACTTCAAATCTTGAGCTATTGAAACCATTCAAACATAAATAAAAATTAAGCTTTTTATGCAAAATTTCAGATTAATTCGTCCTGAACAGACATAATAACAGCCAGTCTTGTGCCAGAACTGCCTGCAAAACATGAAAATGGGGAATGACGGAGCGGAGTGCATAGAAAAACACAGCGCACACAGTACTCCGCCCTCCCACACAGCGTGCTGATTCGCTAGCACACCGCCAATCAGAACGGCCATTCAGCTGGCACACAACCAATCCAATGGCTCAGACGTCCGACAGCCCTCCTCCTCAGACTTCGCATGCTCAATCGGAGCAGGCAACGTCCAAACGGCTCCGAAAGCTTCCAACGCAGCTGAACACACCGAACAGACATGTTCCCGACCTCGTCCGAGTCTCTCCAAACGCTTCAGACGTCCAACGGTTGGGCCGGTGTGTTTCTGCCTTTAAGCTCTTTCTGCCTTTAACTTTTCACCTTTCAGCCTTTTTATACCCTTAAGCTCTTTCAGCCCTCTTACTCCACAGCCTTTTGAGCCTTTTCACATATTCATCTTTCTGCCTTTTCAACTCCTTCAAACTTTTAACCTCACGTTAAACAACTAAAATGTTCAACTTTTTCAAGTCTTTCAGCCCCCGTCAGCTTTTCTGCCCTTTCAGCTTTTTAAAATCTCCATCTTTCTGCATTTTCAACTCCTTCAAACATTCAGCTTCATGTTCAGCAATTAAAATGTTCAACCTTTTCAACTCTTTCAGCCCCCTTTGGCTTTTCTGGCTTTTCAGCTTTTTAAAATATTCATCTTTTTTTTAGGCGACAGACACCATTACAACTTTATAATATATAAATATGTTGGTGATAACCCTTACAGTTTTTTCAAAAATCGCAGGGGTTTGGCAGGCATTTTGCCATTCATTGTAATAGGGACATGTTCATCTTTGACTCGGCTCCTGCTCCACCATGTGTGCAGCCATTTTAAGCTCTTTCTGCCTTTAACTTTTCTCCGTTTCAACCTTTTTTCACCTCCTCAAGCTCTTTCTGCCCTCTTTCTCGACAACCTTTTGGCCTTTTCAGTCTTTTTTCACCTTTTAAAGCACTTTCTGCCCTCTTACTCGAGAAACTTTTCGGTCTTTTCAGTCTTTTTTCACCTTTTTAAGCTCTTTCAGACCCCTTACTCTACAGCTTTTTAGCCATTTCAGATATTCATCTTTCGGCCTTTTCAACTCATTCAAACATTCCGCTTCGTGTTCACCTATGAAAATCTTTAACTTTTTCAAGTCTTTCAGCCCTTGTAAACTTTTCTGTCTCTTCATCTTTTTAAAATATTCATCTTTCTGCCTTTTCAGCTTCTTTATACGTTCAGCTTCGTTTTCAGCTACAGAAACTGTTCAGCTATCAACATGTTCAACTTTTTAAACTCTTTCGGCCTTGACCTTTTCAACTTTTCAGCTTTTTGACTTTTTCAGCTTTTCCGAAGTGCATTTAGCAGATTTCGCTTCAGACTTCAGCATTCACACTGTATTTTCGTAGGAAATGCAAATTTTTCTAGTTATTATTCCTGCTTCCGTACGTTTTTCGGCATGTTTCTTCTCCTTCAAATCTTGAGCTATTGAAACCATTCAAATATCAAAATGTGCAGCTTTTTAAGGACATTACTGCTTGTATTTTTCTCATTTCTAACTTTTATACTTTTCGAAATATTAAGCTTTTTCCGCAAAAATGTTCCCATTCATCCTTATGGGGATTTTTTCAAATTTAATTCTGCTATAACTTCAGCATACCTTAAGCTATTCAAACCATTCAAATATTAAAATGTTCAGCTTTTTCAGCTCTTTCTCAGTCTCCTTCTTTTCAACTTTTCAACTTTTCAACTTTTTCAGAAATTCAGCTTTTTCCCAAAAAAATTTAACATTGACGCAAATGGGAAAAGCTTCAAATCCTCTTCGAAACTCATCGCCTTTCAACCTCTTTTTGCTCCTCATACATTGAGCAAGAGACACCATTCAAACTTTAAAGCACTCAGCAGATCTTGAACTATTGGACCTGTATTCAGTTTTAAAAAAACCTTGTATGGTTTTGAAATAATCGCAGTTTTAGTTTGAGTCATTTTTACCCCGTCTTCTGCGTTTATAATGGGTGTGTATTGCGTCGGCTAAAGTGAGTGACATCACCAACTGCCGCACCCCAGAGGGCAAAGGAGCCCCGAAGATGGGAAAAAAACTGTCTTCGGCTTGATTTCGACTCCAAACCTTTTACTCAACATGGACAATATACACATAGAAATGTAGGAAATCTTGTTGGCTTTCAGCTGATGGTCTTATTTCAGATGTGGGACTTATGGTTTTGGATCTAGAAGCCCGAGAGCGACAGCAACTCTCACTGCTGTCCCATAAGCCGCAATGTTAATTTTGAGCCAAATTTTCCGAAAATGAGCAGACGGTACCTGATTTGTCTCTCGCTCTCCCGCCCTCATTTTGCACTCTCCAGAAATAAAAACAACATGACCGCGTTCAGCAACTCCTCCTGTAACTCACCATACAAATAGTTTGAGGATAACCATCGCAGTTTTTTCAGAAATCACAGGAGTTTGGGAGGCGTTTTCCCATTCATTCCTTATGGGTGACATTTTCGTCTCTGTCCCTGGTCCTGCTGCAGCATGTCTGCAGCCATTTTAAGCTCTTTCTGCCTTTAACTTTTCACCTTTAAGCCTTTTTTCACCTCTTTAAGCTCTTTCTGCCTTTAACTTTCCACCTTTTCAGTCTTTTTTCACCTTTTTAATCTCTTTCTGCCCCCATACTCTGCAACTTCTCGGCCTTTTTCAGTCGTTTTTCAGCTTTTTAACCTCTTTCTGCCTTTCACTTTCCACCTTTTCAGTCTTTTTTCACCTTTTTAAGCTCTTTCTGCCTTTAACTTTCCTCCTCATTTTTTTCACATTTTTAAGCTCTTTCTGTCCGCTTACTCCACAGCTTTTCATCCCTCTTCACATTTTTTATGCTTTTTCGGATCTCTTACTTCATCCTTTTCCACATTGATGAGCTTTTTCGGCCCTCTTACTATACATCTTCTCATCCTTTTTTCACCTTTTTAACCTCTTCCAGCCCTCTTCGTCGACAGCTTTTCATATGTTTTCACCTTTTTAACCTCTTCCAGCCCTCTTACTCCACAGCTTTTCTTTTTTTTTCACTTTTTTTTATTTATTCACAAAGACATAAACAGAAACATGAGATCATCATGGGTGTTACAGTTAAAATCAAGGTATTTTTCTACACATACATCATGGTATAGTATCATACTATTCAGAGTGCATACACAGTCCATTTTTCCCAGCGTTCAATGCATTTCTCCAGCTGGAGTCTTAAAACAAAAGTAAGTCTCTCCATACAGTAGATTTCTTGAACGATCCTGCACCACTGGGCCAATGTTGGAGGGTTTAGTTGCAACCATTTCCTAGTTATAGCTTTCCTACTACTTGCCAAAAGTATCTTCAGTAAGTATTTATCCTTCTGTAGGACTGTTTTCGGTATTTTACCGAGATATAAAGTAACAAAAGTGAAGTCTAAATCCACCCCAATCACTCCATTTATCTCGGCAGCCACCTCTCTCCAGAATAACTGGATTTTCGGACAGGCCCAAAAAACATGGAAATGATTAGCCATAGAGGTTCCACATTGCCTCCAACAAAGGCCTCGGCTCTGTGTGCCTGTTTGCAATGATGTTATTTTAGGAGTTATAAAAAATCTCACTACATTCTTCCAGCCAAACTCTCTTAGTGATCTTGAATTTGCAGTGGTCGCCTGTGTCTCACATATCTCCATCCAGATCTCTTCTGATATTTGTATTTCTGACTCCCTCTCCCATTTTTGTTTAATGGATAGCGTAGAATGATTTTTAGAGGCTTGTATACTTTCGTAAATTCTTGAGATCAACTTTTTATTGTCTTTTTTTTGGTATGCATCATGAAATATAGAAATCAAATTGAACTCCTTCTCCTCTTTGACCTGTAATTTTTTATTATAATAATCTCTGACTTGCAGGTATCTATGAAAGTCCTGCTTTTCCAGTCCAAATGTGTCTGAAATTAACTCGAAACTCTGAATTTTTCTATTTGGGGTGAGGGAACAAAAGGATGTGATACCTCTCCTGACCCATTGTTTAAAGCCCCTGTCTAGTCTAGCAGGTTCAAATTCTGGATCATATGCTACCCAATTCAAGACCCTAGCCTGTTTCTCTAATTGTAGCTTCCTCAAAACCTTAAACCATAGCTTAAGAGTAAATAGAGTCCATCGAGTCAAGCTGTTATAATATCTTTCAGCTTGGTTTTTATTTCCCATTATATATTGTATTGGGATTTTTATCTGTGTAATTTCTACGCTTTTCCACTTAGATTCATAATTTGGAGCGCACCAATATACCAAAGGTTTCAGTTGTGCAGCATAATAATAATCCTGTAGGCATGGTAAAGCTCTTCCTCCCCTCTCTTTTTTCAGCGTCAGTGTCTTGAACTGGACCCTAGGTCTTCTGCTGTTCCAAACGAACCTTGAGATCCAGGAATTCCACTCGTCAAATTGTTTATGGGGTACCTCTAGGGGCAAAGACTGGAAGAGATAAAGAAGCCGAGGCCATAGTTGTTTTCAAAGAGTTCTGACATATCTTTAGTGAGATTTATTCCTAAATATTTGATTTTAGGTGAGTCTCATTTGAAATTATATTTCTCTTTTGTATCTGGGTGGGGAGTATAATTAAATGTAAGGGTTTGCGTTTTTTGAATATTTAGCTTATATCCAGAATATGAATTATATTCATTTAGCCGGGACATCAATTTAGGGATGCTTGAGTCTGGGCTTGTAATAAAGAGCAGGACATCATCAGCAAACATACAGGTCTTATGTTCTTCTCCTCCAATCATAATCCCCTTTATCTCAGGGTCCTTTCTAATTGCTTGAGCCAAAGGTTCAATAAATAATGCGAATAGGGTCGGACTCAGGGGGCAGCCCTGGCGTGTCCCTCTTTCCAAATATATAGTTTGTGACAGGTTTCCATCGACCCTGATCCTGGCTGTTGGAGTGAAGTATAGGGCTCTAATACATTTAATGAAACCGCCTTTGAAACCGAATCTTGCAAGAACCCTGTATAAATATTCCCAACCCACCGAGTCGAATGCCTTTTCGGCGTCTAGGCTGACCAACATTGCACTGATGTTTTCTGATGTAATATAACTCATTACTTGTAGTGTTCTCCTTAAATTATCCTGTGTCTGTCTATTTAATACAAAGCCTGTTTGATCCAAATCAACCAGCTCCGGGACAATAAGTTCCAGTCTTTTAGATAGGATTGAAGCAAATAATTTATAGTCTACGTTCAAGACTGATATAAGTCTGTATGAGCTACATTCCTTTTTATCTTTTCCTTCTTTTGGGATGATAGAGATAACTGCTTCCTTCCATGATTGGGGGGCTTCCCCTGTTCTCAGTGTATGATTAAAACAATTAAGCAGAACAGGTGTTACTTGAAGCCTAAATGTTTTATACCACTCAGACGGATATCCATCTGAACCAGGAGCCTTATTAGCTTTCAGTCTTGAGATGGCTTTATTCAATTCTTCTGCTGTTATCTCATGCATGATTTCTTTATTTTGTTGTTCTCCTATAGATGGTAGGTCTAATGAGCTTAGAAAAGACTCTCTTGTTGTAATGTCTGCCATGGCCAGTTGGGTATATAAGTCTTTATAATATAATTCAAAAACATGTTGGATATCTTCTGATTTACTGCAAACCTTTTGTGTCTTGGGGTTCCTGATCTTGTAAATCGCATTCTTTCCCCGTTGTTTTCGTATCCTCCATGAAAGTAGTTTCATCGCCCTAGGCCCCGTCTCATAAAACCTCTGTTTGGTAAATTTAAGTTGTTTTTCAATTTCTTCTTCATATATACCATTTATATCTTGTTTAATTTTGTTTATTCTAGTTAATATCTGAGGATCTTTTAGTTCAGTGTGACTGATTTCTAATGACTTAATTTCCTCTTGTAGTTCCACAAGTCTTTGTTTTTCCTTTTTCCGAAAAGCGGAGAGGGCGATAATTTTACCTCGGATGACTGCCTTTGCAGCGTCCCACAGTGTATTTGGAGACACCTCACCATTGTCATTATTTTGTAAATATGTTTTAAATTCCTGTTGGATCTGATTCTGTACTGTTTTGTCGTTTAAAATACTCGTATTGAGTCTCCAAAGTGTATTTTTCTGTTGATTAATTAGGAACAGGGTTAGGTACACCCCTGAATGGTCAGATACGTCCCTAATCCCTATTTTACAGTCCCTGACTCTGTGCCAATCTGATTTAGATATGAAAAAATAATCAATTCGTGAATATACACACTGACAAGGGGAATAATAGGTGAATTGTTTTTCTCCTGGATGGGACTCTCTCCACATGTCAATCAAACCCAGCTCTGCAAGCAACCGCTGGATTAGATTGGCACTTGGACTTTTCTTTTGGCGCTGATTAGATGTATCTAATTTAGGTTGAAGCTGGACATTAAGATCACCACCATAAATTAGAACTCCCTGTGTTTCGGAGACAACCAATTCAAATAGTTTCTTGAAGAACATTTTTTTGCTCCCTGGGGAGGCATACACATTAAATAAAGTTACTTCTTCATTGTCTAATTTGCCCATTACTAGAACAAATCTCCCTTCCTTATCTTTCACTTCTGAAATAAATTCAAAATTTACTGCATTAGGGATCAATATAGCCACTCCCCTCCTACGGCCTGATTTATGAGATGAGTAATATGTATTTTGAAAAATCCCAGTTTTTTTAATTTTTCATGTTCTAAGGAAGACAAATGAGTCTCTTGCCAAAAAATTACCTGCAGCTTTTCTCGTTTCATTTTAGCTATAATTTTACTCCTTTTAATCGGATTGTGCGGCCCATTGACGTTTAGCGTTACTACTTTATATTCCTGATGATGCATATTATCTTTTCAAACTGTGTACACCTGTGTAACATGACCCATGATATCTCAAACAAGAACAATGAACAACAAAACAAAAGAACGCGAACAGAAGTCTTCCAAGTCCGAAGTTCAAATAAAACCTCAGGTTGAGAGGAGATCCTCGCATCTGTCAAGGGCCTCTCGTCAGTATCAGAGAAGATACTAGTCTGCGCCAATAACATTGTCAAGTCAGTTTCCCCCTAACCGGTATGAAGTTCCATCTTGTCAAGGTAAAAAAATTATAATATAAAGTCTCTTTGTAAATTGGAGTAAACAGAGTGCTGAGAAACATAAGTATTGTCTTCTTATGTATAAAGGATAGGAATATGCCGTTTAGGATAGAAAAAATTAAATTCCTGGGTAGACTTAAAATAAAATTGCATCGCAAGTGCTTTTACTTTTTAGGGCTAAAGAAGCAACATAGGTAAGTTAGAGGAATTACTTAAACTCTCATGATAGGTAGGCATAGTCACAAAACTCAAGTATATATTTCGAATATAGGTAACAGCAGACAACCAAACAAGAACTGTAATATTTAACTCTTGAGTGTAAGATTTAACTTAAACTAAACTGAGTATTTATAACAGTACCTCTCCTGGTGAACTGATTAGAGTGCAGTAGTAAGTCATCTACTTTACACAGGGGGTTAATAACACTTTTCTTTTGAAGCCCAGTGTTAAGAATGAAAGTCCAAGCTGGGGGGGTTAGTCCCAGATGACACGATGATATTTCAATTAACAGTCACTTGGTTCACCTTTTATAGAGGAACACGGCTCCAACCGGTAGCCCTTCACCCCGATGTGGTAACGAGATGTTTACCCTCGGGCGCTTCACTCGTCTGCTGCAGGTGATCCCAATGGAGCACGCTGAAAACTTCGTAGTATCTCTCTTATCCGCCCGTGGTCCACTACCCGTCTGCGGCGATCTGCACCTGCCTTCTCCCACGTTGCCAATCTCCGCTGCCTCAGCGCTGCAGGGTCCGGCTCCTTAATGTTTTCTATAAGGAGTCCTTTTTCTTCAAGTCTTTAGCCGCCTCTACCGCACTCTCGTAGACCTGGGTGCCGCTGTCCAAAAACACCATCAGCCTAGCTGGATGTGGCGTTTGGAAGCGGATCCCTTTGGCTTTGAGCTCTCTCAGTATCACCACATATGCCTTTCTTTTCTTCAAAATCTCGGGGGGATAATCTTGGTCAAAATAAATCCTTTTCCCCTCGTAGCGAACATCCTTCTTTCTCCACGCAGTATGCAATACCTGTTCTTTCACTCTGAACTCGAAGAAGCAAATCACCAGTGATCTAGGCGGTGCGTCTTGAGGAGGCTTTGGGGCAAGTGCCCGGTGGCAGCGTTGTATTCCGAGGTCCATGTCCGCGACCAGCAGGCCGACTTCTGATTTTATTAGCTTCGTTACGAACTCCGACAGATTGGACCCCTCTGATCCCTCTCCGTATATACGGAGATTGTTCCGACGTGAGCGTGCTTCTAGCTCGGTTAGCTTAGCCTGCAGGGCCTCTTGGTTCTCTAGCACCTGGGTAAGAGCCTCCTTCGCCGCCGTGTCCCACTCTTCAATGTCGGATATACGCTGTTCGGCTTCCGCTACTCTCGCTGTGGTGGCCTGTAGCTCACCTGTAGCTTCCTGGAGTTTCCGGTTAATTTCTCCTCGAAACTCATTCAGTTCCTTCTTCATGTCGTCCCGAAAGGAAAGTTGGAATTCACTCATTTCACTTTTAAGGTCCGACCTGAGAGCACGGATCTCGTTGTAGATAGCCTGCATGACGGGGCTAGCCAATTCTTCGTCAGCGCCGCCATTGTTCTCATAGTTTTCCTCCTCGCTGCATGTTTCTTCGACTGTCTCTCCTTTACCACGTCTTGAACCTTCTTTATATTTAGTCATTTTTTGTTTATCCCTTTCCATGATAAGTACAGTACAGTTTTTTTTTTTATCTTAATGTTCTTCAAAGGGGATAAATATACAGCCGGCTGGGAGAGGGGTTTTTACTTCACTGCCATTCGCTTCAGCGCCACCGGAAGTCTCTACTCCACAGCTTTTCATCTTTCTTCACCTTTTTCATGCTTTTTCGGCTCTCTTACTTCATCCTTTTAAACCTTCATGAGCTTTTTTGGCCCTCTGCCTCTACATCTTCTCATCCTTTTTTCAACCTTTTTATCCTCTGCCCCCATACTGTGCAACTTTTCGGCCTTTTTCAGTCGTTTTTCACCTTTTTAAGCTCTTTCTGCCTTTCACTTTCCACCTTCTCAGTCTTTTTTCACCTTTCTAAGCTGTTTCTGCCTTTAACTTGCCACCTTTTCAGTCTTTTTTCGCCTTTTTAAGCTCTTTCTGCCTTTAACTTTCCACCTATTTAGTCTTTTTTCACATTTTTAAGCTCTTTCTGTCCTCTTACTCCACAAGTTTTCTGCCTTTTCAGTCTTTTTTTAAAATCTTTTTAAGCTCTTTCAACCCTGTTACTCTACAACTTTTCTGCCTTTTCAGTCTTTTTTCACCTTTTTTTAGCTCTTTCAAACCTCTTACTCGACAGCTTTTTAGCCTTTTCAGATATTCATCTTTCTGCCTTTTCAGCTTCTTTATACATTCAGCTTCATGTTCGGCTACAGAAACTGTTCAGCTATCAACCTGTTCAACATTTTAAGGTCTTTCGGCCTTGACCTTTTCAACTTTTCAACTTTTCAGCTTTTCGACTTTTTCAGCTTTTCGGAAGTACAAATTTTTCTAGTTATTGTTCTTCTTCCGTACGTTTTTTGTCCGTTTTCTCCTCCTTCAAATCTTGAGCTATTCAAACCATTCAAACATCAAAATGTGCAGCTTTTTAAGGACATTACTGCTTATATTTTTCTCGTTTCTATCTTCTATACTTTTGGAAATATTAAGCTTTTTCCGCAAAATTTTTCCCATTCATCCCTATGGGGAATTTTTCAAATTTCATTCTGCTATAACTTCAGCATAACTTCAGCTATTCAAACCATTCAAATATTAAAATGTTCAGCTTTTTCAGCTCTTTCTCTCTCTTTCTCTCTCAGCTCTCTTTTTGCTCCTCATACATTGAGCGAGAGACACCATTCAAACTTTAAAGCACTCAGCAGATCTTCAACTACTGGACCTGTATTCAGTTTTTAAAAATCTTGTACGGTTTTAAATAATCGCAGTTTTTATGCCGAGCGATTTTTAGCCCGTCTTCTGAGTCTATAATGGGTGTGTATTGCGTCGGTTAGAGTGAGTGACATCACCAACTGCCACACCCCAGAGGGCAGAGCTGCTCCGAAAAAGTGGACAAAACTGTCTTCAGCTTGATTTTGATCCCTCACCTTTCACTTGACATAGACAATATATACATAGAAATGTAGGAAATATTGTGGGCTTTCAGCTGATGGTCTTATTTCAGATGTGGGACTTACGGTTTTGGATCTAGAAGCCCGAGAGCGACAGCAACTCTCACTGCTGTCCCATAAGCTGCAATGTTAATTTTGAGCCGAATTTCCGGAAATGAGCAGACAGTACCTGATTTGTCTCTCGCTCTCCCGCCCTCATTTCGCACTCTCTAGAAATAAACGACATGACCGCGTTCAGCAACTCCTCCTGTCACTCACCGTACAAATAGTTTGAGGATAACCATCACAGTTTTTTCAGAAATCGCAGGAGTTTGGGAGGCATTTTCCCATTCATTCCTTATGGGAGACATTTTCGTCTCTGTCCCTGGTCCTGCTGCAGCAGGTCTGCAGCCATTTTAAGCTCTTTCGGCCTTTAACTTTTCACCTTTAAGGCTTTTTTCACCTCTTTAAGCTCTTTCTGAGTTTAACTTTTCACCTTTTCAGTCTTTTTTCATCTTTTTAATCTCTTTCTGCCCCCATACTCTGCAACTTTTTGGCCTTTTTTCAGTCGTTTTTCACCTTTTTAAAGCTCTTTCTGCCTTTCACTTTCCACCTTTTCAGTCTTTTTTCACCTTTTTAAGCTCTTTCTGCCTTTAACTTTCCTCATCACCCGGAAATCGCAATTTCTCTCGCTAAATCATGCATATTGGTGTTGAAACTTGCCTGAAAAGCTGGAGTTTGAAAGTGGCTTGTTTTTTTCGCTTTGGCTCTTTTTCCGAACAGGAATAACGCACAATAGTTCGCGTTTCTAAAGCACAAGATTTTGAATCTGCTCCTGTGGTGACGTTACCACAGGAGGCTACTTGCATAAGCATAGGCTCACAGCCGTTCTCAGCCAGACTTTCTGAGTGAGCATGCTGAATCTGCTTATTTCTCTGTCATTTTCACTATAGGCTTACAGATAAAAACAGCTGCATACTCAACATGCAGCGATGCATTACCAAATGAACATAGATTAATTCGTCCTGAACGGACATAATAACAGCCAGTCTCGTGCCAGAACTGCCTGCAAAACATGAAAATGGGGAATGACAGAACGGAGTCCATAGAAAAACAAAGCGCACACAGTATTCCGCCCTCCCAAGCAGCCTGCTGATTCACTAGTACACCGCCAATCAGAACGGCCATTCAGCTGGCACACAAGCAATCGGAGAATCCAATGACTCAGAAGTCCGACAGCCCTCCTCCTCAGACTTCGCATGCTCAATCGGAGCAGACAACGTCCAAACAGCTCTGAAAGCTTCCAACGCATCTGAACACACCGAACAGACATGTTCCCGACCTCGTCCGAGTCTCTCCAAACACTTCAGACGTCCAACGGTTGGGCTGGTGTGTTTCTGCCTTTAAGCTCTTTCTGCCTTTAACTTTTCACCTTTCAGCCTTTTCTCACCCGTAAGCTCTTTCAGCCCTCTTACTCTACAGCCTTTTGAGCCTTTTCACATATTCATCTTTCTGCCTTTTCAACTCCTTCAAACTTTTAACCTCACGTTAAACAACTAAAATGGTCAACTTTTTAAACTCTTTCAGCCACCGTCAGCTTTTCTGCCCTTTCAGCTTTTTAAAATATCCATCTTTTTGCATTTTCAACTCCTTCAAACATTCCGCTTCATGTTCAGCTATGAAAATGTTCAACTTTTTACACTCTTTCAGCCCTTTTCAACTTTTCTGTCTCTTCATCTTTTTAAAATATTCATCTTTCTGCCTTTTCAGCTTCTTTATACATTCAGCTTCATGTTCAGCTACAGAAACTGTTCAGCTATCAACATGTTTAACATTTTAAGCTCTTTCGGCCTTGACCTTTTGAACTTTTCAGCTTTTTGGAAGTACATTCAGCAGATTTTGCTTCAGACTTCAGCATTCACACTCTATTTTCATAGGAAATACACATTTTTCTAGTTATTTTTTACCCTCCTTCCTTTTCTCCGTCGCTAACTCGTCCCACACCGTTGAGCGCACACAAACAAAAAATATATCAAAACGTGCGGCTTGTAATGACGCAGTATGCTATTATTCAGTTTTCTGTAATATTAATGTGTAAAAAATTTCCCATATGAAATGAATGGGACGAGGCCAAAAAAGTCACAAATCTGCGACGTTTTTCAATCATCTCCTGCTCTGGCATACGTTCACCTAGAAACACCATTCAAACTTTAAAATGTAGACACAAGTCCTGTGTATCTAAGTTGTATTTGAACTTTTTTGCTATGATGTATAGTTTTTGAACTCTGACCCTTTAACGACGGTGAGTGATTTTGGAAAAATTCAGGGTTTTCAATGATTGTGTATGGCGGAATGTTCGTGCAGCACAGTCGAGCAGACAGAGCACACAGAGTGAGAGAAACTCAAAAATTTCCTCAGAAATGTTCTCTTTCCCTCACGATCCCGGCCACAAATGTCACTCAAAAACAGTGATATTTTCCAAAGTTGTAGCCACACTTGTCTTCTTTCTCCCAATTTGTCTACTTTATCGGTAGGATTTACGGTTTTTGAATTAACTGCCTCTAACCGACAAGAGTAGCCCTTAACAGTCCTATTCACTCCAATGTAAATCGGGAAGAGGATTTTTGAAACGGCACCTTTTTTAAACTCGCTCGTATTTCCACATTTCTGAAGCTAGGACCACAAAACTTCATGAGTGTCTTCTTTAAGGCCTTTCTGGCTCGATCGTCAAAAAAAATTGCCAATTTCATGAATGATTTTGACTAAATAGCATTAGTTTGACGTCCTAGATATGAGGCAGAAATCACTCTCAAATCAGCCTGGGACGGCCGTTGCTACGGGTCCTCACCAACCGTCACCTAGCAACCGAGATCAGCTGGGCCAACAGAGAGAGTGACAGACAGACAGACACACATGCACACACATACACACTCACATGCACACAGACACACACACACACACACACACACACACACACACACACGACAGACAGAGAATATTCATGTTTTCGCGACGTGAGGTCAAAAAAGTCACAGACACACAAATACACACACACACATACAAACACCCACACAGATTATTAAACAGTTTTCTAGAACGTTCATGTTTTCGCGACGTAAGTCGCGATAACCTAGTAAACTTTCCCATAAAGAATGAATGGGACGAGGTCAAAAAAGTCGCAGACACACAAACACACAGACACACACACACTCAGATACGCACACAGATTATTAATCAGTTTTCTAGAACGTTCATGTTTTCGCGACGTAGGAAGGAAGATTTCAAACATCAACATCTCTGGCATACTTTGACCGAGACACACCATTCAAGCTTTAATGTAGATAAAAGTCCAAATTATCAACGTGGGATTCAACTTTTGCTTTAGCTTTCGTAGTTTTTGTTCGTAACAGGGCAAAGCGTGCAGCCCACTCTCGCGATTCCCCGGCGGGGAATTGTCTAGTTATTTCATTAATGCAGATCCAGTTTATTCTTAAAATTATTAAAGGTTTAAACAGCTATGCTGGTCCTCTCTAAGTAAGTGTGGGAGAGGGGGTATCAACACAATCTAACACAGGTCGCAGGTCACAGGTCTGTGTCTGCATGTTCACCTACCAGCTGCTCAGCCCCTCCTTTTCCTCTCTTACTTGTCCACTCCATGGACACGCACATTCTGAATTCATCTCAACCGCTGAGAGACAAAGACAGCTGGATAGACTCATTATCAAATATGAAAATATGAACTAACACTTTTTTTTTTTTTTTATCTGCCAGCATTCGAACAGGTATCTTGACAACAACTTTTGCCCTAAATTTGAAAAATATTGCTAGACTCACAACAACTTTGTCCCTTGATTAATTTCAATTCAAACATTTGCTCTATGGAGGTGTTTTTAGAGTAAAATCAATATGTATGATTTGGTTTCAATCTCCGTAGGAAAATATACGCGCTCTACAACATATCTGTCTAACTAAACGGCTTTTGGATAATCCCAAAATTCCCCAATATATTTAAATACCCAGTCATGTCAGTGCTTTGGTTCGATGTTCGTCACACTGCTCCAATTATGTATTTAATTTATCTTGTGCTTTCAGATCTATAATGGTTCATGTTTTCAAATTTTGCGTCAAATTTCTTTTTACAAATAGTTCGGCCTTGAGATATTACTTTCTCTAATTAAACTCATTTTCCTTTCCTTCGCATCAGGGCTTCCCACTCTAGCATGTGGGAGTTGCAGTGGATATAAGAACAATTTTATACTTCAACCAGCTGTATCAGTCGACCAAATAAACAATTGTCCGTACGTTCACAAAGGTCTATTTAGCAGATTCATTGAAATTCTCCACATTAGAACAAATCAAACGACATCTACTCATACACTGCTTGATAACAACAAGGTATGCTCAATTGGATCCCTTAACACACAAATCATATATGTGTATTTAATCTTATATCCAACTTTCTATCATTTTTTTACTCTTTCTCTCTTATGTGATTGATAGTGCTTGTTATGCATGTAAATAATAACTTCATTAATAGGTACATTTCCAGACCACCAATTTTCATTTCCTTTATACAGCCGATTAACACCAATTACTATTCCCTCTATGTGAAGCCCTGTATAGTTCTGCATATTTAATTCCTATTTTACCTATCATTTTATCGGGCAGGTCTTTCAAGACCTGGTTCTGATTTACAGTGACCACCTTTGCTGAAGGTAAAACCATATATAAAGTATACTACTAAATTTAGAATGGAGGGCAAGGAATCGTCTTACTAAATGATTTTTTCAATCACTTATCCACATTTCAAAAAATGTGACAATGATGAGACTCAAACTGTCACCTTCTTAGTTGCAGGACAAAAGTACAACCCTGTTAATCGCGTCACATCACTAAGAAGTTAGATGGAAAATCCCTCATTAATACATTCTTATCATTTATTTATCTATTATTATATCTGTTATATATCACATTATCAATTACAATACCTATGCATTGTATATGATATATTCTAATAATGCGCATTTATATAGATTACTTATATTCATTCTATGGACAAAAAATCAGCTTTCACTCAACTTTAGCTGAATCTCAACTCCCACACACAACGTCAGAGGACACGATAAGCACAAACATCACTGAATATTTAACACAACAGGGCCGGCCCTCCTTTTTTCTTTCTACTCACAAACACAAACACTTATTCAGCTGAATTTCATCAGAGCTCGTGCACATGACACCTACTGCAACTTGGTTTGTTGGACTCAGAGTACGGTAAACCGTCTCTAACAGCCCACCAAGTGCCACACCACATTATTCATCTTTAGAGTCCATGAGCGTCCCATGGACTTGCCGAATTTTCTATTGTCACAACCATAATTTTGATTTGACATAACATTTCTCTCTCATTCTAATTTTTCTTTGTGGTCTTCATCACTTATCTTTTCTACCTGGCCAGGCTTTACATACTCTTTTCATATTCTTTTTTACTCTTTGAGACTACTAAACCATGCCGTTAATGATGCTGATCTCACGCAAGTCTCACAATAGTGTAAGCTTGGTGTCTGCCTGTCACTTATTTGCTTCGTGTTCATCAGTACAGCCACTGCAGCCAAAACAATTTCTCTTTTTCTTCTTGTATTTTCTATTCTATTTATCTTCTTCTTTACTCTATTCTTCGCTATTTTGTTATACTCTGTTCTACTATTCTCTATTCTATTTTCTATTCTACTTCCTCTTTATTTCGATTTTCTTCACTTGAGACAACATATCGCGTAGGAAATAATGACTAATCTCACGCATGTCTTACAAGGATGTAGGCTTGACACCTGCCTGCCACCCTCAGCACCGTATTTCTGATTAATTCACAAATCACTACCGCATAAGTTTCTCCTAAACGCCTGTTGCCCATTTTTCCCCCATGTTGGTAATTTTCAGCTTGACAGACATCGGAAAACACACACGCAGTCCCATCCAAGGCCTGAGTTTGACCCCTAGAGCGAAAATGCTAACCTTGTTGGCCAGCTGGGGTGAAAGTCAGTCTCTGGACCCCTGTCATGTGTCCAAGTTGCCAATAGCTATCCTGCGGACAACGCCACCTGTAGTTTCTGGGCTCTTTCCTCAAAGGTGTCGGCGTGTAGTTTAATGATAAAAGAATTCTGCGGAGGCATGTCTGGGTAGATGATAGAGCAGTCTTTATTGAAACAGTTCTTCTAGCCAGCGTCCGAATTCAGAGTGTGGCCGCCCTCTGGAGTTCTCAAATCTATGGCAAAGGTAATGCCAAACGGCTTCACCCTCTGCTCGATCTTTACCAAAATGCCAACTAGGAAAGGAGTTGGCCTATCTCTCTGCTCATCTCCCATAAATGGCTAAATCTGTTACTGTCACTCCTTGGGTCTTGTGCTCCAAAATTACCTAAATGACCCCTCTGTCCTTTCCTGGAGATGTACATGTGTAGATATCTCCCTCCATCTGACATAGGAGTCAGGCTCCATTTTAGTACTATAGTGGCCTTGTCTTCTGCTAACCTTTGACCTACACACAGCTGAATGCTGACTCCAAGGTCCCTTGGAGCTGTGAGCCCCGTATTGTCTGCATTCCCTAACTCACACAAGGAGGAACAGGTTAAATTTAAACTGAGTTCAATTAAAGGCCAGAATGTGTTGCTGTCCAGAAACCTCAACGCTGAAGCTCCGTTAGATTTTTTCGCCAGTCTCTCACTCTCTTCTGGTTGACAGAGAAACTTCAAGCAGCTGCTTTTCCTGAGTTTTCCTCTGCATATTTTACGACAGAAAGTTTAAATTGCAAGGCGTACTCTTTATGTTTTTTTCTGCACAGGAACCATGGCAAACATCTCTCTATAAAAGCAAGGAATCTCTGTCTGTCTGTCTGTGTGTGTTTGCCTCAAATTTCTCTGCAGATCAGGATCAGACTGACCTGAGAGTTTCAACATGGCTGCTGTGTGGTTCAAGGGTGTGCAACGTCGGACTACAATGATACCATTAATAAATTATTTCATAAATGATTGACAATTCCGCTAGCATTGCTAACCATAGCCACCATAGTCACGTGTGCACCAGAGCCAATCGCTGCACACCATAGCGTCACGTGACCAATATAAGATGGCGTAGCAGCAAGACGCAGCAACTGTGAGTCTCGGTTCCGATGTATGTGTTGTGTGCGCCCTTCAAACTACATACCAGTTTTTAAATCGTGTTGATAGGCAAAACCAGGCTTATGATAAATAATGTCCGCCACGCTTTTTCGCGAACATTGCTGTCATGTTTGCTGCACGTTTGGTGCAGGAAGAAATGGTCAAAACGGGCTTCTCCCTTTCCTATTGGTGGAAAAAAGCACCACACCAACCAATCACAAAATTAAACGGCAAACCACGTGATTTGGTTGCTGAGGAACAGGGGGAAGTTGTGGGAGTGACAGCAGCAGTGACGGTGACAGAGACAGCGAGAGAGATAGCGAGTTTAGAAAGTTGAGAGATTTGTGACATTTAACGTGTTTGGAGTGTATAGTTAGTGTGTTATGTAGTGTTTGGTGTAGTGTGTTTACAGGGACGTGCACATGATTATAGAGGGGCAGGGGCTCAAAGTCAGAAAAGGGCAGTACGTGCGTGTGCATAGCCCGCACAGAAAATTTTTTCAGTCCTTAATAACACAATATGTAGATTAACTTAAAATTAGTAAACAAAGTACTTGTAGAAAGCTAACTACTTAGCTGTGTATCCTGTGTAGCTGTGAGTGATATGCAACTGCCATTTCATTTGTGTCAACAAATTATTATTATTATTATTATCATCATAATACTGAAGTTTGGAAGACATGCAATTCAGCTGCGGTTCTTAAAAAGCAATAAAACAGTGGTTTATTACTATTTATTGGAGGGCAAGTGCAAACTAGAAATACAGGCTACACATCTAACAATGTGGCAAAACCAAGAAATGACTATGTTAGCCCCCACAAGGAAGTTATTTTAATGGACTTATTACTCACAAAGGTTCACGTCGCTCCACTGTCACGTCTCATCTACGTGCGTGGTGGAGTTCTGATGAGGCAGCGGCTTCTTTCTCTCTTTGTCTTCAAAATAAGAGCTTTAATTACATTGCACCCCATTGGAGTTTAGACCTTGGTTCTTAGCAGGAGGCTTTTAATTTGAAAGTAGCGACAGGAGAGAGAGAGACAGAGCGGAGCTCATAAATACATAATACATAATAATACATAAATTCCTGTTGTGCAAAGGGATGTAAAAAAAACGGCGGTATAAAAATGCCACGGTTATCTACCGTACGTATTTCCTCGTAATATGGTGTTAGGGTTAGGGTTAGGGTTGAGTGTGTTGAGCCTAAAGACCCCCACACACCGCCCAGACGTCCAACTGCTTTATCCGACCACTCTCCCACCACTCTGTTGCCTCTCGTCTGACCCGTTCGGCACAAAAGTTGCATTGAAACACACCGCTTCGACGTCCTGCCTACTCCACAGCAACGTGTACGTTCTGCGCTTGCGCGAGATGCAATAAGCGGCTGGCGCTTGTGTTGTGAGTTGTAAACGAGAGGCTTATGCACGCAACTCTCTTTACTTTCAATCAAAACGAAACTTAACTATTTCAGATAAAAACAGCTGCATACTAAACATGCAGCGAGGCATTATATAAAGAACACAAATTAATTCGTCCTGAACAGACATAATAACAGCCAGTCGCGTGCCAGTACTGCAAAGCATGAAAACGAGGAATGACAACACGGAGTCCATAGAAAAACAAAGCGCACACAGTATTCCGCCCTCCCACACACCGCGCTGATTTGCTAGCACACCGCCAATCAGAACGGCCATTCAGCTGGCACACAACCAATCAGAGAATCCAATGGCTCAGACGTCCGACAGCCCTCCTCCTCAGACTTTGCATGCTTTCGGAGCCGTTCAGACGTTGTCTGCTCCGACTCAGCATGCGAAGTCTGAGGAGGAGGGCTGTCGGACGTCTGAGCCATTGGATTCTCTGATTGGTTGTGTGCCAGCTGAATGGCCGCGCCAGCCGCTTATTGCATCTCACACAAGCGCAGAACGTACACGCTGCTGTGGAGTAGGCAGCACGTCGAAGTGGTGTGTTTCAGTGCAACTTTTGTGCCGAACGGGTCAGACGAGAGGCAACAGAGTGGTCGGAGAGTGGTCGGATAAAGCAGTTGGACGTCTGGGCGGTGTGTGGGGGTCTTTAGGCTCAACACACTCAACCCTAACCCTAACCCTAACACCATATTACGAGGAAATACGTACGGTAGATAACCGTGGCATTTTTATACCGCCGTTTTTTTTACATCCCTTTGCACAACAGGAATTTATGTATTCATTAAAAAAACACAAAAAGGGCACTTTTTAATACGAGGCAAAAAGGGCAGGGGCTCAAGCACCCTTTGGGCCTTATGTGTGCACGTGCCTGTGTGTTTAGTGTGCAGTGGAGTCGGTTTTTTGAATAATGAGTCAAAACAATGAGGAGACTGCTGAATGTGGAGCAGGCAGTGCAGCTCTTCATTCAACTGGAAGGAGCTCAGGCAGACCTGAGCATTGCCTGCATTAAATTTTTAAAAACGTATGCACAAATTTAGCAAACAACGATTTATATTTGCATTGTAAGTAATAAAAAATTGTTCGTGAAACATATTTGTGGTTTTCACAGTAAAAAAAATCGAACTTTTTTCTATTCGGATTTTATGGGTTTTTTTGTGATTTTAGGTCCATTGAGTTAATACAGTATGTCAAAATGAAAAAATAACTGTACAATCACACATGTGAGGTTGTGCTGAAAATAATGACACCAAGTAAATTGTTTTTAAGGTGAAATATAATGGCAAAATCAAAAATAGTCAAACCCTCCAGTAGGTTCACCACCCGCAGGAGGGTTCAGAAGGGGCCGGTGCCCTGTGATTTGGGTGGCAGTCGTGGGCAGGGGCCTCGGCAACCCAATCCCCGGACAGTGACTCTGGCCATGGGGACATGGAATGTCACCTCGCTGTGGGGGAAAGAGCCTGAGCTAGTGCGGGAGGTTGAGCGGTACCGGCTAGAGATAGTCGGGCTCACCTCCACGCAGAGTCTGGGCTCTGGAACCCAACTCCTTGAGAGAGGCTGGACTCTCTTCCACTCTGGAGTTGCCCGCGGTGAGAGGCGGCGAGCTGGTGTGGGCTTGCTTATAGCTCCCCAGCTCAGCCGCCATGTGTTGGAGTTTTCCCCGCTGAACTAGAGTGCCTTCAGGTCGGGGATAGGTCTCTCACTGTTGTTTCGACTTACGGGCCGGGTACTCTGCACTGCCGTTCGGCCCGAACGGCAGTGCAGAGTACCCGGCCTTCTTGGAGGCCCTGGGAGGGGCCTCCAAGAATTCAGCCGATAGTCGAACCTTAGATTCAGGAGGAACAATGCGGTTTTCGTCCTGGCCGTGGAACACTGGACCAGCTCCATACCCTCCGCAGGGTGCTCAAGGGTTCATGGGAGTTTGCCCAACCTGTCCACATGTGTTTTGTGGACTTGGAGAAGGCATTCGACTTTGTCCCTCGTGGCATTCTGTGGGAGGTGCTCCGGGAGTACAGGGTCGGGGGTCCTCTGCTAAGGGCTGTACGGTCCCTGTACGACCGGAGCAGGAGCCTGGTTCGTATTGCCGGCAGTAAGTCAGACCTGTTCCTGGTGCATGTTGGACTCCGGCAGGGCTGCCCTTTGTCACCAGTTCTGTTCATTATTTTTATGGACAGAATTTCTAGGCGCAGTCAGGGGCCGGAGGGGGTCTGGTTCAGGAGCCACTGGATTCCATCTCTGCGTTTTGCGGACAATGTTGTCTTGTTGGCTCCGTCGAGCCAGGACCTCCAGCATGCCGTGGGTTGGTTTGCAGCCGAGTGTGAAGCAGCTGGGATGAAAATCAGCACCTCCAAGTCTGAGGCCATGGTTCTCGACCGGAAAAAGGTGGCTTGCTCCCTCCGGGTTAGGGGAGAGTTCTTGCCTCAAGTGGAGGAGTTCAAGTATCTTGGGGTCTTGTTCGCGAGTGAGGGAAGGATGGAGCGTGAGATTGACAGGCGGATCTGTGCAGCGGCCGCAGTAATGCGGTCGTTGTATCGGTCTGTCGTGGTGAAGAGAGAGCTGAGGCGAAAGGCGAAGCTCTCGATTTACCGGTCAATCTACGTTCCTACCCTCACCTATGGTCATGAACTTTGGGTCATGACCGAAAGAATAAGATCCCGGATACAAGCGGCCGAAATGAGTTTCCTCCGCAGGATGGCTGGGCGCTCCCTTAGAGATAGGATGAGGAGCTCTGTCTCCCAGGAGGAGCTCGAAGTAGAGCCGCTGCTCCTCCACATCGAGAGGAGCCAGCTGAGGTGGCTCGGGCATCTATATCTGATGCCCCTGGAAGCCTCCCTCAGGAGGTGTTCCTGGCATGTCCCGCCGGGAGAAGACCCAGAGGAAGACCCAGGACACGCTGGAGTGACTATGTCACCTGGCTGGCCTGGGAACGCCTTGGGATCCTCCCGGAAGAGCTGGAGGAAGTATCCGGGGTGAGGGAAGTCTGGGCGTCCCTGCTCAAGCAGCTGCCCCCGCGACCCGATCCCGAAAAAGCGGAAGAAAATGGATGGATGGAAAAATAGTCAAAAACGGTCAATTATACCCTGGAATATCGGATTTCACAACAAACCTAAATATCCCTAGCGTCCCACCTTGAAACACAGCCTCATTTGGCCATCCATGAAAAAGCTACTTAACCTCCCACCCTTTTATAGGAATACATATTTCCTACGGGCACTGCACTAGTCAATGTGATACTGACTGACCAAAAGCACAACACGTGAAAAAGGCGAAGAAGAAAAACGTGCAATGTCAGTGGTCACGTCTTCTTCCTTGATTTAAAAAAAAAATAACTTAGACCCGGCATTTATTTGGAACCGGCGGTTATTTATCAAAATATACACCTGACCCGGCGTTTAAAGGGACCCTGCGGTTAATTGAAACCCGGCTATTATTTGGTAATTTACCGTACTCAAAGAAATGCGTTACACCCATCCTGCAACACCTTCACTGGCTCCCAATAAAGCAGCATATCCACTTCAAGATCCTCCTCATCAATTACAAAGCCCTCAATAATCTTGTAAAGTGTCTTTGAGTTTTATTGAAAGTGCTGATAAATAAAATGTATTATTATGATTATTATTATTATTATTATTATTATTATCATTATTATTATAACTGTAGAGCTTCAACAATGCAAAGATTTTTAAAAAAGCTTATATTTAATGCCAAAGAGATACACTTATCTTCATGTATTATTTTTATGTTGAAAGGCAGCAACTGTTTAAAAAAAAAACACCAACAATGAAAGATTTAGGGAAAAATACAATAAAACCTTGGATTACAAATGTAATTTTAAACATCCAAACTCATGAGAATTGTGAAACTACGTTTATTCCTCTATAAAATGAGGTCTGTTTACCATATATTCCAAAAATAAATGTATTGGTGGTACTGAGTTGGAGTGAAGTTGACTAACAAGGTGAAACACAGAATTGGGTGATAATGTTTTGCTACATGCTTCACAACCAGTCTAACCAAAGAAGGGAACAGTAAACTTAAAAGTAGCAGTAGAAAACTAGAAGAACTACTAGAAAACACAGTGAACTGAAAGAGTTGTTCCCCCCCCCCCCACCTCTGAAATCAAAATGTCGTCCTTGGCAACAATTGTCGAGATAATGCAGTCCAGCACAGCACTACCACCCACTATGACCTCAACAAATAACATAAAGTAGAATGAACACCTTTCTGATAATGTCAACAAAAACTGAACATGTATAAGATTTATAAAAGCAGAATTTATGGCACAGCTGTTGTACTGCACTGCATGATGTTGCACAGGTGTATCAAATAATATGACTAATAGCAATAGTTATGTTTAGCATGATTCCTTTAATAATATTGCAAGGTGATACCCATTTAGTATGATTTATTAAGCCTGACCCACCTTACTATGTTTTCAGTCTCACTGTGGTCCACTCAGTGCTCCTGGCCTGCAGCATGCAAGATAAAGTTGTGAAGTGGCATCACTGCGCCTATATTCGAATATCAGATAAAAACTGACAGCCCTAATATAATAGGCTAGTGTATAATTGTATGGGCTGCAATATTTCACAAAATAGCTCTCTTCTAGAAACATATACTGACGATGGTGTTGAGTCAGTGCAATGCGGTGGTGAGAGACATTATGAGCTCGCAGTTCAGAATCAATATCCTCATATCATAAGTTTCACCCATCACTCCACAGCATCAGTGATATTACATTGATGTTTAACTAAAATCACACTCTCTACACATTAACCTCGCTACTAGTACAAATTGACAGCGTTGGATTAAGTTATATTTAGAGAACAGAATTGACATTTATCGGCCTGTTGCATGTGTTGCTATCATTATCCAGTGTGCTAGCCTAAACTTTTATCTGATAATATTCTCTAAATCTTCTAATCTAGACGGGGACAATCCGCCAACATACTTAATTACTCATGTCTATTTAATTCCGATGCACTACTGATATGAAAATGTCATTCTTTAAACATTTTACCGTGAACAAGTGTTGCTCCGACCGTGTGTTCCATAGAAATTACATTGTTATCTTGTGCTAACTTCCGGGAACTTTTGAGGGGCTCAATGCTCCGCCATTGCTGTGAAAAAACTGAACCATTGCAGTGAACGGAGGTGGCGCCACTCTCTCTCTATAGGACGCTAGGACACACAGACAGTAGCTTTTCTTAAAGGGGCTCTGTGTAGTTTGGAGCAGAAATTCAAACTGAGAATTTTAACATTTACAATATTAATGAGGTAATAATACAAATGTTTCTCCATATGTTTTTCCCACTGTTATCAGAGGACAACAAGGTCCCACAACACTGTTTGAAGCTAGAGAGGTGGCAGGATCTGCCACATGTAAACAAAGTAAAACAGTACAAACTGTGTTGTCCTTTAAGGTCAGCTTGTTTGTTTCCTCATGCATGTAAGTCCCACACACAGCAGGAGGACCAGGCTGACCAAGCCTCCTCACTTGACAAACAAACACAGATTTGAACTAAAAAGAGGTTTTCAAGGCGTTGTGGGTCACCACCACAGTCCTGACTCACCAAAACTGACCACAGAACTGCTTCATTTCTTGCTTCTTGTGAATATTGAGTTTCCTCTCAGTCCATTTACATTCAGAATAAAAACAGAACCTCTGTCAAGATCGATCCTTTCTGTGAATTCGTCTTAGCTTTTATATATCATTTATTTAAAACATGTTCAATGCAAAACAACGTCACAAATATGTAATCATGAAAAGATGTGATTAAGGAATATACTTTATATTTTGTTTAGGAAATTGTTGGATGGGTTAAATGTATAATTGTAAAAACTGTGTTACAGTAGACCCAAATGAGATCAATATTGTGTGAAGAGCAATGTATAACTTGTTCCATTTATTATTCCTTTATTTTGATGCCATTTACAAAACATCTGTTTTTAACATTGACTCTTCATTACAAACATACTGCAACACGCCCAAACTTTTTCCCTTGGAGGGCCAAAACTGAAGATCAATGGAGGGCCACAGGTCAAAAGTATTGTAAGATGCCCAGTACTAGGAAGACCTCAAGTCCCCTTAAATGGCTGACTTCCTGAACAAAGTGTCACTGGCCTCACGAAGAATACTTAATAATTACATTTAATGTTAAAGTTTATATTATACAACAGCAAAAATACAAATCCTTTAATTTTATCTTAATAAAGTCTTTTTTTTGTGGTCAGCATTAACAGATTACCATGACCAAGTATGTACGATCATGTATTTATACCAAAGAGAAGATAAACCACTGAGCCAGTAAGCCAAAGGACCATTCACATGTGAGGTTTCTGTGATGTAACACAAATGAAACACAGTTAACATTAAAATCTTCACAGGCAAGACAAAGAATCAACTAAATTATCAGAATGATAAAAAACTAAAGAATGCAGAAACTAAGATACAGAATAACTTTTTAAAGTGAATGTTAGAGACAAAGCATTGCTGTGGAGAGAGATCTGGACCCTTCTCTTCTCATCTCCTCTTGTATTCAACAGCCAGGCTGGCCAAACTGAGGAGGAAGATGGTAGTCTTTCCAAGCAGGATCCAAAACCATATCTGACCCGGCAGACCTACATGGACACAGAAGGAGACAGACTGGGCTTTTAGTTCTGTGAAAGTTCTGTTGGCTCCTATGGAGGACCAAACCTGACATAAGTATAAATAAATTAATAAATAGATAAATAAATAAATGCATGAATAAATACATAAATAAATACATAAATAAATACATAAATACATAAATACATAAATAAATGCTGAAATAAATAAATGTATAAATAAATAAATGAATAAATAAATGCATAAATAAATGCATAAATAAATGCATAAATAAATGCTGAAATAAATGTATAAATAAATAAATAAAAGTATAAATAAAAGAATAAATGCTTTTTATTTATTTCTGTATTTCTGTTCACCTACATTTATTTATTTCTGTATTTCTGTTCACCTACATTTATTTATTTCTGTATTTCTGTTCACCTACATTTATTTATTTCTGTATTTCTGTCGCCTACATTTATTTATTTCTGTATTTCTGTCGCCTACATTTATTTATTTCTGTATTTCTGTCACCTACATTTATTTATTTCTGTATTTCTGTGTCCATATGTAAATGAGGAGGTAGGAGGTCCTAACCTCAGTCAAGAGCATGATTGGTTACAGGAGTGTGCTCGATGAGGGTCTACTACTTCTGCCTTACTGGCTGCGCTGATTACTGTACACTGTACAGGAATGTTGCTGGCTACCAGCAAGCCCGCTCAGCTAACTGTTAGCTGCAGTTGTTGACATTTGTTCATGTAGCTCTGGTTTAGTGATGAATTTGACTGGCTTTCATTTTAACTTGCGAGGGTCCCAGGTGTGCTGGTGGTGTGGTTTGAGAATCCCGTCTGGAGAGAGAGGGGTCCTCAGCCATGTCCGCTAACCAGGAAAAACATTCTGCTCATCGCTTCAAGTCATGTATATGACGACGCTGAAGTTAGCCTCCGATTCGCCAGCTTCCGATTCGGCACTTAAGGGGAAAGTTAAGGGGAAATTAACGTAACGTGCAATGCGACTGTTTGTACACTGATTGTCTGTTTTTTGTGACACTTCTTGATGTAAAAACATTTTAGACATTTTAGGTGAGACATTAACTTTGCCTGACACCCGCTATTGTATTTGTGAAACGCTTATTTTATTTGTGAAAATGCTAAAGGGGAGATTTCACCGTTTTTGTTTGATACCTGCAGACCTCATTAGACCAGGTCCAGATCAAAAACCACTGTACCCAGACTTCTCAAATCTAGACTAGATTAATCTGCAGGCCCTGAAGATTCATTCAGACACAGTTTCTGATCTGTAAAACCTTTATTCTATTTGTGAAAATGCAATAAAGGCAGATTTCACTGTTTTCTCAGCATGTAGACCACATTAGACCAGGTCCTGATCAAAAACTACTGTACCCAGACTTCTCAAATCTGGATTAGATTATCCTTAAGAGGCTAAACATTCATTATAACACAGTTTCTGATCTGTGAAACCTTTACTCTATTTGTGAAAATGCAATAAAGGCAGATTTCAAAATTTTCTCAGCATATAGACTACATTAGACCAGGTCCAGATCAAAAACCACTGTACCAAGACTTCTTAGATCTGGATTAGATTATCCTACAGAGGCTAAACATTCATTATAACACTGTTTCTGATCTTTGAAACCTTTATTCTATTTGTGAAAATGCAATAGAGGCAGATTTCACCGTTTTCTAAAAATAATAATAAATGTTTAGCCTCTTTAGGATTATCTAGGCCAGATTTGAGAAGTCTGGGTACAGTGGTTTTTGATCTGGACCTGGTCTAATGTGGTCTACATGCTGAGAAAACAGTGAAATCTGCCTTTAAAGCATATTAACAAATAGAATAAAGGTTTCACAGATCAGAAACTGTGTCTGAATGAATCTTCAGGGCCTGTAGATTAATCTAGTCCAGATTTGAGAAGTCTGGGTACAGTGGTTTTTGATCTGGACCTGGTCTAATGAGGTCTGCAGATATCAAACAAAAACGGTGAAATCTCCCCTTTAGCATTTTCACAAATAAAATAAATGTTTCACATATACAACAGCGGGTGTCAGGCAAAGTTAATGTCTCACCTAAAATGTCTAAAATGTTTTTACATCAAGAAGTGTCACAAAAAACAGACAATCAGTGTACAAACAGTCACAGTGCACGTTACGTTAATTTTCCCTTAACTTTCCCCTTAAGTGCTGAATCGGAAGCTGGTGAATCGGAGGCTAACTTCAGCGTCGCATGTATATGTATATTCTATACGAGCGCTACAGAGCACAAATCGTCCAAAAGTGCATGTTGTCAGTCTCATATCTTAGTCGTGAATCTCTGTACTCTCATATAACTCATGGAACAGACTGAGGCATTTGTTCACGCCGAGCGGCTCGAGAGCGGCATGCTAGCTGTTAGCTCTTATGCTAGCTGTTAGCTGCTTGCTGTAGCGCAGCGTCCAGGTTACCATCGGGTATTTTTCATTCCGCACTGCGTTCAAATGGTTACTTAAAGCCATCGTTTCGAGCCGCATAAATCGTTATTAAGCTGAAGCTAAGCCAGTGTGAAAACTGCATACTGTCATACAGCCTGCTGGTCAAACAGTCTGCTGAGTACGTTGACATCCAGCCCGAACTCAGCGTGCGGTCAGTCGGCCGTGGCAAATCGTGAGACGTCCAGATCAACCTGTGATACAAACACCTGTAGCGACAATGGTTCATAGGAAAGCCCAGACATGTATCTCACTCTCGATGGTACATGTGTCAACAGTTAACCTGGACGCTACGCTCTCAGCGCTACAGAGAGCAGCCAAGAGCTAACAGCTAACATAAGAGCTAACAGCGATATCCACACTATCCACGCCGCTCGGCATGAACAAATGCTTAATACTGTTCCATCCATGAGCTGTTTGAGAGTACAGAGATTCACGATAAAAAGATATCAGACCGACAACATGCACTTCTGGACGATATGTTCTCCTTAGCGCTCGTCTAGCACTGGTTTGCAGGTTGCAGCTCCGGCATCTCCTGTGGATAGAAGTGCTCAAGAATACACATATACATGACTTGGAGCGATGAGCAGAATGTTTTTCCTGATTAGTGGACATGGCTGAGGACCCCTCTCTCTCCAGACGGGATTCTTAAACCACACCGCCAGCACATCTGGGCCCCTCGCAAGTTAAAATAAACGCCAGTTAACCTGTCACACCGGTCGAGGCCATTAAGCCAACTGGAGCTGGTTTACAACGTTACAGAGAGCAAGGCTTGTGATCAGGAATCGTTTGCTTTTGTCTGGCTCTCCGATTTGACCAATCATGCTCTTGACTGAGGTTAGGACCTCCTACCTCCTCATTTACATATGGACACAGAAATACAGAAATAAATAAATGTAGGTGACAGAAATATAGAAATAAATCAATGTAGGTGAACAGAAATACAGAAATAAATAAATGTAGGTGAAAGAAATACAGAAATAAATAAATGTAGGTGAACAGAAATACAGAAATAAATAAATGTAGGTGAACAGAATACAGAAATGAATAAATGTAGGTGAACAGAAATACAGAAATAAATAAATGTAGGTGACAGAAATACAGAAATAAATAAATGTAGGTGAACAGAAATACAGAAATGAATAAAAAGCATTTAATTCTTTTATTTATACTTTTATTTATTTATAAATTTATTTCAGCATTTATTTATTTATTCATTTATTTATGCATTTATTTATTTATGCATTTATTTATTTATACATTTATTTATTTATTTCAGCATTTATTTATGTCTTTATTTATTTATTTATTTATGTATGTATTTATTTATGCATTTATTTATGCATTTATTTATTCATGTATTTATTTATTTATTTATACATACTTATGTCAGGTTTGGTCCTCCATAGGCTGCAGCTACATACACAGAGCTGACAAGAGGCAGAGTTGGAGTGAGCAGTGAAAGAAAAGACAGTTCAATTCAATATGGTTCATGTGTTTTTAATCCACCTACTTTATTTATTATAATACTATTCTTCTACATTCATCAGTCCCTCCAGCGTCCAGTAGCTCTACTACACTTGTAACACTGAAGGACTCTCAGCTGTGGATGCTGTCCCAACAAGGTATAAGGTATCAGTTTATAGTCAATGTCTATGTTTATAACACATAAAAGTGAAGGGTTTAAATGATGAATTAAAACATGTTATTGTCCTGTTTCCTGGTTATAAAGCTGCTAAGAAAAGAGAATTTTAATATTAATTGATAGTGCGAGCAACATGCAGCAGTGGTTTGACACAAATGTGTTATGTGTGATTTTCTTGCACACACGGGTCTCCTTCAGGGTGAAATGGAGATGGACTTTAATGGACTTGCATTCATTGGGTGCATCTCTTGGTCCAGATTGTGAGCTCTCACCTGCTGCATTGCTGTGCTTCTGGGTGCCAACGAGCTGTGGTGTGCTCGGTGTTGTCGGGGTAGATGTCACCGGGGGATCTGGGGGGGGGATAAATACATTTTTTGTTCAAATTGCCTATAATCTGTTTTTGTTTCATGGTGGGATTTTCCACTTTTACTTCATGCAACTTTTTTTTAATCTCATGTCACTTTTCAAGACAGTCTCATTGTCACATCCTCCTCATCTTTCAGCTAATCACATGCACACTGCTTCTTCAGCAGGTGAGCCAGTGGCGTAACATCATGGTGATAGGCCCCGGTGCAAATATTTTTTCAAACACAAGCGCACGCTCATGTGCACTGCACGCACGCACACACACACGCTTGGACACACACGCACAGCCACTCGAGAGAACTGCTTTTTGCAGGGGTGGACTGGCCATTGGGAGTACCAGGATTTTTCCTGGTGGGCCGATCAATAATGGGCCGATGAACGGCCGGTTTTTATTATTTTTTTTTCTTCCTTCATGGGCCCCTGACAGCATCTGGGCCCCAGTGCAGCTACACCGGTTGCACCGCCGATACTTACGCCACTGAGGTAAGCCCACTGTTGAGCCCAAGGGTCTATAAACCTATGGAGCTGAAAAGTTAAGCAACATGCAGTCCCTCAAATGTCCACTTGCGGCTCCAGCAGCTTGTGTCAAAACGTCCAGCTACAGCAGAAAAGTGTTTACAGCCTCGGCCTCTGTAGCTAACTGTCCCGCGCATGACAACTGCACAGAGGGAGATTCTTATATAACTCAATCCATTAAATTATATTAAGGTTTAAAATTATGCATAATTGGAGGCGTGGCCTCTGTGAGTGACAGGTAGCAGCGAGCTGTCTGCTGGGCTTCACTGGGCCTTAGATAGTTGCAGTCACCGATCATCACCGCTCAGACGTGTTTGTGCCTTTTGGAGGATTTGAATGCAAATATCTGACAAACAGGCTCATCTGTCTTTCTGTGCTGTCATTGTACTAGCAGACTGGAGGGGAGGGACACGTGATGTGTCGGATTAATGAGCGACCCTGTTAGCAGACAGCTGCTGGAGCTGGACAGCTCTGGAGGAGACAGCCGTGGTCAGAGCAGGAGCTCAAATACCAGGAGTGGAGGAGAGCACAGGCTTTGCTATTTTAAGATTTTGGGATTATAGAGTGGATTTATCTTCACTTGCCACAGCAGTGCTGAAATCCACTGTAAGGTACTGTAATTCTTTGAATGGAGGGTAAATATACTTTATTAACGTACAGAGAGGAGATGGTGAGACCTAAAAGCTCAAGAGCTCTTGTTACTGTGTATTTACAGCAGCAGGCTCTCTTTGGTTGACGCAGAGTAATTTTTTAAGTTTTTGTTCTAGATAACAGAAGCTGACTGGCTGAAATTAAAATAAAATGATGGCTTGCTAGGTCAAGAGGCAGGCAGTATGTGATTGGCTGAAAAGTGAGAGACCAGCGACAGCACGCTTGTCTCATTAGAAGTGACACCATGAAATAAAATGTCACGTTCTGTAGTAGAACTTGAAATGAAACTTAAGTGTAATTTTGAAAGGTCTCTTCTATCACTGTTCATTGGCACCTTACCTGATATCTGAATCAAGAAGTCATGGCTTTTGACATTCGGCGGCTCGGTCCTGCAGGAGTAATAACCAGTGTGTTCCTTCATAGCAGAACTGATGCTCAGGACCACAATCACATTTGGGAGGATGTATGTAATATTGACAAGGGACACTTTTTCCTAGGAGACAAAACAGCTACTGTGATGATACACTTCGGCACCAGGATCAGCTGACTTTCTTAACAGTAACAGAACATCTGGCAGAATCTTCACAAAGGCTTTCTTTTCCTGAAATGTCTTTATTGAAATGTTTTAGACTGAAGATGTGTCTGTGATATTGTGCAATGTGCAAATCTATCATTCATGGATTAGAATTCTCATGTAATTTCAATTCAGCAGACAGGAAGAAATATGCCAGATTTACACTGAAATAAAATGACATTTCATTGACATTTGCTTTCCTAGCACCTGATCACCACCCGCTATTACATCACATTGTAACCAGAACCCCACCCAAAGTGCGATCTTAGATATTGTAACACTTTAGCCTTGCATGATCAGTGTAAACTCAATCTCAGTGTAAATATGAAATTTGACATAAAAAAATTTAATGTCAGAAATGTTTTAAGTGTTTTTTGAAAATCACCTCATTTCCACTACTTCTCCAGAGCTGTATCACATGTTGGGGCTCTAAACATGTGAACTCACAGCTCAGGTTGAAGTCTTTTCCGGCCAGAATGTTGTTTTTTCCATAGATTTTCACAGAGGTTCCACTGCAACCCCCTACAGAAGATTCAGTGACAGCAGACAGAAATGAAAAGATGAAGCCACTGCATTTAGAAATATAATCCACACAACAATTCTCTTGACTTCTTTCTAAAGAAATATTGAATTTTTACTGGGTCTTATTGGCTTTGATTCACTTTGCAAACAGAGGAGGCGTGTGTGCATCAATCATCAGTACATAAATACAGATGGTTTGCAGTGTTGTCTGTCAAAAGATTTTGAGGTCAGCAGGTTTCCCAATTATGTCAAAAGACTCTGTACAAATGCAACTGTCAGGATATTCACCAGCCATGACAGCGTCTGCTTTAATGTTTTCAAAGTGTGAGTCTGTGTGTCTCTTCATTGAAAAAATGTGGTTGTGTGGACACCTTTTATAGAGGAAACTACCACAGAGGCAGTTTTCAATATTTTGACAGGACTGGTTATTGTCAGTGTGACAATCACTGCTGTGCAAAATGCGGTCACAACACTACACAGGTGTGCAGCTGGAATCGAAATGAAGGCTGGGTTCTAGCATGGGTGTGTTCTGACCCATGAGTACTGAGTACTAATGTAATGATGTAGTAAGTACTCAATAGTCATTACTGCATGATAACATGAGTACGGTAGTCGTTATTGCATTGTTACATGAGACCCACACAGACTCACATGGTAAAACATTACACTGTCAGTTGTAGTTGCATAGAATGTGTTTTGACTTAGTGGGTGACCCCAAAACACTAGGTGGACATCATTGTTATTAATTTATGTATTCACATACCAACATGCAAGCACTCTTACTCTTTTTGCTCTTAAACAAATATCTAACTTGCGTATTTATTTTCAAAAATGTATTTCAGCCTCATCAGTTTTCCTTGCCCTGTAAAGCATTTTTTCAGTTTAACAGTGAAGTACATAAACTCAACACAAGACAGGCTAATTGGTTACATCTCCCAAAGTTCCGTACTGAACTCTGTCGATTCTCTATAAGATACAGAGGGGCAGAACTATGGAACAGATATATTCATATTTCATCCCAGTCTACTTCTGTAAATCAATTCAAACATAAGCTTAGGATATTCTTTTTTTTTTTTAATGCTTTATTGCAAGGCTTCTTACCTTCACAAACATAATAATATATTCACAAAGTAAATAACAGACCATAAAGTAAAAGAACATATATACAAGGTGTACTAATATTTCCCAAATAAGAATCTCAAAGAAAGGAAATTAATTAAACAAACAAACATAAAATAAATAAACATAAATAACTAATAATAGTAGAATAGAATAGACTAAACTAATGAAAAAATAAGAGGGCGTTGCATGTATGTATTTATGTATCTGCGTGTGCGTGTTTGTGCTGGGGTGTGGACCATTTAGTTCATCTCCTTAATTTGATTAAATATTTCTACTGTTTTTATCAACCTTTCTTTACAATATAACTTATTCCAATATGTATTTGTTCCCTATTTATAAGAATTAGTCTTTCCATCTCTAAATTTGTTCTGTTGTTAATACCCATGCTCTTAATTTTGGTGTATTTGGTTGTTTCCATGCTTTGGTCACCTGCTTCAGGGCAGTTGCTCTCAGTATATTAAAGAAATAAATGTCCTTTGCTCTTATCTTTCCTTTTAAATAAATACCTAACCAACGTTGTACCTGCAAAGGCTCTTTAAGCTCAAAGACGTACTTTAGGATTTCAGTAACTCCTTCCCAGTATGTTGTTAATACAGGACATGTAAAAAGCATAAGTTTATAATTCGCCTCCTGTTCTCCGCCTCTTCGCCAACATCCGTTATCTAATCCAGGGAAGCATTTTTTGAGTTTCTCAGGTGTGCTAAAGAATCTCATACTCACTTTCCATGAAAACTCCCTCCAGTATTTTGATTGTGAGATTCTGAAGTTTTCACCTAATGTTCTTCTCCACTCTGTTGTTATGTTGATTTTTAAATCTTTTTCCCACTTCTCTTTTATGTTACTCTCTACCTCATTGTACTTCTGCAGGATCTTATACATTTTTGACAAATTTCCTTTGTTTTTATTTCTATTTTGCATCATATACTTAATCAGTTCATGCTCTGATGTCCCCTCTTCTAAAGATCTACTCATGTAGCTTCTGACCTGCAGATACTTAAAGAAATGTTTTGATTCTAATTCATATTTGCTAGATATAATATCATAAGAGTTTATTGTGTGGTTTGTAATTAATTGTGAATAATTTATCAGTCCCTTTTTAGCCCAGCCTTCCAGGATTTTATCTGTTCTGTTAGGAATAAAGTCTGGGTCCTCTGCCATCTCTCTAACTAATACACATTCATTATCCATTTTTAAAATTTTACAAACGCGTTTCCAATTGGCCAAGGTATCGTCAATGCAGTAATTCTGCCCTGTATAGTTTTTCCATTGCGTTCTTCCGATGAAGGGCAATGTCCCAATGGATATTCTTGCCATTTCTTTTTCTATATTAATCCATTTGGTTTCTGTTTCCCTTTCTGTCCATTTCATTATTGCGAAGAGTTGTGTAGCCAGGAAATAACCCTGTAAATTTGGGAGCCCTAACCTACCTTCCTCTTTTGGTTTACATAAAGTTTTGAATTTAATTCTCTGCTTTTTGTTGTTCCAGATAAAATTTGAAATAATTATGTAGCAGTTTTTAAAGTATTTCTCTGGTACTACAATAGGCAATGTTTGAAATAGAAATAAAAATTGCGGAAGAACCATCATTTTAATAGTTCCTACTCTGTTAAGGAGGCTATGTGGCATTAATCCCCATCTACTCAAGTCTTGCCTTATCTTAGTTATCAACGCACAGTGGTTGTTTTCATACAGTTCCTCTAAGTGTTCACTAATATTGATCCCTAGATATTTTACCTTCTTATTCTCCCATTTAAAGCTATAACACTCTTTCAATGCCTGGCTGGGTTGTCTTCCTATTATTAAGGATTCACATTTACTCCTATTTAGTGTGCACCCAGAGACTTTACCATATTCTGCAATTGTTTTCATTAATTCATGTATTGATTCCTCTGGGGATGTCAGGTATACAATAATATCATCGGCATAAAGTGCCAGTTTGTGAGTTTCTTTTCCAGTCTGTATTCCTTTTATCTCAGTGTTCTGTCTCCCTGCGGTTGCTAGTATTTCAATATACATAGCAAAGATAAGGGGGGAGAGAGGGTCTCTCTGCCTAGTGCCTCTCTGTATTCGAATTCTTCTTGACAAGGTGCCATTAGTTTTGATTCTTGAGGTTGGGTTACTATATATCGCTTGTATCCATGAACAGAATTTGTTATCTACCCCAAACATGTCTAACATCTCAAACATAAAGGGCCAACTCACTAAATCAAAGGCCTTTTGAACATCTAATGTTAATGAGACCACATCAATATTTTTCTTTTGAGCAAAGTCGATAAGATTTATTGTTCTCCTAATATTGTCTGCCAAATACCTTCCAGGAATGAATCCACATTGATCTACATCAATAACATCGGTAATGATAGTCTTTAATGTGTTTGCTAATATTGCTGATATTATTTTATAGTCTGTGTTTAGTAATGATATAGGCCGATATGATGAGCACTTTGTAGTGTCCTTTCCCTCTTTCAGAATTAATGTTAAAATTGAAGATTGCCATGTTTGAGCCCATTTTCCTGCTTCTAGCACATAATTATATGCTTTCTTAAATAATGGAGCTTTTTGCATTTTAAATTTTTGATAAAATTCATTTGTGAATCCATCGTCCCCTGGTGATTTTCCTCTTTTCAGCCCTTGTATTTGTTGATTAATTTCTTCTATAGTGATTGCTTTAGTCAAAGCCCCATTTTTTTCCTGAAGTACCTTTGATATCTGAAACTCCCTTAAAAACGTTTTAATCTGAGTATTATTTTAAATTCATCTTTGTACAGGGTTTCGTAATATTTGGCAAATTCCTCTGCTATATCTTCTTTATCTGTTATTATTTCACCTTGTTCTACTTTTAATTTTGTAATATAAGCTTTTTTATTTGACATGCAAGGTTTTTGAATGAGCAACATACGGTTTGGGAGTTATAGGACAAAATGCATTGGCCTAAGTTATAGCGCCCCCTGCAGGCGGATACATGTAGTTTTTGTGTCTGAGATATTCGCAGGAGTCTAGACCAACCCTCCAAATTGCACCGCCCTCCCTTGCACGGTTTAGCCTGCAGCACCACTTTTAGCCGGAGAAAAATAAAAATAAAAATCTTTACAATTACAATAGGGTTCCTAGCACAGCTGGTCCGAGGAAACGCGTATGCTTGCATACTCAGCCCCCTCGGGCTTGACCCCCTAATTACCACATATCACAGTATTATAATTTCCAATCATTCCCCCCTTTCAGTGGAGATCGACTTTGATGTCCATGCTCCTCATTATAATTCGAAACTTAACCTTTCTCTCTACTCATTGGTTCCTTTCAGTAGCTACACCTCAGCCAGTATTGCAGATTTTCTACACATAAATGACAATGGCGCCGTTTCAGACTCTACTCTCTGGGAGTCATTTAAAGTCATGATACAAGGCTACATCATCTCGTACCAGTTGTCTCGTAAAACAGCCAGGCTGAAGTGCTTAAAAGACATTGAGACCAAGCTATTAGAATTGGAGGACTCTAACCGAAACACAGGCTCTGAAGACACACCATTTTGAAAGTAAAATATGAGTACAATCATATCGTTGGCCGAGCAGATCGGGAACTATATTCACAAATTAAAGCAGAAGCATTTCGAGTTAGGTGATAAGGCCAATAAATTGCTTGCCAGGCAGCTGAAGGGAGTCCAAGCTGACAGGGCAATACATAAAATCTCTTTGCCCACTGGACAGCTACTTACAGACCACAAACAGATTAACGATAGGTTTTCTACCTTTTACAGTCAGCTATATGCCTCTAAATCCACTGCCACCGATTCAGATATTGCACATTTTCTCGATACACTAGATATTCCAGTCCTCATGAAGGCTGCGGGACAAGAACTCGACTAACTTTACACTGGAGGAGATCAAAATTGCCATCCGTTTTTTTCTTAGTGGTAAAGCGTGCAGCCCTGATGGCTTTGGAATAGAATTCTACAAGGATCACATAGACATCATAGCCCCTCTTTTGCTCCGGATGATTAATTGCTTGGTGAAAAATGGTACTTTTCCTTGAGCCTGCTCAACTCTGACCAAAATATAATTGCAAAAGTCCTGACAAAGCGGTTAAACAAATATATTGGCATGCTAATTCAACCCAATCAATCAGGCTTCATCCCTGACAGATACTTCTTCTCCAACACCAGATGTTTACTCAATGTAATGTATTCAACTATTCAGTGTATTCAATGTATTCAACTGTTGTCTCGTTAGACGCTTTTGACCAAGTTGAGTGGAAGTACATGTTTGCCACGCTTGAAAAATTCAGTTTTGGGTTGAAATTTATGAATATATTAAATATGCATTATGCTTGTCCCCATTCTTCTGTTATAACTAACCATGAAAGGTGCCCCCCATTCTTGTTACCAGGCAGGGCTGTTGCCTCTCTCCAATGCTTCTGCTGTTGCTCTCAAGCCTCTGGCCATAGCCATCACAGCCAGCCCCCAAATTTCTGGAATAAATTCTGCAATATCTGAATGTACCATTGGATTGTACGTGGTTGATGTGATTCTGACTTTTTCGGACATGAGGACACCCCTCTCCCTGCTTCTCAATCTAATAGATGTCTTTGGACAACTGTCTGGGTTCACCATAAACTGGGGAAAATCTGTCTTTATGCCTCTGTCTGATGGTCTCGATTCCAGTTTTCTCAGCAACTTGCCTTTTAGAATTTCCAGTGACCATTTTACCTATCTGGGGATTAGCATCCCCAGAAACCCAAAACTTCTTTTTTAACTCAACTATTTGGATTTGGGTGACAGGCTTAAGAGCATGATAGATAATTGGAAACTTCTTCCACCTTCGTTAATCGGCCAAGTTAAATGTAATTAAAATGGTAGTGCTCCTTAAATTTACTTATCTCTTTCAGAACGTGCCCATTTTTCTTACATCATTCTTTCTCAAGACTCTAGACTCTATAATTATGCCCTTCATCTGGGCCTATAAGCACAGACGTAATTTGGGGGGTGTCATATTGAGTGTGGTATCAGGGGACTATTTTGGGTATGCGCGCACTGATCTGAGCACATGTGTACTTATAACGGTGGCGAAAGTAGTTCTGGCACTCTAGTTGTAAGTTACTGCTGGTGTGTGACAAGAGTGCAAGAAATAAAGAGTGTCAACAAGAAGCAACATTGCCCGTTACTTTTTGGAGATACCTACACATCGTGTCAGAAGTAAAGCGACTCGGACGTGGGTCATGGCAAAGTTTAATCCTCCCGAGAAACTGGACTTTACTCGACCGGAGCACTGGCCGGAGTGGCGGCAGCGGTTTCAAAGGTACCGTATGGCTACAAAGCTAAACCTGGAAGATGGGGACGTGCAGGTTAGCACGCTGCTCTATGCGCTTGGCAAAGAGGCTGAGCAGGTGTTCAACACTTTTGTGTTCGCGGAGGATGAAGATGCTGACGACTATGAGACAATGTCAACAAGAACCAACATTGTCCTTTCATTTTTTCAGAAGGCTGTTTTGGTCCCCTGCAGTTTTTACCGTCCAAATACAATGTTACGCTATCCACCTCTTTCCTCAGAAGCTTATGGGGGCTGCCATGACAGATAACTACTTCCGCCGGCGGTTTTCTGTTTCCGGTTGCCTTGCAACTGCATGACGAACCGCTGCTGCCAAGCTAGCCCTGAACAACTAGCGTTAGGTCAGAAGTGCTAAATTGTTTTTAAAATGAGCTCAGGTACAACATGTGCTGTTGTTGGTTGCCACAACAATTCATGAGAAATTGAAGTTTTTTTCAGAAACCTCTCGTGTAGTACATCAACAGCTTGGACAAACATGTCCGTGCCCTGCGCCCCACACGTCATGCTGAGGAAGGAGGAACGGAGACTAGCGTGGCTCGCTGCTTTGACACTAAAATAAATATTTTGGTTTATGAATATCTTCCACAGAATAGCTGCTGCATGACTGCATGACTTCTCTAACCCGACAATGTCCGAGCAGCCGCCTGTCTCCACGACTCCTCTTTCCTTCAGCATTATCCACGCTGTATGTTTAACGTTAGCTTGATTGAGGCTGTGGCTGGGCGGTAACATTATTGCTGCCTTCAGAAATATAAACTTGCTGTGTTTCTTCAACAGTACTTTCCCTATTTTGTTACTGTGCAGGTAGTTGTATGCTTCTGTGCTTTTGTAACTGCGTAATTCTACGCAGTCAACACCTTCAGAAAATATAAGATAATTAACTATCGATGTAGCTAACGTCGGGCTAATGCTTCATGTCATCTGCCCACTCCGTGAGAACTGACGGTGAGGCACTGTGAGAACTGTCCTCACTTATTAAAACATCCGTACTGTGTATCCACCTCCGATTTTTATCCATTCTGTCGCTTTCTCTGTGTTAAAAGCCGTTTTTTTAGAGCGAGCATGACAGTTACGGTAGCGTAAACACCGAGGTCAGCCAGCTCAACCGAAAGAGCATAACCGAATACCGCTATGAACCATGGGTAAACTCACAAAGTCAGGAATAAGGTGGATAGTAAACAGTGATGGGTCAAACACTAGGACCAAGCGTAAAACGGACGCTCAAGCTGAAAGCTGTTTCCCTTAATTTAGACCGCCCACAAGCTCCTCGATTGGCTCTGCCGTTTCTTGTGTGATTGGCTGTCCCCGCTGTCACTCCATCTTGCTTGCACACCGGTCTGCTAGTTGCCCAGGAGTCCTTATTAATCTGCCACTGTAGATTGGGCATTTGTTCTGCCTGGGTCACGTCAGCTAGAGGGATTGTAATATCAGAGGCTTCATTTACAATAACGTTTGAATCGGTGTCCATGTGCGTGCGAAATTGCGTGTGATTTGTGAACGATTCAGCCAACCAGCACTCGCAGCAAACTCCTCATCTCTGCTGTCACTCACGGTGGCGTACATTAGTTTCTCCATCGCCGCCCTGATCATTTTGCGGGACACTCTCTCGTGGCGTGCCCGTTTGCTGATAACTCATCCCTGCATGTTTATCTCAAGCTCCTCGCTAGCCTTCTTACTCCCTCCACAGGCAGCCTGGCCCTGCTGCTGTCCTCCTCGGACAGACGCTGAAGCTCAGTTTGATTTTTTCTCCAATCTCTCACTCTCTTCTGGTCGACAGAGAAACTTCTAGCAGCTCCTTCTCCCGAGTTTTCCTCTGCATATTTTACGACAGAAAGTTTAAAATGCAAGTCGTACTTTTAATTGTTTTGCTGCATCGGAGCCACTGCGATCATCAATGTGATACTGACTGACAGAAAGCACAACACTTGAAAAAGGCGAAGAAGAAAAACGTGCAGTGTCAGTGGTCACGTCTTCTTCCTTGATTTTTTTTTTAATACCTTAGACTCGGCATTTATTTGGAACCAGCGGCTAACCCTAACCCTAACTGTAGAGCTTCAACAATGCAAAGATTTGAAAAAAGATTATATTTAATGCCAAAGAGATACACTTATCTTCATGTATTATTTTTATGTTGAAAGGCAGCAACTGTTTAAAAAAACACCAACAATGAAAGATTTAGGGAAAAATACAATAAAACCTCGGATTACAAATGTGATTTTAAACATCCAAACTCATGAGAATTGTGAAACTACGTTTTTTCCTCTATAAATTGAGGTCTGTTTACCATACATTCCAAAAATAAGTGTATTGGTGGTACTGAGTTGGAGTGAAGTTGACTAACAAGGTGAAACACAGAATTGGGTGATAATGTTTTGCTACATGCTTCACAACCGGTCAAACCAAAAAAGGGAACAGTAAACTTAAAAGTAGCAGTAGAAAACTAGAAGAACTACTAGAAAACACAGTAAACTGAAAGAGTCCCCCCCCCCCCACCTCTGAAATCAAAATGTCGTCCTTGCCTGCTCGGGCCCTAATAAAAGAATGTTCTAGCTTCTATTCATAAGTCATTACAGGACGACTGTGAACCAGCATGAACAGACCAGACGGAAACTGAAGCAGCTAAATGGAATTCAAGCTTGTTTTAGTTCTTAATGGTAATGATCACTGATAACTAACAACAGTCAGGTGGATCATTTCTAAATGTCTGACTCTATATTTAATAGATATTTTTCCTATGTAATATATATTTACACCACCTATAAAAGCTTCCATGAAGATGGTACTTAATGTAAAAACATAACTATATGTATCACATATACAGATCAAACAATACACACATTCATAGAACGGAACTTATTCAAATTTTGGGCACAATACACATTGCACATTTGTGCAATCAGATCCAGTATCAGTCCGCTGAAAATGAAGCCATGTGCACATGGACATTTTTATTTGGTGAATATTTGTATACTATTTAATGTACTGCATTTGGATTGTATTTTTTTTATTGTTTGGGTTACTCGTACATGATACATTCTGAGTTCTTCCAAACACATCCCAGGTCCGAAGTTTATAAATCCACTTCTTATTTTTTTTGTATTAATGAATATGTTCTTTTTACATTAATTCTTCATATTGTTAACCATTATGCTGCTTGGACAACAAATAATTAAACAATATAATAATAATAATAATAAAAACAACCAAATAAGACAATGATATTTGTATATATATATATCTTTACCATAATAACATGACGATATGTACAAATACTACTACTAATGTGAAAATGTTAGTCATTTACAAAAAAAGGATCTCACCTTCAGTTTGAGTCCAGTACAACAACATCATGGCCAGAAACAACATGTCTGATTCTTTTCTCATCTTCACCGTCGCTCACCTGTCACGTCTGACTGAGGATGTCTGGAGTCAGTGTACCGACAGGCCGTCTGACTGATGATCTAAAGTCCCAGACAGAATGTACATCTTTGCATTTCTGAGCCAATGAAGGTTGAGATAACCATAGCAGAGGATCTTTCTGCAGATAACACTGACCACAACATCACTGTTAATGCCTGCAAATATGGTACGTGAGGGTGGAAGTCCCCACTTGTTGCAGACAGAGTTCAAGAGAAGAGATAAAGTACAATGGAACGCACATCGGAGCTGATGTCAGCACAATGACAGGAAATCTTTGATTGTTATCCATCAAATCAAAAGCTCAGGGACACTTTTTAACAGGAAAAAACCTGGCAATGTGTCAATAATTAATTTCATATAATAACACTTGATGATAGCTTGTACTTTATAGTGTCCCAGGGTAAAACCCAGTCTCATACATGTCCTGGAACATTCCTACAGAGAGATATCATGGTCACTTGACCTTTTCTGTAAGAGAATTCAGCCAACAACTTTTTCTTGTGTTCCAAACTGAAAATTGATTATACATTTCTTTATTTCATAATATGCAACATGAAAGCACAGTATAAACTTAAAGGTGCTCTGTGGAGCTTCTCTGTGGAGCTCCATTCCTAAACCTATGTCAGCTTCTGTTGCTCTCTGTTAGCAGAGTGGAGCGAGGCACAGAGGCAAGGCCCTCGAGAACACGCCCAAAGTTGCATCCTTTGGACTGTCATCTTATCACTGCCGCCTTATGTGCTGTACTAAGACCTACAAATATAAAAGACTTTCAAAACACACTGGCCACTTAATGGTGATAAACAATTACTGAAGCTGAAAATTCTAAGGAGTCGACACTAAAGTCATATTTCAGTGCAGTCGGTAGATCTTGGAGAATGGTCTGTCTAACTGTGCAGTCTTGGTCTCCAACCTCACTGACCACACCAAACCTCTCTTATCAGGTGAAGTGTCAATACTTCAGATCTTCCTCATCAGCCATGATCCTCTCCATGCAGACAGATCCATACCGAGTCCCATGGACCAGTCCTCCAGCAGAGAAGCTTTTTTAAAAATGTTTTGGTTTGATCCATTGTAGTTTCTCTTGTAATAGAAGGATGTATTCCTTCAACAACCTTTTCCAAAACAGGTTTAACACACATTGAACTGGCAGTGATGGTTTCTTCTTCAAAAGCAGTATATGATGAGGTTGAAGTGCCTTAAAATCACATGGATAACTGACGCCATGGTGATCTGGTGATCATGCTGCTAATGAATAACAGAGTAGAGCACCTTTTAACTAGACCAATACATGATTCCCATGTTCCTCTATGATGAAGCTTCATTTCAGTTAGTCTTGGTTTAATTCATGTTACGATTAATTAAGAGATTATTATACAACCCCTTTGTGCATTGCCCTTTACTCTGTGCCCTGAGTATAAGTCCATTAACTGGCATTAAATGTTGTGATGTGACAGTCTAACAGCAGAGGGGAGCAGTTACATAGTTATCAGTCAGGCTGTGGCATCAGCTGGGTCCGTTTCACAGAATCATTCATTGTGACAAAACATATTAATATTGCTTATTTTATTACACACTTATATTAGTGACAAATACTATTCTAATTGAACTGCATTATTTTACTTATATCAATATACAACCATACTGTATTATTTCATTGTTATAATGTTGCTTATATATTATTATAATATAACATAGCTTAGTATTACATATACTGCATATATATATCACATACTACATTATATGCGTTAGACTTTATTTTTATATAACCACACACACAGTAATTGTCCAGCCTGAGCAGGGAAGTGGACCCAGGAGATGGCAGGCAGGAAGAGCAATGGATGAAGTTTTATTCAGGATAACTGCAACACAAGGAACCAGCAAACAAAACGGAACATCAGGAGCTGGAATGAGCTGCTGTCAACCTTGTGGCCAGAGCCGGATCCTCCTCAAGGACAGACAGAAGACACTTGGTGATGTTTGACTCACCATCAGAGTCATAAGGATGAATGAACGGCTGGAACACGGGAATGTAAGTCCCTGCTGGGTTCATGGCTGACCAGGCGCGTCGTTAGACCTGGGCATTCATAGCCCCAGATGTTTTGGGAGTAACCCCTGAGCTCTGTGCCTTAAAAAAAAAAAAAGGAGGGACCCAGCCTCAGAAATTCACTAAAGGCGGAGAAGAAGAGACGGAGCAGGCGTACGGTGAATCAGAACACAACAAGAAGATGAAAATGGCTAGTGCAAGGAAACCAGAATTGTTTGTGTAGACCGTTAATGAGGTCGAACTGCTCCTGCGACTCACACCCAACTACAAGGTGAGTAAGTTGCAAGAAAGGCTCAGTATCGCTCAATAATATGAACACAAGCATGTAGTCCGCCATTGTTGTTGTTGTTGTTATGAGACATCGCGGGGTTCAGAGGTCGGAGGCAAGAGGTCGAGGGGTGGGGTGATGGCGTCATCGTTTCGGAAAGTATGCAGATTCGCTGTCCACACGAAAACTGGAGGGCTGTGATTTCAGATTTCTCTACCCTGAGACCCGTTTTCAAAAAAGTGTGTTTTCAGGCGCTGCGTTTTCAGGATCCATGTGGACGATCGGCCAGAACGATGCAAAACATGTGCGTTTTTGCTAAAGAGAGTTTTCATGTGGACGGCCTCTCAATAAACTCATTAGGAAGGCTGGCTCTGTGATTCGCTGTAAACAGGACACTCTGGAGGCTGTGGTGGAGAGGAGAACACTGAAAAAACTGTTATCTATCATGGATAATCCTCACCACCCTCTCCAACTCACACTGGTCAGACAGCGGAGCACCTTCTCCGGAAGGCTGCTTCAGCTTCACTGTCGTAATAACAGATACAGGAAATCTTTCCTGCCACAAGCCATCACTTTATATAATAACTCTCTCACCTCTGCCTGACAAAGAACTCTGGTCTCTCTACTGTTTTGTTGTATATATTATTATTGTTTAATGTTAATAGTATATTTTGCACTGTATATATACATTGTGTATATCTTGCTTTCTATTTATGTTATGTACAGATTGTTTTTTTTGCGGATCCACTGCTGCTGTGACAAAATAATTTCCCAGTCTGGGTTAAATAAAGAAATTCTATCTATTCTATCTATAAAAATTATATAATTGCCTAAAGATGAAAATAGCCCCAGAAGTTTTTATGTGGTTGCGTATCGAACAGCCAGCAGCCACAAATGCAACACTGTCACCAGCGCAAATTGCAGAAGCTGACACCTTGCTCTCCTTACGGCATATGCCCATATATGTGCAGAGTCAGAAGAATTTGTTGCAAATTCAACATCAGTGTTATTCTTTCCCCCTCTATGCCTCACTGATATTACCAGACCCTGTCTATTAGCCTACTGTTTAGCACTGATGGACAGTAATGCGTTAGAAGTGACGCGTTACTGTGATCCGATTACTTTTTTCAGGTAACGAGTAAAGTAAGGGTTTACAATTGCAAAAACAGTAATTGGATTACTGTTACTTTCCCGCAAGCAGACTGCGTTACTTAACCGTGATTTTGTTTTGTGAGACTGTCTCGTGAGTGACAATGACGTATGAGCGGCGCGACGTCAGTGGTAAACACTGACACGTGTAGTGATCAACAAGAGACAACATGGAGCGCGGGAGAGAGCAGGACCATGCAGCTTTTAATGCTTGGAAGTACCGACATTACTTTGAGTTTGACTTGGTAAAAGGTGACAGAAACATCAGCATCCGCTGTACACTCTGCGTGGGAAGAAAACTTTTATCTACAGCGAAAAATTCCACCTCAAATCTGAGCAAGCCGGCACAGGAATGTGAAACTCACTGAAAAAAGCCCAGGTCCCCCCACTGAAATGACCGCTGTGGTGGAAACAGACTTAGAGTGAAACTCTCGCCAAAGAGCAACCCAGGCTTTATTTGTGACTGAATATGAGTCAAACCTTCATGTAAAAGCATAATTACGACGAAAGACGCACTTTTAAGATTTACCGTAGTTGGGTTTTCGGGCACGTTAATTTTGAACGGGAGTGCTAGGGGCAGAGATACTATGGCATCAAAATGGCAGACAAAAAGTTTTGATCCCCGAGTGTGACCTGACAGGCAGGAGAGTAATGGAACCGCTCCTCAAGCTTGCCTGTCAGGTCACACTCAGGGTTCGACACTTTTTGCCTGCCATGATGGACGCGCCGGAGATGCAGCAGCTAACGTGAGTCGTTCAAAAACCTTCTTTTTCATAAACTCTGTGTACACAAACAATGTTCTCAATGCTCGTGTTCATGTGTAGAGACCCTGGTGATGCTACGAGCAAAGTTTCATGTTGTGTCGAGCCTTCTTAGTGTTCTAAAAATAGCTATTTTGATGCCATCATATCTCTGCCCCTAGCACTCCCGTTCAAAATTAACATGCCCGAAAACCCAACTACGCTAAATCTTAAAAATGCCTCTTTTGTCGTAATTATGTTTTTACACAAAGGTTTGACTCATATTTAATCGCAAATAAAGCCTCGGTTGCTTTTTGGCGAGAGTTTAGGTGTGGAAGGAAAGCAGACTGGGGAAGAGCCCTGGAAGGAAACTGGGAACCACAAACACTACACCACAAAACACACAAAACCCACAAATACACAGAACAAAAATGCATAAGACAGAGTGGACAGTCCCATGGCCTCTGCTGGTGCATATACTTAATTAGCACAGATGTCTGCAGGTATTGAAACATTTGTATTGGACGGAGCATGGTTTTCATTCGACCTCTATCATTTCCTGATTCACTCTTTTTTCATTTGAAGAGTTCTTGATATGTCTGAGTCTGTCTTTGTGCTGATGGAAAATGTGAGTCAGCGCTTGGGACGGAAAAGGCTTGTGTTATCTTAATATTGTTGGCACTTATAGATGATAGAAAGTTTCTGGTTTTAAGGATCATCTTAAGGCCATTCTCCTGACATGCATGAGGGACCTCATGTATGAGAGCAGTAATTCTGTTCATTACGCTATACCAGGTCTCCTGGGAGCACAGCTTAGTCACATCAATTAAAATAGTTTGTGACACTGAGAACAGTCTGTTTGACTCCTGAATCCTCTTTTCAAGCAAACCGAGCACAGATGACTGTCAAAGAAAAGAGGGTTTCTGATGCTGTACAGACTTGTAAAGTCAAATGGTCATTTGTATTTCTCAGCTTCACAGATAAAATCGACTTGACTTGTACTGAAGCGATAGTTTTGTCCCAGTAGATTAAACAAACACCAGCTGGTGTCGTCCTGACACCGAACAACCACACCCTGGTTCATCTACTAGAAATTAGCTTCAAATATTTGAACAAGCCTGTGGCCTGTTTGATTTACTTTGTCAGACACAGCTGACTGAACAGCACATGTATTCAATCAGCTAATCCATATAATATGTATGGACTCAAAGGATAACACTGATGTTATACTGTATCCTTTGTTTTTGTCAAGTAACTCAATAAAAAGACCAAAACAACAATGGAATAGTTCATTTCTCAACAGGGACGTGCACATGATTATAGAGGGGCAGGGGCTTAAAGTCAGAAAAAACCCTTACCCTAACCCAAAAAATGTTCAGGCCTTATTAACACAATATGTAGATTAACTTAAAATTAGTAAACAAAGTACTTATAGAAAGCTAACTACTTAGCTGTGTATCCTGTGTAGCTGTGAGTGATATGCAACTGCCATTTCATTTGTGTCAACAAATTATTGTCAACATGAGTTTATTCACATCATCATAATACTGAGGTTTGGAAGACATGCAATTCAGCTGCGGTTCTTAAAAAGCAATAAAACACTGGTTTATTATTATTTATTGGAGGGCAAGTGCAAACTAGAAATACTACTACACATCTAACAATGTGACAAAACCAAGAAAGGACTACTAACTGCTACTGTGGATGTTAATAGGAACAACAATGTTTACAACAGCAAAGTCACAGTAAACTTAATATCTGGAAGAAGTTTAAGATTTGTGGCAAGATAAACAGCCGACACAGACAGCTGTCAGATTAGATTATTAGCTCTCATTAACAAGCAGTTAACTTAACATGCACAAATGGACACTCTGCTGAAATATGACTCATATTTAAGCACGATGAACAAGTGGAAGAGGACTTGTTATCCCCCACAAGGAAGTTATGTTAATGGATTTATTACTCACGAAGGTTCAAGGCGCTCCATTGTCACGTCTCATCTATGTGCCTGGTGGAGTTCTGATGAGGCAGCGTCTTCTTTCTCTCTTTGTCTTCAAAATAAGAGCTTTAATTACATTGCACCCCATTGGAGTTTAGAACTGGGTTCTTAGCGGGGGGCTTTTAATTTGAAAGTAGCGACCGTTCGTAGAGAGAGACAGAGCGGAGCCGCAGCGTACAGAGAAGGCTTTAGGCTCAACACACTCCCAACACTATATTATGAGGAAACACGTATGGTAGATAACCGTGGCATTTTTATACACAAAAAGGGCACTTTTTAATACGAGGCAAAAAGGGCAGGGGCTCAAGCACCCTTTGGGCCTTATGTGTGCACGTGCCTGTTTCTCAACGCTGTCTGACTTCCCTGTCCTGTGTATGGCCCCAAGCATACTGTGTCCTAGAGATGTAAATATACAAACAGCTCACAGATCAATCATTTCAGCTGGACACTGTACTTTTTCAGAAACGTTTCACAAACAGGAGTACACTGCGTATTTTGGGAGGACTACTTTCAGGAGTGGATAATCAGGCCAGCAGGACGATGTATGTAGGGCTGAGTAAAATAATCTACAGTGTGCTAATGAAGGAACACTTCACCCAGTCAAGTTAATACCAGTCGGGTCCGTTCATTGTTGGTTTGGTCTTTTATATCAAATTTAAATATAGAATATCAGCAGACTTATCTTTAAAAACAACAAATTTAGTGTCTATGAGAAACACTCGCTACACTTTCTCATGGAAAAATGAGAAACAGCAGAGTGTTTCTCATGGTAAAGTGAAAAAGTTGGAAAACAATAAGCGTTTCAATTCCGTATTTTATTGAATCAGTGTTGAAGTCCTTCGTTGCTTTACAATAACAGTCATCAGTTTTCACAGTTTATGTCAGCTTGTCAGACACTACCTCAAGACCACACACACACACACACACACACACACATACACAGAGAGAGAGAGAGAGAGAGAGAGAGAAAGCTGCCAATAGAACATAAGTCATCTACATTAAACATTATGTATACAATGACACCAAACCTGTATTGACACAGACAATGCAGACAGGGATACTAACACTATTAATGATGCAAATAGTAACAGGACCATATCCAGGGTTTGAACTACATGGGAGCTACATTATAGGACTGCCTAATCAGTTGGCATCTTCAGTGTAAGCAGAAATATATACTCTTTCTTGCCACAACCACATCATGTTAAAAGGCAACATAGTACGAGAGAGCCATGACTTTAGAGGAAGAAGTCCTAACAACCATTAAGAAGGAAGAAGTTGTCCACTTGTGATTGGTCCTGTCAGGTCAGATGGTACAGCCAGGTCTGAACAGGGTGATAAAGCTAGCCATGACAACGCAAATATGTTGCAGTCTCAGGCGCCTCTAGCATTGCAACAACGTCAGAATGGAAGTGAATGCCTGACAATAAATTATGACACAGACTTTGATCAAATAAACAAAATAACAACCACGCAGCATGGATGGTTCTGAGCTGATTTAAACCATCAAACCTCATGACTCTGCTTTGTCACTGAGGAACATGCACCATTTAATAAAATTTGTAACGTTTAGGCAAGAAACGAAAAAGAGACACGTCAGGGTGCACACTCATAATGTGAATGAAAAATGAGGATCAAACAACAGCTGAGATTTAGAGAACAGACTTCCTGAAGCAGAGCAGGATTTTTCTTTTTTGTTTACAGAAATGACATACTGACGGACAGAAACAGCCCAGAAAACAGAAAATGTACTAAATTTAACTTTTTTACAGCTTGGATTCATCCAAATGAAGTTGGTTCTGTTGAAAATATTTCCCTTGATCTTGACATTGTTTTGTCGTAATTAATAATAAACGTAATTGTTTGTCCTGATTGGGAGAAGTCACTGCTGCAACGTTATTTCATACATTAATTATAACCAAACTACTGTTACTTTGACAAACTCATCCATCATCACGGATAATAGCTCATCGTGGATCATCAAAATATATAATAATTACATGTATCTAATAAAACACTTTATTAACTTCCACTGAACATGTCAGTGAAGTGATTATTAAGAGATAGTCTCGATCCATGATAATAGGCCTGTGACTGGTTTTGTTTTCCACTTTCTTTTGTGTTTGGGCCAATTACACCAAGCTCAAGAAAAAAACACACCTGTGTCACCTCCAGGGTCCGTAGATAACAAATATTATGTTAGAAGAACAGTTTGTAATGTGTGTACATTCATTCTATACATGGCCAGCCTCAGGTGTTTGAACATAATGTGTGTATACTCTGTGTGTGTGTGTGTGTGTGTGTGTGTGTGTGTGTGTGTGTGTGTGTGTGTGTGTGTGTGTGTGCAAGTACATCTGTGGTTCATGTTAGTTTTGACATGCTGGTTGTAAAGACTCCTATCATCTGATCAGGACACAAACTCTCTCTCTTTCTCTCTCTCTCTGTCTCTCTCTCTCACACACACAAACACACACACAAACACACACACACACACACAGGCAGACACATAGTACAGTGATATTGGAGATATACCTATAGTATGCATACAGGCACAGGGAGGCTGTAACACTTATATACAAGTATACAGTATGAATGGGGAGAGAGAGGTTGTGCAGAACAGGACACACCTTCACGCACACACACACACACACACACTCACACACACACACACACTCACACACACACACACACAAACACATACACACAGGAGCACAAAGTGAGGGCGTGAGATCAATAGTTTCTTTGTCCACCTTCAGCCTGCAGCTGATCTACAACCACATCAATTTTCCCTGTCTCCCTCCATCTCCATTCTTGTTTTCACACCTCTTCTTTCTCCTCTCCTGTGAAGAGAGAGAAATATTAATCAGATTCAAAGAAAAGAGAAACCAGATGTTCTCTATCACTGAATAAAACTTGTGAGGGAAACATTGAGAGAAGAGAGAGAGCTTTCAATGCTCCTCTGATAAAATAGTAGATTTGGAGCTTGTCCAGCTCTATCAGACTACTATAGGGGAAAGTGTTTCTTTGGAGAAGTGAGAGTAAAGTCGATAATATTTCCATCTGCAGGTTTTAACCTGCCATGGTGGCCACAACAATGACCACCAGTCATCAGTCAAATGAACAGACCATGAACCATTTGATGTAAATCCTGAGGTTCATTACCTTTTGTAGAAAATGTCCTATTATGTCTTGTCTCAAGCTACAGTATATTAGCCTGGTTCTGCACTGAGACCACTCATTCAGATCACTCTAGACACATATTTGTTACAGATATGAAAACAGACAACATTCCTCAAAGGATTTACACCTAATATGTTAAAATAACAACTGTGCGTACGGTTCAGACATGCGTGGTTAAAACAACCATTTATTTGACATGAGAAATCTGCCTCGGTCTCAAATGTGTCAGCCAGTGTGTTGATGTGAAATAAAAATACCATATGAATGATGAATCAGTTACACATATGAACACATATGAACTCGGACCAGCTCCATCAGAGGATGTCCACCGTTTGTACAGAAAAACATACTTTTTGCTTCTGTGGATGGACAAAATGTTGATATGTCAGTTGATCACACATGCTACAACAATCCACCCTTTTCCAGCCTCCATGATACAAAATATGTGCTTGGCTTCCAGCATGTTATGTCACTTAAAGGGATAGTTCGTGTTTTTTGAAGTGGGGTCATATAAAGTACATTTCTATAGTCGGTCTGTTCCCTACCGCAATCACCAGAGGTGGCAAGTAACGAAGTAAAAATACTTTGTTACTGTACTTAAGTAGATTTTTCAGGTATCTGTACTTTACTTGAGTATTTATTTTTCTGACGACTTTTTACTTTTACTCCCTACATTTAAAAACATTTTTTGTACTTTCTACTCCTTACATTGTCAAAACAGGCTCGTTACTTTTTTCTTTTTTTTTCCTCCGCCGATGATGACACAGCGTATAAGACGTAACTATCTAGAGAGGGAAAGTCAACCGTGGAGAGAAGCGCTGTGAGTTAGAGGTTGTGTTAGAGAGAAAACTTGCAGCAGCGACATGGAGGAAGAAAGTACGGTGGCCGGGAGGTGCAAACCAAAATTACAAAATGTGAAACACTTTTACGAAGTGTGAGACAAATTTACATTTTGGAAAACGTTTTTACATATCATAAAACAAAATTACATTACGGAAACAAATTTACATTTCAGAAAACAAATTAACATGATACAAACACTTTTACAAAGACTGAGACAAATTTACAAGTGGTGAAACACTTTTACAAGCCCCGAAACAAATTTACAAATAGCATCAACTGGAAAGGGAATGTACCAACTCCGGGGTTGAACCGGAAGTGATAACTGGCAGCGGCCCGTTCGAGTTGTTGTTGTTGTTCATGGTGAGTTCAAGATGGAAAGCCATCGAGTGAGGTTTTGCCCGTTTTGTGGACAACATATGAGCCGTTTAACGCAGTTTTGTTCTTCATGTGGTCGGTCTTTAGAGTTTTTAAGAGGCATGGACCAGATCGACGGACCAGATATGCTGCAGCAGTGCATACAATATTTTAATGAGGGACACTCGTACGCTGTAATCGTGGACATGTTGTCATGTTTACATGGTGTTCACATAAGGAGTAGAGGAGTAATCCTTTCTGCGATATAACCCGGCTCCATTCAGTTTGCTTTTCAGAGACCTTAAGCTGAGGGGTGTACTGCAAAGCCAGTTTAGTGGGTTAGCAAGCTATGTTGAGTCTAAAGCCAGGCTTCCCTGTACTGCGAAGATGGCTCTCTTTTAACTCGGCTAGATCACCATGGTAACTTATGCTTAGCTCATAACCTGGTCCCGACCAGGTTATGTTCAGAGCTTCAGCTTAAAAATCGGCTATAAAAGCACCACTGTTTCACTGTGTAACTCATTCGGAGATGGCGTCACCATTCCTTAAGAACCCGGTGGACCTGGGAGCAAGAATAATTCGGGCAGCACTACGACGTGAGCGGCTTCTTCGAGATCGCGCTGATCCGCTGGCATTTCCTGATGAAATTCTCTATGAGCAAGATAGATTTTCAGCTGAGGGAATACGGTACGGTTAATTTGTTTTCTGAAATGTAAATTTGTTTCGGTAATGTAATTTTGTTTTATGACATGGAAAAATGTTTTCCAAAATGTAAATTTGTCTCACGCTTCGTAAAAGTGTTTCACGTTTTGTAATTTTGGTTTGCACCTCCCGGCCACCGTAAGAAAGTGAACAAACCAGGGAACGACAACGCATATTGTTTTGATACTATAGAGCTAACACTAGCTAGCGCTCGGTTAAAAAAAACAACAACCCAATAATCCTCAATTAATTGCTGTTTTCCCACTGTTGTGAGGCGCTACTCTTCAGGGCTCTCTGCCAGAAAACCCCTCTTGGGGACGTTTAGGGATTGAATGGTGATTTAGGTTCAAATAAATACATGTTCTGTCAGTAAAAGCTTTTAAGCCGAAAGGTCTGACAGCTGACGTCCCCTGTGTGCCAATAGTTGTTAATCATCTACGTCAACACCGCACAAAGACAACATTTAATATTTATCTAACAATTCTGTCAGGTGAACCACTTTTATCTTTGTGTACGTCTGTGTCTTATATGTGTGTTGTCACTCCTACAGAAAGCACGTGAGTCACTTGGAGAGATACAAAAACCTCACTGCACCTACTGAGGAGGAAGTCAACCTCAGATGAAGGCCCATCCAAGCTGCATAAACTGGTGTAGTGGTATGAGGCATCACTGCCAGACTAGAAAAATTGTATTTCCTGCGAAAATACAGTGTGAATGCTGAAGGATGACTCGAAATCTGCTAAATGTACTGCCGAAAAGCTGAAAAAGTTGAAAAGTTCAAGGCCAAAAGAGTTTAAAAAGTTGAACATGTTGATAGCTGAACAGTTTTTGTAGCTGAACATGAAGCTGAATGTATAAAGAAGCGCAAAAGGCAGAAAGATGAATATTTTTAAAAGATGAAACGACAGAAAAGCTGAAGCGGGCTGAAAGACTTGAAAAAGTTGAACATTTTAATTGTTGAACATCAAGTTGAATGTCTGAAGGAGTTGAAAAGGCAGAAAGATGAATATCTGAAAAGGCTAAAAAGCTGTAGACTAAGAGGGCTGAAAGAGGTTAAAAAGGTGAAAAAGACTGAAAAGGCCAAACAGTTGTGGAATAACAGGGTTGAAAGAGCTTAAAAAGGTGAAAAAAGATGGAAAAGGCAGAAAAGTTGGAGAGTAAGAGGACAGAAAGAGCACAAAAATGTGAAAAAAAGACTGAAGAAGTGGAAAGTTAAAGGCAGAAAGAGCTTAAAAAGGTGAAAAAAGACTGAAAAGGTGGAAAGTTAAAGGCAGAAAGAGCTTAAAAAAGCGAAAAAAGACTGAAAAGGTGGAAAGTGAAAGGCAGAAAGAGCTTAAAAAGGTGAAAAAAGACTGTAAAGGCTGAAAAGTTGTGGAGTTACAGAGTTGAAAAGGCTTAAAAAGGTGAAAAAAGACTGAAAAGGTGGAAAGTTAAAGGCAGAAAGAGCTTAAAATGGCTGCATCGTCTATGTAAAGTAAAAGATGTGGGATCCAAATCCAGCTGAAGAAAAGTCTTCCTCCAGATTTTCCAGCTGCTCCCCACTCGAAAGATGATGTCATCCACTGGAGCTTAGGCACTACACACGCACTCTTGAGATACACACGCGGGAGAAGTAGGAGAGCCAGAGATGAAGAGATCCCTATTAGAATGAATGGGAAAACACCTCCCAAACCCCTGCGATTTTTGAAAAAACTGTAATGGTTATGGCAAAAATATTTACATGATGAGTGAGACAAGACATGGCTGAACTCGCTCATGTCGTTTTTATTTCTGTCGAGTGAGAAATGAGGGCACAGGAGCGAGAGACAAATCAGGTACCGTCTGACCTCGGCCACAAATTTAGGCTCAAAATTAACATTGCGGCTTATGGGACGATATTTGAACTTCATGTCGCTCTTGGGCTTCTAAATCCAAAACCGTAAGTCGTACATGTGAAATGAGACCATCAGCTGAAAGCCAACAAGATTTCCTACATTTCTATGCATATGATGTCTATGACAAGTAAAAGATTTGGGACCAAATTCAAGCTGAAGAGAATTTTCATTCCTATCTCCGAAAGCCGCTCCCCACTCTGGCGATGATGTCACCCACTCTAGCCGACGCAATACACACCCATTATAAAATCAGAAGAGGAGCTAAAAGTTCCTAAAACTAAAACTGCGATATTTTCAGAACCATACTAAATTTTTAAAAACTGAATACATCGCCAATAGTTCAAGATCTTGAGACTGGTTTAAAGTTTGAATGGTGTCTCTCGCTCAATGTATGAGGAACAAGATGAGGTTGAAAGGCGATGAGTTTTGAAGAGGATTTGAAGATTTTCCCATCTGAATCAATGTTAAATTATTTTTGGAAAAAGCTGAATTATTGAAAAAGTTGAAAAGTTGAAAAGTTGAAAAGCTGAAGGTTGAAAGAGCTGAACGAGCTGAACATTTTAATATTTGAATTTTTTGAATAGCTGAACGTATGCTGAAGTTATAGCAGAATGAAATTTGAAAAAATCCCCATAAGGATGAATGGGGAAAATTTTGCAGAAAAAGCTGAATATTTCCAAAAGTATAATGGTTAGAAACGAGAAAAATACAAGCAGTAATGTCTTTAAAAAGCTGAACATTTTGATATTTGAATGGTTTCAATAGCTCAAGATTTGTAGGAGAAGATAGCGGACAAAAAACGTACGGAAGAAGAATAATAACTAGAAAAAATTGCATTTCCTACGAAAATACAGTGTGAATGCTGAAGGATGAAGCGAAATCTGCTGAATGTACTGCTGAAAAGCTGAAAAAGTTGAAAAGTTCAAGGCCGAAAGAGTTTAAAAAGTTGAACATGTTGATAGCTAAACAGTTTCTATAGCTGAACATGAAGCTGAATGTATAAAGAAGCTCAAAAGGCAGAAAGATGAATATCATGAAACGTCAGAAAAGCTGAAGTGGGCTGAAAAGACTTGAAAAAGTTGAACATTTTAATTGCTGAACATCAAGTTGAATGTTTGAAGGAGTTGAAAAGACATAAAGATGAATATCTGAAAAGGTTAAAAAGCTGTAGACTAAGAGGGCTGAAAGAGGTTAAAAAGGTGAAAAAAGACTGAAAAGGCCCAACAGTTGTGGAATAACAGGGTTGAAAGAGCTTAAAAAGGTGAAAAAAGATTGAAAAGGCAGCAAAGTTGGAGACTGAAGAGGTGGAAAGTTAAAGGCAGAAAGAGTTTAAAAAGGTGAAAAAAGACTGAAAAGGCAGAAAAGTTGGAGATTAAGAGGACAGAGAGAGCATAAAAATGTGAAAAAAGACTGAAGAGGTGGAAAGTTAAGGGCAGAAAGAGCTTAAAAAGGCGAAAAAAGACTGAAAAGGTGGAAAAGTTGGAGATTAAGAGGACAGAGAGAGCATAAAAATGTGAAAAAAGACTGAAGAGGTGGAAAGTTAAAGGCAGAAAGAGCTTAAAAAGGCGAAAAAAGACTGAAAAGGTGGAAAGTTAAAGGCAGACAGAGCTTAAAAAGGTGAAAAAAGACTGAAAAGGCAGAAAAGTTGTAGAGTAAGAAGACAGAAAGAGCTTAAAAATGTGAAAAAAGACTGAAGAGGTGGAAAGTTAAAGGCAGAAAGAGCTTAAAAAGGTGAAAAAAGACTGAAGAGGTGGAAAGTTAAAGGCAGAAAGAGCTTAAAAAGGTGAAAAAAGACTGAAAAGGCCAAAAAGTTGTGGAGTAACAGAGTTGAAAGATCTTAAAAAGGTGAAAAAAGACTGAAAATGTGGAAAGTTAAAGGCAGAAAGAGCTTAAAATGGCTGCATCGTCTATGTAAAGTAAAAGATGTGGGATCCAAATCCAGCTGAAGAAAAGTCTTTCTCCCGATTTTCCAGCTGCTCCCCACTCGAAAGATGATGTCATCCACTGGAGCTCAGGCACTACACACGCACTCTTGAGATACACACGCGGAGAAGTAGGAGAGCCAGAGATGAAGAGATCCCTATTAGAATGAATGGGAAAACACCTCCCAAACCCCTGCAATTTTTGAAAAAACTGTAATGGTTATGGCAAAAATATTTACATGACGAGTGAGAGGAGACATGGCTGAACTCGCTCATGTCGTTTTTTTTTCTGTCGAGTGAGAAATGAGAGCACAGGGGCAAGAGACAAATCAGGTACCGTCTGTGATCCTCCAGAAATTTAGCCTCAAAATTAACATTGCGGCTTATGGGGCTTTATTTCAACTTCTTGTCGCTCTCGGGCTTCTAAATCCAAAACCGTAAATCCTACATCTGAAATAAGACCACCAGCTGACACACAACAAGATTTCCTACATTTCTATGCATTTTTTGTCTATGTCAAGTAAAAGATGTGGATTCAGTATCAAGCTGAAGACAATTTTCATTCCTATCTCCGAAAGCCGCTCCCCACTCTGGCGATGATGTCACCCACGCTAGCTGACGCAATACACACCCATTATAAAATCAGAAGAGGAGCTAAAAGTTCCTAAAACTAAAACTGCGACCATTTCAAAACCGTACAAGATTTGTAAAAACTGAATACATCGGCAATAGTTCAAGGTGTTGACACTGGTTTAAAGTTTGAATGGTGTCTCTCGCTCAACGTATGAGGAACAAGATGAGGTTGAAAGGCGATGAGCTTTGAAGAGGATTTGAAGATTTTCCCATTTGAATCAATGTTAAATTTTTTTGGGAAAAAGCTGAATTATTGAAAAAGTTGAAAAGTTGAAAAGTTGAAAAGCTGAAGGTTGAACGAGCTGAACGGGCTGAACATTTTAATATTTGAATGATTTGAATAGCTGAACGTATGCTGAAGTTATAGCAGAATGAAATTTGAAAAAATCCCCATAAGGATGAATGGGGAAAATTTTGCAGAAAAAGCTGAATATTTCCAAAAGTATGAAAGATTGAAATGAGAAAAATACAAGCAGTAATGTCCTTAAAAATCTGAACATTTTGATGTTTGAATGGTTTGAATCGGTCAAGATTTGAAGGAAAAGATAACGGACAAAAAACGTACGGAAGAAGAATAATAACTAGAAAAATTTGCATTTCCTACGAAAATACAGTGTGAATGCTGAAGGATGAAGCGAAATCTGCTGAATGTACTTCCGAAAAGCTGAAAAGGTCGAAAAGCGGAAAAGTTGAAAAGGTCAAGGCCGAAAGAGCTTGAAATGTTGAACATGTTGATAGCTGAACACTTTCTGTAGCTGAACATGAAGCCAAATGTATAAAGAAGCTGAAAAGGCAGAAAGATGAACATTTTAAAAAGATGAAGAGACAGAAAAGCTGAAAAGGGCTTAAAGACTTGAAAAAGTTGAAGATTTTCATAGGTGAACATGAAGCAGAATGTTTGAAGGAGCAGAAACACAGCGGCCCAACCGTTGGACGTCTGAAGCGTTTGGAGAGACTCGGACGAGGTCGGGAACATGTCTGTTCGGTGTGTTCAGCTGCGTTGGAAGCTTTCGGAGCCGTTTGGAAGTTGCCTGCTGCGATTGAGCATGCAAAGTCTGAGGAGGAGGGCTGTCGGACGTCTGAGCCATTGGATTCTCTGATTGGTTGTGTGCTAGCTGAATGGCCGTTCTGATTGGCGGTGTGCTAGCGAATCAGTGCGCTGCTTGGGAGGGCGGAATACTGTGTGCGCTTTGTTTTTCTATGGACTCCGTTCCGTCATTCCACGTTTTCATGTTTTGCAGGCAGTTCTGGCACGAGACTGGCTGTTATTATGTCCGTTCAGGATGAATTAATCTTTGTTCATTTGGTAATGCCTCGCTGCATGTTGAGTATGCAGCTGTTTTTATCTGTAAGCCTGAAAATGACAGAGAAATAAGCAGATTCGGCGTGCTCACTCAGAAAGTCTGGCTGAGGACGGCTGTGAGCCGATGCTTATGCAAGTAGCCTCCTGTGGTAACGTCACCACAGGAGCAGAGTCAAAATCTCGTGCTTTAGGAACGCGCACTATTGTGCGCTATTCCTGTTCGGAAAAAGAGCCAAAGCGAAAAAAATAAGCCACTTTCAAACTCCAGCTTTTCAGGCAAGTTTCACCACCAATATGCATGATTTAACGAGAGAAATTGCGATTTCCGGGTGATGAGGAAAGTTAAAGGCAGAAAGAGCTTAAAAAGGTGAAAAACGACTGAAAAAGGCCGAAAAGTTGCAGAGTATGGGGGCAGAAAGAGATTAAAAAGGTGATAAAAGGCTGAAAGGTGAAAAGTTAAAGGCAGGAACAGCTTGAAATGGCTGCAGACATGCTGTATCAGGACCAGGGACAGAGACGAAAATGTCCCCCATAAGGAATGAATGGGAGAACGCCTCCCAAACTCCTGCGATTTCTAAAAAAACTGTGAGGGTTATCGTCAAAATAATTGTATGGTGAGTGACAGGAGGAGTAGCCGAACGCGGTCATGTCGTTTTTATTTCTGAAGAGTGTAAAATGAAGGCGGGAGAGCGATAGACAAATCAGGTACCGTCTGCTATTTTCCGGAAAATTCGGCTCAAAATTAACATTGTAGCTTATGGGACAGCAGCGAGAGTTGCTGTCGGTCTCGGGCTTCTAGATCCAAAACCGTAAGTCCCACATCTGAAATGAGATTTCCTACATTTCTATGTATATAGTGTCTATGTCAAGTAAAAGGTGAGGGATCAAACTCAAGCTGAAAACAAGTTTGAACATTTTTTTCGACGCAGCTCTACACTCTGGCGTGCGGCAGTTGGTGATGTCACTCACTCTAGCCGACGCAATACACACCCATTATAAACACAGAAGATGGGCTAAAAGTCGCTCAAACTAAAACTGCGATTATATCAAGACCGTACAAGATTTTAAAAAAACTGAATACAGGTCCAATAGTTCAAGATCTGTGCTTTAAAGTTTGAATGGTTTCTCTCGCTCAATGTATGAGGAGCAAAAAGAGGTTGCAAGGCGATGAGTTTTGAAGAGGATTTGAAGATTTTCCCATCTGCTGCAATGTTAAATTTTTTTTGGAAAAAGCTGGATTGCTGGTAAAGTTGAAAAGTTAAAAAGCTGAAAAGCAGAGGGTTGAAAGAGCTGAAAAAGCTGAACATTGTAACATTTGAATGGTTTAAATAGCTGAACGTATGCTGAAGTTATAGCAGAAAGAAATTTGAAAAATTCCCCATAAGGATGAATGGGAAAAACTTTGCAGAAAAAGCCTAATATTTCCAAAAGTATAAAAGATAGAAAAGTAATGGCCAGCATGTCCTTAAAAAGCTGCACATTTTGATAGTTGAATGGTTTCTATAGCACAAGGTTTGAGGGAGAAGAAGAGGTTGAAAGTCGAGGAGTTTTAAAGATTTTCCCATTTGCAGCAATGTTAAATTTTTTTGGGAAAAAGCTTAATTGCTGAAAAAGTTGAAAAGTTGAAAAGCTGAAAAGTACAAGGCCGAAAGAGCTGAAAAGGCTGAACATTTTAATATTTGAATGGTTTGAATAGCTGAAGCTATGCTGAAGTTATAGCAGAATGAAATTTTAAAAAATCCCCATAAGGATGAATGGGAAAAATTTTGCAGAAAAAGCTTAATATTTCAAAAATTATAATAGTTAGAAGAGCCAAAAGTAATAGCAGTAATGTCCTTAAAAAGCTGCACATTTTTATATTTGAATGGTTTGAATCGCTCAAGATTTGAAGGAGGAGAAGAGTGCTGAAAAACGTACGGAATCATGAATAATAATAACTTTAACAAATTCCGGAAGAACAATAGTGTGAATGCCTTCAGCATTCACACTAATAACTAGAAAAATTTGCATTTCCTACGAAAATACAGTGTGAATGCTGAAGTCTGAAGCAAAAAGCTGAAAAGTTGAAAAGGTCAAGGCCGAAAGAGTTTGAAAAGTTGAACATGTTGATAGCTGAACACTTTCTTTAGCTGAACATGAAGCTGAATGTATAAAGAAGCTGAAAAGGCAGAAAGATGAACATTTTAAAAAGATGAAAAGACAGAAAACTTGAAAAGGGCTGAAAGACTTGAAAAAGTTGAAGATTTTCATAGGTGAACTTGAAGCGGAATGTTTGAAGGAGTTGAAAAGGCAGAAAGATGAATATCTGAAAAGGCTCAAAAGGCTGTGGAGTAAGATGTCTGATAGATCATAAAAAGGTGAAAAAAGGCTGGAAAGACCGAAAATTTGCAGAGTAAGAGGGCAGAAAGAGCTTGAAGAGGTGAAAAAAGGTTGAAAAGGAGAAAAGTTAAAGGCAGAAGGAGCTTAAAATGGCTGCACACATGGTGGAGCAGGAGCCGAGTCAAAGATGAACATGTCCCTATTAGAATGAATGGCAAAATGCCTGCCAAACCCCTGCGATTTTTTAACCATCTGTAAGAGTTATCACCAACATATTTATATATTATAAAGTTGTAATGGTGTCTGTAGCTCAAAAGAAAGATGAATATTTTAAAAAGCTGAAAAGGCAGAAAAGCCAAAGGGGGCTGAAAGAGTTGAAAAGGTTGAACATTTTAATTGCTGAACATGAAGCTGAATGTTTGAAGGAGTTGAAAAGGCAGAAAGATGAATATGTAAAAAGGCTCAAAAGGCTTTGGAGTAAGAGGGCGGAAAGAGCTTAAGGGTGAAAAAAGGCTGAAAGGTGAAAAGTTAAAGGCAGAAAGAGCTTAAAGGCAGAAACACACCGGCCCAACCGTTGGACGTCTGAAGCGTTTGGAGAGACTCGGACGAGGTCGGGAACATGTCTGTTCGGTGTGTTCAGCTGCGTTGGAAGCTTTCGGAGCCGTTTGGACGTTGCCTGCTCCGATTGAGCATGCGAAGTCTGAGGAGGAGGGCTGTCGGACGTCTGAGCCATTGGATTGGTTGTGTGCCAGCTGAATGGCCGTTCTGATTGGCGGTGTGCTAGCGAATCAGCGCGCTGTGTGGGAGGGCGGAATACTGTGTGCGCTGTGTTTTTCTATGCACTCCGCTCCGTCATTCCCCATTTTCATGTTTTGCAGGCAGTTCTGGCACGAGACTGGCTGTTGTTATGTCCGTTCAGGACGAATTAATCTGTGTTCATTTGGTAATGCATCGCTGCATGTTTAGTATGCAGCTGTTTTTATCTGTAAGCCTATAGTGAAAATGACAAAGAAATGAGCAGATTCGGCGTGCTCACTCAGAAAGTCTGGCTGAGGATGGCTGTGAGCCGATGCTTATGCAAGTAGCCTCCTGTGGTGATGTCATCACAGGAGCAGAGTCAAAATCTCGTGCTTTAGGAACGCGCACTATTGTGCGCTATTCCTGTTCGGAAAAAGAGCAAAAGCGAAAAAAATAAGCCACTTTCAAACTCCAGCTTTTCAGGCAAGTTTCAACACCAATATGCATGATTTAGCGAGAGAAATTGCGATTTCCGGGTGATGAGGAAAGTTAAAGGCAGAAAGAGCTTAAAAAGGTGGAAAAAGGCTTAAAGGTGAAAAGTTAAAGGCAGAAAGAGCTTAAAGAGGTGAAAAAAGGCTTAAAGGTGAAAAGTTAAAGGCAGAAAGAGCTTAAAATGGCTGCAGACATGCTGCAGCAGGACCAGGGACAGAGACGAAAATGTCTCCCATAAGGAATGAATGGGAAAATGCCTCCCAAACTCCTGCGATTTCTGAAAAAACTGTGATGGTTATCCTCAAACTATTTGTATGGTGAGTTACAGGAGGAGTTGCTGAACGCGGTCATGTCGTTTTTATTTCTGGAGAGTGCAAAATGATGGTGGGAGAGCGAGAGACAAATTAGGCACCGTCTGCTTATTTCCGGAAAATTCGGCTCAAAATTAACATTGCGGCTTATGGGACAGCAGTGAGAGTTGCTGTCGCTCTCGGGCTTCTCGATCCAAAACCGTAAATCCCACATCTGAAATGAGACCATCAGCTGAAAGCCCACAAGATTTCCTACATTTCTATGTGTATATTGTCCATGTCGAGTAAAAGGTTTGGAGTCGAAATCAAGCCGAAGAGAGTTTTTTTCCCGTTTTCGGGGCTGCTCTGCCTCTGGGGTGCAGCAGTTGGTGATGTCACTCACTCTAGCCGACGCAATACACACCCATTATAAACGCAGAAGACGGGCTAAAAATCGCTCAAACTAAAACTGCGATTATTTCAAAACCGTACAAGATTTTTTAAAACTGAATACAGGTCCAATAGTTCAAGATCTGCTGAGTGCTTTAAAGTTTGAATGGTGTCTCTCGCTCAATGTATGAGGAGCAAAAAAAAGAGGTTGAAAGAGGTTGATATTACTCGCGCAAATGCCATTGTGAGCAAATTGTAAGAGTAAGTAAGAGTAAGAGTAATTGATCAATCACGGCTACTTGGCCACTGCTACCTGGCTACCGCTGCTTCGCCGCTGTTCTGCTGCTGCTGCTGCTCCGACGGCCTGGTTTTGGTCCGGTCGGCCGCCTGTGGTCAGCCTGTTTCCTGCTGCTACGTGTGGTGCTGCTTTGTGTGTATGTGTGTGGCTTTCACTGGTACTGGATGCAACGAGTCTGCCAGAACTCTCAGCCACTCGCTAAAACTGATATTTCTGTGTGTGTGTTTGTGTGTGGGTGTGTGTTAAGTGCAATCTGGCAAGGTGTGGTTTAATTGTTTACTTATTTACTCTCTGTTGGTTGAATTTGAATGGTTGAATTTCTGTTAATTTGATCAATTTGAGTTAAAACGGGTTAATTGTTGAGTTGATATCTCTGGCCAGAGACTCTTTTGTTTCTTTGGTCTGGTTGATTTATTAACCCAATGCAACGCTTTTTAGTTTATTAACTGATCATTTACATTTGTTTGCATGCATTATAAAAGATTGTTTGTTCCTTAATTTTGAGCCCCTTTTAATTGTTTCTCCTCTCCCCTAAGTGCTGAGGGCCGACGGTGGTGGTGGTGGTTCTCCTGGGTGGTGGTGGTCCCCTGTGTGCTGTGTGATCCCTTTTCAAGATTTTCTTTATTTACACATCACTTTTTGCTGTGTGCGTGGGGTGTTCTCCTTTTTCTTTTGGATGTCACTTCCCCTACCAAACCCCTCCTCCAGCCGGTAAGCCTCAGACTATCTCCCCCTTGTGCGTGCTTTTAATAAGAAAGTGTTGTATACGATCATTGAACACCGTCTCCTTCCCTCCCTGAGTAAACGAACCTGAGTGTCCTTTTCGTTTTGAAGGTAATTGACCTTTAGTATGGGTCCTTGGGCCCTAACCCAAGGTGGGGTTTTTGGTATTTGGTGAATAACATAGTAATAACCCTCGTGTCGCCACACTGGGAAACAAAGCTAGAGTCCTACCTGGCCTGCCCGGATGATACCATGGATGTCCTGAAATCCTTCCCAGCAGTCTGCAACGTGTCACTGAAACTCAGCACACCTCTACCTGCCTCAGCTGCCTGCCAGAGGCTTTTCAGCACTGCAGGACTGATTTTCAGACCCAAAGGTACATGCCTGGATTCAAAGAACTTTGAGAACCAGATCGGCTAAGTAAACAATTTTGGGATTCCTGTAGAGATGAGTGAATATCTCACAAAGAAAAACAACTTGATTAAACTAGTTTCAATGTTGATCATAGCGTTTTAAGTTCTGTTGCTGAAATGGAAAACTGATTTGCACAGTGGTGTAAATTAAGCCTGTCAAAACAAAAGTTTTTCTATATGAAGTGTTAAAAGATACAAATTCTGTTAAAAGTAATATGTTAAATATAGTATTGAGAGGACCAAAGCTGTTATAAAGCTGAATTATCCAGGTGCTCATGAGGACCTCTGGTCAATTCAGTCTTGATTATTCTGTCTGAAATTTAACTTGCAGCAAACAGACCAGTGATTTATTTATTTTTACTCTGTACAAGAACTGTGCAGGCTGTTAATAAAGGAAAAAAACTATCCTATTTTGTGTGCCAAGAACTTTTCGTTTTGTTGAGTTATCAAAAGAGGTATTGTGTATTATTGACGGCAAAAATTATTTTTTACTTTTGTACTTAAGTACATTTCAGAGTCTGTACTTTTTTACTTTTACTTGAGTAAAGGAGCTGAATCAGTACTGCTACTTTTACTAGAGTAATTTCTTACACAAATATCTATACTTCTACTTAAGTACCAAATGTGAGTACTTTTGACACCTCTGGTAATCACCCATCAGCGCAGCCTCAGTTTGGAGAAGCAGAGAGTCGCTCCAGCCAGACGCTCAGCTTTGTACTGCAGTGAACGGGGTCCAGAGAAAAAGCGAAATACAGTACGAGGCCCAGTTGCTGGACGAGAGGTTTACTTTCGATAAAAAAAACTTAACTGTCTGTATCCCTCCGCATTAACGCAACTGCGTAGGGATACGGAGGTTCTACGGTTGAGAAAATGCAGTGCCAAAAGAAAGGCTGGTCTGACAGCGATGTGAAGCGGTGTGAATTTTCCCTATACAACGTACACTTGAACTGTTATAGATTTTTTAAGGTGAGCCTTGTTTTAGGTGGTTAAATTAGCTTTTTCTCTGGACCCTGTTCACTGCAGTACAAAGCTGAGCATCTGGCTGGAGCGGCTCTCTACTTCTCCAAACTGAGGCTGCGCTGATCGGTGATTACGGTAGGGAACAGATCAACTATAGATATGTACTTTATATGACCCCACTTCAAAAAACACCAACTATCCCTTTAACCAGGATTGACGTTTTAGTAACAGGACAATAATCCTGATTGTTATCATTCAATCATGAACATGTAGGTTAGTGACTTCACTGAGTTAAAACTACTAACACTGTTATTATATCCCAGCCTCCTTAGATTATGCATCTAAAACCTTAAAGGCCACTGTATCATTGCAATTCTTTGTTTCTTATGCTAGTTCTGGCAAGCACCAGAAGTACAGTACCACCCATAATCATCTCCAAAGTGACCTCCCCAGGAAAGTCATGGACAGGATGAATTGCAATTAAGTTAGACCATCACCATCATCAGGTCAAAATCTTAATTTGTCCAATACATCAGTTTATGAATAAATACCAGTAAAAGCTAGGGTCTGTAATGTTCTTCAGAAACACATTTTGTTATACTAGGTGAAATGGTCCTGCTATCCTGAGAGTAGTCAATACATTATGTATTCAGAAAAAGGAACGAAAATAATCAGACCTCTTTGGCAGCTGCAGGACTGAGAAAAAGCTGACCAATCCGCGCTATTCAGCCCTAATAGAAAAAAAACTCAGATGCCTTCATGTCTCGTTCTGCCTACACCCCCCTCTGTCCCTCCCTCCTCCGTGCGTGCACACATCACTTTTCACTGATGCCGGAAATATTTAGCACACTCCTTCTCCCTGCTGAGTCCCACTGCCAGATGCGCATCAAGTTTGTGGGGGCGTGGCTTTGGACGGAGCACTGACGGGAGGGGGGGTGGAACTTAGAGGAGGTGCCACTTTCAAATCTTGCTAGCTCTCCAGGAATGTAGACCCTAGTTTTAATCAAAAGGCATTCTCATCAGCTTCAATTCTACTGTGTATTGTACTGTGTTTATTGCTAATTGATATGTTGGCATGTTAACACACTAAACTAATGTGGTGACATTATGCCTGCTCAGCATCAGCATATTAGCACTGTGATTGTGAGCTTGTCAGAAGGATCTTAATATCCACAACATTTGCTGTTTTCATCTGATAATAGCCGATTGTATTTTCATATTCACATATGCCAATAACAGCAGATTAACGCAGGCAGCAGGTCGCCCTGGTTCGGTTTCTATATGTTCTGGCAGGCATGTGAAGAAAAGAGAAAAGGTGAGAATGTTCTAGCAGCACTTTTTTTGTTTACACAATATGTCATCTTTACACTTTGTGTCTGAGCTTCATCCCAGCCTCTCCTCTCTACCTCATGTCTCAGGTGGGTTTGTGCTGCTGGGAGCAGATCAGTCTCTGTTTAGACTACGAACAATCGCCCTATGTTCCTTCCCTCCTTTTTCTCTGCGCTCCCTCTGTCTCCTCCTCTTTCACCCCTGTGACATTCTCAGCACTCGTCCCCACAGTACACCTTTATCTGCCTCCTCACTCTTGTTACACTCATCTATCTGTTCCTTGTATATGAAATACAATGATGCTAGTTCAGACCTTCACTGGCTATCACAGCATTATATAAACTCTCCACTGGCTCTCCATGAAGATCTCTGATGGCTTCTGCTCTGTAAAGAGTAAATGGTCTATTTTGGTTGGTTTTAAAATGCATTTGTGTAAATGTGTATAAATGTGAGATGGGCACGATTCATTGAAAATAAAACCAGATAGCTAAACAACTGCATTTATCATTGTGTGATCAAGACTCTGTTGGATTGAGAGGAAATGACATACTGTACATTTAAACATCCCTGGAGTGATACAGACATAAAGTATGAGATATGTCTACTCAAGGATGAAATTTTGATTTCAGAGGTGGGGGGGGGACTCTTTCAGTTTACTGTGTTTTCTCGTAGTTCTTCTAGTTTTCTACTGCTACTTTTAAGTTTACTGTTCCCTTTTTTGGTTTGACTGGTTGTGAAGCATGTAGCAAAACGTTATCACGCAATTCTGTGTTTCACCTTGTTAGTCAACTTCACTCCAACTCAGTACCACCAATACACTTATTTTTGGAATATATGGTAAACAGACCTCAATTTATAAAAAAAAATAACGTAGTTTCACAATTCTCATGAGTTTGGATGTTTAAAATCACATTTGTAATTCGAGGTTTTATTGTATTTTTCCCTAAATCTTTCATTGTTGTTTTTTTTTTAAACAGTTGCTGCCTTTCAACATAAAAATAATACATGAAGATAAGTGTATCTCTTTGGCATTAAATATAAGCTTTTTTAAAATCTTTGCATTGTTGAAGCTCTACAGTTGTAATAATAATAATAATAATAATAATACATTTTATTTATCAGCACTTTCAATAAAACTCAAAGACACTTTACAAGATTATTGAGAGCTTTGTAATTGATGAGGAGGATCTTGAAGTGGATATGCTGCTTTATTGGGAGCCAGTGAAGGTGTTGCAGGATGGGTGTAATGCATTTCTTTGAGTACCGTAAATTACCAAATAATAGCCGGGTTTCAATTAACCGCAGGGTCCCTTTAAATGCCAGGTCAGGTGTATATTTTGATAAATAACCGCCAGTTCCAAATAAATGCTGAGTCTAAGTTATTAAAAGAAATCAAAGAAGAAGACGTGACCACTGACATTGCACGTTTTTCTTCTTCGCCTTTTTCACGTGTTGTGCTTTCTGTCAGTCAGTATCACATTGATGATCGCCATGGCTCCAGTGCAGCAAAACAATAAAAAGTACGACTTGCAATTTAAACTTTCTGTCATAAAATATGCAGAGGAAAACTCGGGAGAAGGAGCTGCTAGACGTTTCTCTGTCGACCCCAAGAGAGTGAGAGATTGGCGAAAAAATCAAACGGAGCTTCAGCGTCTGTCCGAGGAGGACAGCAGCAGGGCCAGGCTGCCTGTGGAGGGAAGGAGAAGCCTAGCGGGGAGCCTGAGATAAACATGCGGGGATGAGTTATCAGCAAACGGGCACGCTACGAGAGAGTGTCCCGCAAAATGATCAGGGCGGCGATGGAGAAACTAATGTACGCCACCGTGAGTGACAGCAGAGATGAGGAGTTTGCTGCGAGTGCTGGTTGGCTGAATCGTTCGCAAATCACACGCAATCTCGCATGCACATACGCACATGGACACCGATTCAAACGTTAATGTAAATGAAACCTCTGATATTACAATCCCTCTAGCTGACGTGACCCAGGCAGAACAAATGCCCAATCTACAGTGGCAGATTAATAAGGACTCCTGGGCAACTAGCAGACCGGTGTGCAAGCAAGATGGAGTGACAGCGGGGACAGCCAATCACAGAGAAACGGCAGAGCCAATCGAGGAGCTTGTGGGCGGTCTAAACTAAGGGAAACAGGCTTCAGCTTGAGCGGCCGTTTTCCAGTTGGTCCTAGTGCTTGACCCGTCTCTGTTTACTAAAGCGTAACATGGTGTTTGGACGGTAAAAACTGCAGGGGACCAAAACGGCCTTCTGACAAAGTGCAGGGGACATGTCCCCTGTCCCCCCCACCATATTACGTCCGTGTGTCTACTGGTGCTACACTACGGTCAAAATAGACCATTACTGCATGTTAGAGGCTGTGCTCCTCCTAATAGTCCGGTGGCATAGTGAAAATGCCGTTACAGAGGTGCTAAAAGCACCAAATTTTGCATGGTGTTTCCTTAGTCTATAGTGTAATTTTGGCCTAGGAGCCCTCAGAAAAAAAAAACTTCATGCTAGCAGTATATCATTATCTGTGAAATATGCTTAAAACACAGTGATTTTCAAGTTCCTGCACAAGATAAAGTGTGCAAATAATCCCAAAGTTAACATTTTATAGTTTTATTTATGTGTATGACCTTTTAAATAACTAAAGCTTCAATACATGACAAGTATTGAAAAAGGATCATCTTTATTGGCCCTGTAATTGATAAATCTGAGTCATTACAGGTGCATTTGCAAAGAGGTGAGCAGTCTGTAGTCTATTTGCCAGCCCATAGGGCCCCATTGTGAACCCGGAAATGTTGAGTACACCAAAGTTTTATGTGAGAAATGTACAGTATGGGTCCCCAGTATTAAGAAACTGCCCGATGCTAACTTGCATATGTTTGGCAATTTGCATAATTAGCATTATTAGCATTAATTAGCATTGATCGCCTACATGGGCAATATTTCAGCAACTGCTTGACCAATTTGGACAATATTGGAGTGGTTTTGGGGGTTATTAAGGATGCTGAATCCATTTCTGACATTTTCAAAATTAAAAATGGCAGTTTAAACCAAAAGTGGCCATATTTCAACTCCCGGTGGGTGGACTTTTATTAATTTTGAGTCAATTTTGAGGTTATTTATATGCTTAATACATTGGACCTGCATTTCAGAATCAATAGAGCACAATGTCATTGGTGTGAATGTTGAGACGCAATATTTCTTCAAATTGCTTCAGTTCTGCTTGCGTTTTTGGCTGCTCAACTTTGTGTCATTGCCACTGTGGTAACTGCATCGGGCAGAATACTGGCTGGATGGAAAGATGGACAAAACAGAGCTTTTTATATTTAGATCATATCATCTCAGTGCAAGTAAGTTGATCAAATAGAAGCAAATAACAGTGATTACAGTGTGTATGTAGTGCATATTTTAATTTGTTTTTTTTATATATATATAGCCTAATATATCTATAGCCTACTTCTAAGCCATCTCTAAAATATGGTAGGAGTTCTTTTGAGTAAAATCCAGAGACTTAATCCAGAGTAATTAATACATCAACAGTTAATGTTACCACAACTACCAAAAGAAGTTAGACAACTTTGCTTCATCACCCCAACCATAATAGCTCACAAGTTCTGGCAAGCAGAAAGAGAGGGTGATTGGCTGCTGCAACAACAATGTGAGATGCTGCCCTATTTCTTTGCCGCTGGTCATCACAACTACTCAAGATGGATCACATGGCATCTGCGCGACATGCAGCACCTTTCTGCTACTGCCAAGGATGACCTCCTTGTGAGTGGAGATATGTTTGGGGAGCAGACATGCATCAAGCAAGGGAAGGGAGTGAAAGGCATGAAGGGCATCTCCACCAACTCTGAACAGGTCACAAGGTGGATCCAATCTTTCGGCATCTGCTCCCACCTCTCCAAGTCATTGGATGAGATGTATGAAGATGCTGAAGCTTTGGAAAAGACAATGAAGCCCAACAGACACAAAGAAGAGGATAAAGGACGGCGGGAGTTGGACGCAGAGGACAGAGCTAAAATCCTGAGAGTGCTATGGGAAAACTCCCACCCACTCACCACAGAGACTACTACCCTCTACAATATCATGTGAATGTGCAAGATGCATTGAAGATCAGGCAAGACATGAGCACATTGTTCTCTTCATTGCTTACTGGGGGATTTCATGCACCCATCTCAAATAAGGTGGTGACAATAAAATTCAAGACAAAAGGAGTGAAAGTCAATGGGAAGATCATATGTGACCTTGAGGCGTTGTTTGCTTTGGCTGCTGGTGGTGGGGAGCAAGAGAAGAATGGAGCTCTCTACCCTCTTTATCTACGAGCTCGGCCCGGTGCTTGCATCCATCATCGGTGAGTATGGATGCCTCAGAAAGCGTAAGTCTGTGATTGTTCAGCTCTTGAAATCCTTGTTCCCAAATCCCACTCACCCGACGTTGTACTCGTTGATGCATCGCAGCTCATTTATCGTGTGGTGTGGCCATTGTAAGGCACTGTGGCTGACTTCGCAGCCAGAATGGGGCACCGGCATGATCACTACATCACCCAAACATTTGTTATCTTTGACCGGTATGAGCAAGCCTCTGCCAAAGACCATGAGAGGCAGAGAAGAGCTGGGGAGAGCTCAATAGAGTACCCAATAGGACAAGACAAACGAGTGGAGGCTAGGCGAGCTCCTTTGCACACACAACATAGGAGATCACATCGAGATGTTCAGCAGAGCAGACAGTATTGTCACTCAGTCTACATCTCTGAATGTCGCCAGATATGACTGATACCGAAATTGCAAAACCCCCCCAGCACTGAAGACACTGCCTCCTCCAGAGCGCAACGTGCACCTCCATGGACGGCGTGCCCGTCTACAGATGCTGCTTTGGAAAGCAGCAGACCGCCCTGATCCACCAGCTGTGGACATCACCAAGTTTGGATGGGACAAGAAGGAAGGTGAGAAGGAAGGAGAGGAAGTCATCATGCCTGTCCTGGATGCAAGCCCCGTTGCTCCTCCTGCCCTGTTGGACATTATCAGCTGTAGCTGGGTTAAAGCCATGTACAACAACAAAGTGCAGGCCTTGCCTGTACCAGCTAATGCCTCTGCAATGGCTATGACAGTACATGTTGCAACCCGCTCACACACTCACAGCAAGAAGAGCAAGACGACAAAAATGTAGTCGAAGAACTAGATGAAGACAGAGACAGATGATGATGCTGATGATGAATATATGGTTATATAGTGCAGAATAGCAGAAGTACAAGGTGCTATTGCTTAATGAAAGTTTTCTAGTTTTCTGCTCTGATAATTTTGGGTATACTTGTGTTTTAAAATCTGTTCCAGGACTCTTGTGTTCTACCTGTAACTTGTATTATACTCCTTTCTCTTTAGCCATAGTCATAGTTTGATATGGTACTTGCCTTTGTTACCTCCAATGTCACCTCAGAGTGTAATGTTATGTGAATTAAAATGTACATATTCTGCATCATTTGGATAATTGTGTTTATAAATATCCTGCAATTTATTTTTATAGATTCAGCGTCCTCTAAAACTTCTAAATTGACTCAAAATTAATCAAAACCGGGAGTTGAAATATGGTTTAAACTGCCATTTTGAATTTTGAAAATGTCGGATATTACTAGTCGATCCGTCGAGCGTGCACTTACTCCCTTACTGGCAGAGACGCAAACTTTTGCAGACAGAAACGTATTCCAGCATTTTCGTTTTTCTGTTCATAACGTACATGTCCATGTTACAGCCTGTTATGATCCATGAGCCTTACAATAGCCTGTTATGAATCTACTCGCTCTGCACTGAGAACTAGCTTGTCTGCGCATGATCGTAGCTCGTACAGAGAGGGGACTCGTCAATGGCGATCGAAGCTGTTTCCGAAATAGTCACGATGGAGAGCTTGTCTGATATCGAAGTGGAAGACATCGACGACGAACCTTTTGAATTAGACGGTAGACCATATTGGATCAAACCGGAGTATACAAATGAGGAGTTACTTGCACTAGAGAACGAAGGAGCTCTGCTCTCCTCTCTGCAAGAAGAAAATGGCTAGTGCAAGGAAACCAGAATCGTTTGTGTGGACCGATAATGAGGTCAAACTGCTGCTGCGACTCACACTCACACAACTACAAGGCGAGTAAGTTCCAAGAAACACGAACGCAAGCAGTAGTCCGCCATTGTTGTTGTTGTTGTTGTTATGAGCCGTTGCGGGGTTCAGAGGTCAGAGGCAAGAGGTCGAGGGGTGGGGCGATGGCGTCATTGTTTCGGAAAGTATGCAGATTCGCCGTCCACAAGAAAACGGGAGGGCTGCATTTTCAGATTTTTCCACCCTGAGACCCGGTTTCAAAAAAGTGCGTTTTCAGGATCCGTGTGGACGATCGGCCAAAACGATGCAATACATGTGTGTTTCCACAAAAGAGCGTTTCGTCTGGACGGCCTCTCAGTGCAGAGCGAATAAACTCATGACAGGCTATTGTAAGGCTCATGGCTCATGACAGGCTGTAACATGGACATGTACGTTTTGAACAGAAAAACCAAAATGTCTCTGCCAGTGAGGGAGTAAGCACACGCTCGACGGATTGACTAGTTTGGACTACGGGAAGACGGGATGTAAACAAACACTTTTTTATTCATTTTGAGCCATACACGCTACAGTGCTGTGTTGTAAGGTGTCTGATGATGTTGCATAGCTTTTGGGGTGATATTTGGAGCATGTTAAGATGCTTAAAACACAGTGTAAAGACGTGACCCCGTGCTGTTAGCTGTCAATGCTAAGGAGCCCTGTAAGGGGTGGACCAAAAGTGTTCGCGTTTTCGGTACTGGCAAGTCAAGGGTAGCTTGAGCAATAAAGCTGCATGTTGAAATTGACCGAAGTTCTCCTTTAACACCATCTTTATATGCTTACATGTAGAAATAAACACAAAAATATAATAATCCCCCAAATTCAGAGCCTCTGTGTCCTCATTTTTTCAAAGTGGACCTTCAGTGGAAAAGTCTCTTCTGTCTTTTTTTATCGTCCTCGTCTACCCTGAGCTCCAAATGTTCTGCCCTGTTCTTCTGCCGCAGTGCTGCTAAGCTAAATCTGGGATCCCTTCATACACTACATACTGTATATAGGCTAGTCTCAGATTAGTAACTGAACTGGGTTAGTTCTTCCAGGGCTTGATCCATTACACTGTAGTTTCAGAGGAGCCAAATACCTGAGGGACAGCATGCCTACTTCCATTAATAGTCAGTCCCTTGTGAGGAAATGTGCTGAACTAACTAAAGATACAGAGAATAAATTCATCTAATCATGGTCCGCTTTTCATCATTTATGCATCGATTTTTCTCATGAGATTTTTCTTCACGTATATGCAGCTACCCCAGCTACATGTGGTGTACTGTATGTGCGTGGTGAAGAGCCTATTGTAACACTGTTACCTTCTATAATTGTATCTGAAGGTCCTGTAATTTGTCTGAGTTGGCAGTGTTCAGTGAGGGTCACTGGAAGGCGGCACGAACCGTCCGGTCACTGAGCGGCTGGGTGGGACGGAAATTGTCCCCCAACAACCCATCATTCCCTTCTAAAAGCTCCGCGCCTTTGACATGGGACCGCAGCCGCCGAAACTCCTCAATCTGCATGGACCGAAGACAAACAATATTTTAAAGGTTAAGTACACATAACATTTAACAATATGGTCAAACTTTAAGGGCCCCTTTTATCCGCCTTCTCAGGTTGATACTTTTGTTTTGGATGATTCTAGAAAATGTGTTCAAAGCACACACCTGCAGGCACTAACCACTGTGTTTACGGTATACTTGCGACATCACAACTTTATGGAGGTCCTGATGGCCCATTTAAGGCACAGTTTCTGCTACATAGGTAGGTAGGTAGGTAGGTAGAAACAGCATGTAGGTAGATGGAACTAACTGCTTTTGGCCTTCTACAGACACACGGGATGCTTCAAGTATTCCATATAACTTCAAATATTTGCACTAAGCTCAGGGTTGTATTTGCTGTTAGACACGGTCAGTGCTGAGTAAAAACAACCAGGCTGGGGAGGGATTAGAAGACTGGGGCCCATATGGAGTCCCTAACCTCAGAGAAAGATCCTGTAATAATAAAATGATAGTGTGGGAATGAAATGAAATCACGTGAAGACAGCTGACAGGCTTCCTTGCTGTGGACACTCAGTGACTACAACAGTGTTGTAAGACTGTTCTTACCTATTAATTCAGGTAATTTCAGTTCCCTACAAGGACAAAAGTTGCCTGAAGAAAGCATGGCAGATGGCTGCACAAATAGATTCTGTTTTCATTTAGACATTTGCTCACCTGCAAGAAACAACATCTCACAGACACTGTTGTTGTTTCCTGCTCACACCAAAATGTTAAGGTTAGAACTGTGACAGAGACGATCCAAAATCTGACTTCCTGTTCATGAGAAATGTTGCCGCTGCAGATGCTTTCACTGTGACAAACAGGCACTGCAGAGCGGCTGCTTCCATCATCCAAAACAAACATGGCAGCAGTTCCTGTGCTGTCCTGCTATTGGTTTACAAAAGGAGGATTTATTATCCAATGTCAAAGTGCAAAATGTGTAGGCATAGCAGCTGTTCAATGATACACACACCGTTGTATTGTTGGTGTTGTATTACTTCTTCTGTGACTGGCTTTCCAAACATCAGCCTCTTCAAACTATTTTTGACATATTCAAGACTAGCTTCCATCTGCCACTAGAAGCACAGCTCTGAGTTTCTTGACTCCTCTACTTCCGAGGAGTTCAAACTGTGAGGTGTGTGATGAGGGTTGTGTACAGAATGACTAACAGGTGAGGCAATGATACTGCCTCAGGTGAATCCAGAGACATGCGCATCCAGTGTTCTAAACTCAACAGGAAAGTATTGTTATTTTTGTTTGACTCGCTGGTTCATTCATGAATATGGTCAGCAGTTACAGCAGATGCATTGACAAACACCTGCTGGAGACAATTAAGTAGTCAATTGCTGAGCATATAGACATGATACATGTACATGTAGATTCAACGACGCGAGACGAGAGGAGGCAAGGAAAGGAATCGAGGATGTACAAACTGAGAAATGAGAAGAGGGGACTAAATCCAACATAATCCAAGCAACACAATACTTCCTGTAAGCCCCTAGGTTAAGAGGAGGTAGATGGAAGGCACTGGGGATCACAGTTATCTCAGGTTTGTCTGATGGGGGGGTCATGGTGTTGGACTTCCTCCGAAAAATCCTGCTCCAATCCATTGTTTCCTCACCTGGAAGTAATTACTGGGTCAGAAGAACATTTTTCCGACTGTTCTGTGATTTTTTTGTTTCGTTGTTGTTATTTACTGTATAGGTTTGCCTAAAAATGGTTTGAATCAGACAAATCTTTTATTCAATTCTTTATCTAAAGAGGCATCTGTTTCTTTCCATTTTAGCATTCCATATGCATTAAACAGAAAACGTTCTTGGGTATGGAGTATGGAATCGAGTTCTCAAAATAAATCCATGACATTAAAAAGCTAACTTCTCTTCACCTCTGTTGTCTTGAAGGTCACTTCTTTTGTGTATAAAAATAGCCAGACAGGGAGGATGTGAATGTGCTGTGGGACACAATCAGTAGCCCTTTTTACACAGCGTCTCCGCATTATCTCCGGAGCGGTGGTTCGCCAATTCTCCGCCGATGGTGATTCACACAGAGCGAAGCCTCTCCGCCTTCACGTGTGTAAAGCCTAATTTATGCTTCTGCGTCGCCGCGACGGCGTAGCTACGTCGTCGACGCAGACCCCTACGCGGACCCTACACCGTAGCCTGACGTGCGCCTCCAAAAAATCCTGACTACGCGCCACATCAACGTGTCGAGACGCGAACGGCAAGGACTGTGATTGGTCGGACAGACCACCTCCGCAAATGTCTTCAGTGTCGCCTGCCCTTCAACATTTGTAATAACAGCATTTGTTGTTCAATATCCACGAGCTCCATCTCCAAGAACACCCGCTCCATCTCAGTTGCCATGGTTTACTGTCTGACTGGAAGAAAACCAAGGAATCCGATATGAACCCCCCCGAAACCAAACAGACACAGCCACACCGGTGAATTGCAGAACAACGCGTTCCTCGACGCAGAACTTCGAATGCTCAATGACGGCGTAGGGTCGACGACGTCGCTACGCCGTCGCCGTGACGCAGAAGCATAAACCAGGCTTAATTCACACAGAAATCCAGCGCTGCGGCTCCTAAAGAGGCGTGACGGTACACGTCATGATGATGACGTCGGTGTTTCCCCAGGTGTTCCCCGTGTTAATCTAAACCCGCGGACCGTTTATAATCATATGGATGCTGTTATAATGTGTAGTGATCAAGATTCTGACCCACCAAACATCCTGGAAAGTGACAGAGTTAAGTTTTTCGTGCTGAATTACATAATTATAGCCTACATAATCACCATCAGTAAACTGGACACTGTATGACTCTGTCACTCGCGGGACGGAGGCTGTTTTCTGGGGGAAAGTTCCCTGAAGTCTCTGTTGGGAGAGCTGACGGTCGCGGTGATTTATTTTCGTCACAAACACTCGGTGAGTTAAAAGTTTTTTGCTGGTGACGGATGCTGTTTTTCGGGCACAAATGTAAGAAAGAGTTGGGAGGACAGACAGGAGTACGGACGCTTCTCCATGTACAGCTGCGGTATTTTTTTTCCCTCATAAGTTTCCAAAGACAGTTACAGTTACTACGTTGCTTTTGTTCGGTCCTGTAACGTTGCTTTGTGGGACATTTCTCTGTATTTAGTTGAGTGAAGGACCTCTGTAGTTATCAGACTGTCAGACCGACATGCCCTCGCTCCGCGCCTCCGGATTATCCGTTCACACTGGGACGGCTCACCAATAATGCGGCCCTGATACTACCTCCAGAGGCGGAACAGAGCCGGAGCGAAATTTCCCCTCTCTCCGCATCTGAAACTTTCACACAGAGGAGGGTGCGGAGAATTGGCGCAGGATCCCCGCATGCAAACAGCTGTGTGAAAGAGGCTAGTGACGTAATGAGCATTACTCACGTCACGTATTGATGGAATTGAATACAGGTGTGTGTGATTGCGGGCAGAAGGGGGATTGGAGTTTGCATAGTGCGGGGAGGGAGTAGGTTACAGGTGAGGGAGGAGTATCTGTAAGTCATAAGCGGGACATCCACATGGTTTCACTTTAAACGGTGTGTTGTGGATTGCTCAGGTTGCTGTGGTTGATAAATTGCAGTGCCTCCTGCATTAAGGGTGCTAGCGTGCCGTGGTTTGAAATGGTGTATCTTATATTACAGTGGGGAGAACAAGTATTTGATACACTGCCGATTTTGCTGGTTTTCCCACTTACAAAGCATGTAGAAGTCCGTAATTTGTATCATAGGTACACTTCAACTGTGAGTGAAGGAATCTAAAACAAAAATCCAGAAAATCACATTGTATTTTTTTAAGTAATTAATTTGCATTTTATTGCATGACATAAGTAAGGAGCCACTCCTTATTTGCCCTGGCTGTGTGTTTCGGGTCGTTGTCATGCTGGAAGACCCAGCCACAACCCATCTTCAATGCTCTTACTGAGGAAAGGAGGTTGTTGGCCAAGATCTCGCGATACATGGCCCCATCCATCCTCCCCTCACTACGGTGCAGTCGTCCTGTCCCCTTTGCAGAAAAGCATCACCACAGAATGATGTTTCCACCTCCATGCATCAAAGTTGGGATGGAGTTCTTGGAGTTGTACTCCTTCTGTATCCTTTTTCTTCCTCCAAACATGGCGAGTGGAGTTTAGACCAAAAAGCTCTATTTTTGTCTCATCAGACAACATGACAAACTTCACACGGGCCTGGACATGCGCTGGCTTGAGCAGGGGGACATTGTGTGTGCTGCAGAATTTTAATCCATGATGGTGTAGTGTGTTACTAATGGTTTTCTTTGAGACTGTGGTCCCAGCTCTCTTCAGGTCATTGACCAGGTCCTGCCGTGTAGTTCTGGGCTGATCCCTCACCTTCCTCATGATCATTGATGCTCCAAAAGGTGAGATCTTGCATGGAGCCCCAGACCGAGAGAGATTGACCGTCATCTTGAACTTCTTCCATTTTCTAATAATTGCGCCAACAGTTGTTCTTCTCACCAAGCTGCTTGCCTATTGTCCTGTAGCCCATCCTAGCCTTGTGCAGGTCTACAGTTTTGTCCCTGATGTCCTTACGCAGCTCTCTGGTCTTGGCCATTGTGGAGAGGTTGGAGTCTGTTTGAGTGTGTGGACAGGAGTCTTTATACAGGTAACAAGTTCAAACAGGTGCAGTTAATACAGGTAATGAGTGGAGAACAGGAGGGCTTCTTAAAGAAAAACTAACGGGTCTGTGAGAGCCGGAATTCTTACTGGTTAGTAGGTGATCAAATACTTATGTCATGCAAAAAAATGCAAATTAATTATTTAAAAATCATACAATGTGATTTTCTGGATTTTTGTTTTAGATTCCGTCTCTCACAGTTGAAGTGTACCTATGATAAAAATTACAGACTTCTACATGTTTGTAAGTGGGAAAACCTGCAAAATCGGCAGTGTATCAAATACTTGTTCTCCCCACTGTACATACGAGCCAGTAATCTACTCTTTCTTGGCCACTTCGTTATGTATACCTTCGTTACAACCAGTCTACTGGAAGAAAGAGAATCTCCACTTTTTTGAGCGCGGCACAGTGATGACGAGGCAGCTTCCAGCATCAATCCCTGTCCACGGTTTTTATAGCAAAACCTACAGAAGACTCATCTTAGACGATGAAGTGCTTGATGAGCCTGATGACAAACAGAGATCACCGCTTTTAAAATTTGTAGGTGGAAATGTAGATAGCTAGCTAACATTAGCTGTGCTAATTTCTCCTGGTAACATTAATAAACATATCTTGTAGCTCGTTGTCTCTTTGAGCTTTTTAAATGTGTGTGCTTTCAAAAATGTTCACGTTATGTAGAGCAACGTTGACATAACATCTTGTCAGCTGTTTGAACGAGTGGTATACAGTTTATCAAAGCCACATATTCAAAAATATGCATTGAGAGACACTGAAAAGTCACCAAGGCTGAGGAGAACTGCAGAGATCAGCCAAAAACACCCACACATCCAGAAACACTCTGACGTGTTGAAATGGCAGTAGGCTTTGTTTCTATTTACCTGTAACTGTGAGATGGTGAGGGGGTAGCGGTAGAGGATCCAGGTCACATTCTCACTACAAGGTGGTGTGGTCAGAGATCCCTCATACACCCAGTAGTCTCTCAGTAAAGGATCTGAGGGCAGATTGAACAGTTCATGTTTCAAAGCAAACCGTGTAAGGGGAAGCAGTTTTTACTCTCTGACATATGATAAAAGACACACTTTGTTGAAATTGCAAGAATTACCTTATATATTCACAGGGACAAGTAGGCCCTCCACTCAGTAAGAAATATAGGGCAGCTCAATATATAGAAATGATTAAAGCTCCAGAAATGCATATTTTTGTAATATTATCATAGTGCTTGTCAGGTGGTTCATATACCTTTTTTCATGATAAAAATAAATGTAGCCAAGTGAACTGCAGGCTGTTATGGGTTTTATAGACAAACTTGAGGCATTATTACTGTAAAAGCTTTCTTTGCTCATTAACCTTTGCACCTATGATAGTATGCTGGCATTAAGAATGAGTGGACTGATGAGAGGATGGCTGTGAACCAATAGACTCACACCTTCAGTCAACTATGGTGGTAAAACCTAAAACTCAATCTACAGTAATGTTTCACTTCATATACTCATTATGACTGTGAGAGCAGACAGGTTTGTGCTCACCAGGCAGCAGAGTGTTTGGGTTGAAGCAAGGTATGATCTTGTTCTTCCCCTGATGGAAATATAGCAGCACAACAATAATTATTATTGTCATTTTTTCTTTTTCTTCTGATGTTTTTTTCAATCTTGCTCTCACCTTGTACTGCAGGTCCAGCAGAACTTCCGTGATGGCCTTTAGACCCAGATGCTCCTTCCCAATCTGATGAACACACAATACATTGCAGGTTTCAGTGGGAGGTCGATTGGTGGCTAAAGGACTTATCAACGTATCTTCTACAGGCAACCAGTGCTTATCTTAAAGACGTCAAAAGAAAAACACTTTCAGGCATCTGGGCAAATGGAGAAGTCAATGTTTTTAAAAATGAAGTCCATGGAGTAGAAATAAGTTGCTCAGCAGGTACAGCAGTCGCCCAACAATCAGATGGTCGGTGGTTTGATTCCTGGCCCCTGCAGTCTGCATGTTGATGCATCCTCAGGCAAGAAGCTGAACCCCAAAGTGTGTAAAGGAATGGTTATCGCTCCTGATAAGCAGATGGCACCTTGCAGGGTAGCCTCTGTCACCAGTGGATGGATGTGTGTGTGATTGGGTGAATGCTGAATTGTTTTGTAAGGTGCTTTGAGACTAAGACTAGAAAGCACTTTTTAAGTAGAGACTATTTACAACATGGGCAGTTCTGCCCCATAATATTATACTCACTTGCACCTCATTAGTTACACCTAGTTGAAACTAATGCAGTGTAATACAACAGCCCAACAATAAATCCTCCGTCATGAAGACTCAAATGTTCAGTTTTTGTTTAAATACTTTCAGCTATCAATTGAAATTTATTGTTATTTTGGAGTTTCCACTGTTATTGAATTATATTTTGTTATACTGTGTTTGGATCAGTGGTGGAAAGAGTAGTGAACATATCTAGTCAAGTAAAAGTACAGTTCTTTCACTGAAGTACTGCTCAATTACAAGTAAAGCAACAGGTATTAAATATTATTAGTATTCTTCTAAACCATACTCAGAGTATTAATTACTTTTTAACCACTGATGTTTAATGCCTGATCAGTACCAGGCATCAACTCAAAGGAGTTTGTGTCAATTGAAATCTTCCGTCTCAATTTCTCCCAGCTCTTCACTGTTCTGCTCAGTGGTCTGCTTACATCTCCAGACCTGAGCCTGCTGCGAAGAATTTGTTTCTTTGTTTCTTTGCCTTTGTCCATATCAGCCTGTGTCAGTGTTTTCATTGGCTCATTTGTGATCAGATAGCCTTTTGTAGCAGCAAAATATGATATCATATAAGCTATTATAATTAGTCAAAGTGGGGATTTGGTCTTCCCCCTTTGAAAATAGAATCTAATCCAAATTCTCTCCATACTGAAATAGTGTATGTCTTCAGCCTTTTTTACCTGTCAAACATAAACGTATGTGCTGGGACACACTGTTGAGCCTTCTCAGTGTCATGGGCTCAAACTCAACCAAACACTGGTTACTGTAGATTTAAACCTTGCACTAGGCTTGCTCTGATAGTCGGTTACATTGGTGTTACACTGTGGTCAGGCTTACACCAACTACATTACTTGGCCACTGCCTCCACCATCATTTTGCTTTTTATATATAATTTTGCGGGTTGGATATGTTATATGTCTAACATCAGGTTGCAGGCCCGATGGAGGGACCACGGTTTGCAGTACCCCTGAGGCGAACAATGATGGTTGGACCAGCTATTGAAGTTTAACATGAGAAGAAACAATATAGATTTAAGACTTGGTGCATTTGCAACAATCTGCCCTTTGCTTGGGTGAGACCGGGATTTCAAGACAGCTCTGGTATATTAAATCAGAGATGGTGTCACCCATCAGACGACTCTGCAGAGTTAAACATCATTTAACATGGTTTCAGGGCTTCAATAAGAATGCTCATAAAACCGTACATTAGTACATACTTTGACTGTGTATTGACAACTGATACCTGTTATAGTGTTGACAGGACAGTAGAAACAATGTAGATGTTAAATGTTAAGGTACTTCAAAACAGAAGAACTGAGTCAAGTGAATTCAGAAACTCAACACAGCTAATTATTTTGATTTGTTACAGGTATATGTATTTTTTCTGTAGTAGTAATAATAATAATAATAATAATAATAATAATAATAATAATAATAATAATACAATTATAGTGTCAGACTGATGGGAGGGGATATGGGATTATTCTATGTCAAATCTTGTTTATGTCAACTATGTATCTCTTGTCTGCCTATTTCAAAGAAAACAAAAAAATAAAGGTTAATCAAAAACAAATAAAACTAATTATATTTGTCCTAAAAACAGTTCAATGATATATATTAAACTAATTTCGATCTCTGTTCAGTAGTTACATTTTTGTGGGTCTGGCCACTATGGCTGCCTTCTTGTTCTTGATGTGGATTTTTACCTGCACAAATAGAGCGATGACGAGGACCCCATTCTTCTTTCCAAGAGCATCTTCCAAAGTGTTAAACAGAGTGCTGTTCCAGTGAATCAAATGGAGCTACAGGCAAACAGACAGAGACAGAAAACAGAACACAACCTGTATTTGAAGGGCCATCGTTATAAACAGGTGTAGGGAACAGTTGTTATCAGAGAGTAAGAAACCATCAGCTGGGGGTGACTGAGGGCTCTTATGTCAAGTTAATGTGAACAGGGAGAAATAAATATCGGACCAGACCACAGATCTTTTAAGACCAAAAGATGCTACAGTACTTGTATTACTGTGTAGAAACAATGATAGCTTAGATTTCATTAAAACATAAAAACCTCAGCGATCTCTTAACTGGCAGCGTTGTTATCATTATTTCTGAATGAGACTACCCACTGACAAGTGTCACTGAGAAGAAGGGATCCTAATCGATCTTAACTGCTAAATATGGTAATTAATATAATATTTAACCTTGACTTATAAATCATTCATTTTTTTCATGCCCATCGCCCACAATGGACAAACTGCAAATGTTCAGCTCCTATAGAAAAGAATTCAGCCCCTGGGTTGTTTCCCCTTTTATTGCCTTTATAAATAGAGTTGTGGTGTTTCTAATTACAAAAAAACCCTTTGATATTTTATTTTATTTATTTGTATATATCCTTTATTTAAATCTCGAGGGGATCATTGAGGGCAAGCCCTCATTTTCACTGATGTCGAGAGCACAGAGAAACAAAGAGACAAACAACAACAAAATAAACGTTGTTAAAAACAGTTACCTTCAAAAGCAGAGTAGCTGGAAATCATATTTTTGAATTGGTCCATTGAAACGATTGTGTTGAGTTTGCATGTCTGTTGTAAAGTATTCCAGGATGATGCAGCAGAGTAAATGAGAACCTAACCCAACATTCATTGCTCATCGGGGGAGGGTTGAGCATTATTTAATCATTTGAACGTGTTGAAAAGTTACTATGATACCAATTTAATAAAGTGCTGATGTATGATGGCGTGTTGCCTTTCAAGACTTTAGAGATGAGCTAGTGCATGTCTCGTCTAGTGGATAAAGGTGCCCATCAAACCTTTTCATATAAAGTGCAATGATTGGTGGAGTAGCTGTCACCAGTAATGAATCTGAGTGCAGAGACCAGTGGTTTTAGAGTGGAGACAGAGGCATATCTATAGAGGATGTCACCATCTAAAACTGATTTTAAAAGAAAAGACTGCTTAGATGAGCTGTCTCCGGCAGAGCAAAGGGAAATGGGTTTTGTTCTGGTAGAGGTATCCTAATTTTTGTTTTATTTTACCTGTCAGTGTATCAATGTGAAATTTAGATTCATCCAGATGATGATCCAACCAGATGCCTAGAGAGACTGTACATACTGTAATATCTGTCTTGCTGCACTATTTAAACTGAACACACTTTGTACTTTACTGCTGTTTTTGCACTTTTCATGTCTCTGTACTTGTACTGTTCACAGTCTAATCTAATCTAATCTAGATATTTACTCTGTATCTCTGTCAATATTGTCTCCTGATAGCATGGTGATGTGTAAACCATTGTTGTTTCTGGTCTGTCTTCCTCGAGGGTGTCGGTGTATAGCACGGATGTTTGGACTATTGTTGCTTGGGCAACAGCTCGTTAGCCCTTAGAGAGTGCCTTTTTAGTTATTTATTTTATTTTATTTTTTTTTGCTGTTGTGTCTACATCAACAAAATAAGCCCATAATTGGTAAAGTGAAAGTGTTAAAACAAATAAAATCGCCATATAATTCAAACTTTTTTTCTGTAAACCCAGCTGTAATTTCAGTCACTTTATGTTATTGCATTATTATTATTTGTATTACTTGTGAGGGTTAAGACGACATCACGTTATGACAGTTTTACGACAGGTCATGAGATTTACGATAGTGCCCCTAGCGAGCATTGCAGGCTCAGGTGGTGAAAGCCGCAACATGTGTGTGTCGCCTGTCTGCTGATTTGATCGTGTTATGTCATGTTTCCCTGCTAGGTGAACATTACTGTTAAATGTGCCATGTCGTCAGTATTGTTTTAATGACTGAGTTAATGGTTTTAATATGCAAACAGCTATTGACGCTAATCGCTAACTAGCCATCTTGCTAAGCAGAGTTTTTTATTTAGCTGTGCCTAAGACCCCTGCAACCCCTGTTTGCTCATTTCAAGCAAACCCTCACACATACACAAACCCCCATTCACACATTATACATACATATACAAAGAGAGCTCTATAAAAAAAAAAAAAGTTAGCTTACTTTTGCTGGCCAGCAGTGCATTTTTTTTTTTTTTGCTAAGGAAAACTGAAGGACACCGCTGTGATTTTTTATTTTTGGATTGAAGACCGTTTCGAGTATTGTAGCTCTGTAGCTCAGTAGCTCAGTGAGTAGAGCTGTTTGACTAGTGATCGGAAGGTCGCTGGTTCAAATCCCGGCTCCTGAGCTACATGTCGAAGTATCCTTCAGCAAGATACTGCTCCTGATGTGCAGTTGGCAACTTATGTGGCCATCAGTAAGGGCCCTGCGATGAGCTGGCGACTTATCCAGGGTGTACTGTCTTCACCCATAGAGATATACTGGGATTGGCTCCAGTAATCCCCGCGACCTTCACGGATAAGCGGAAGAAAATGAGATGAGACCGTTTTGGGTTTTATTTTCATCTCATGGACTGAGAAAGGGGCAAGTAATAACTTGTCAGGTACAATTCATAAGTCAATAAGAGTATTGACTCGTGGAAGCGATGCCTTCTGCCCCTCGTCACGTGACTTTAATCTAACACATTGAACACTGTGGCTGCGCAATACAGCCACCTACAGTTTGTAGGTGTACGAAAGGTAAAGTTTTTCAGTCAGGTGAGTTATGGAGATCACAAATGCTCTGTGAATAATACAAAAAAGTGTCCACCTGGCCTAGAATAATGTGCAGTTCTTAACGTTTGCCTCATGTCACGCAACATTGCCTTGTATTAACATTAGCCTAAATGTAAGTAACATGAACCAAAGGAAGCTAATAACATCGGGAGCCTGAATCGTGTTTTGTGCCCCCAACGAAGCCTTCAAGGCAGCGCAGGGTTTGGGTTAGGCATTCAGTTGTGATGGTTAAGGTTCAGGTAAGGGGCTAGGGAATGCATTAATTTAATGAGTCTCCTCACTAAGGTAGAAACGTGTGACTGTAAAGGGTGCATGTTTATCAAAGTGATTTCTAGAAAGTAATGTCAATTAATTAAATATATTGTTGATGTTAAATAATTAATTGCCTAAATTCTCTCCGACGAGACTTCCTGAATCATGCCCACTGATTTGTAGTCCGGTGAACGTGACTTCCCAAGCCACGTTCGGCCATCTTTGTAGTCTTTATTGGGGACTTCCTCCCACACACACACACACACACACACACACACACACACACACATACACACATACATACCTCCACCCAGGTACCTGTTTGGCTTGCTTGTGTTTTGATGTTGCTTGCTTTGTGAAGGAAATTGTTGTTTGTTAAAGTAGGTGGTTTGTTCTGTGGAGTAAGCTTTAATAAACACTTTTGACTTTAACTGAGCAGCATCTGTGATTATTTTGCACAATCCCATATTGTAATAACTGCTGGTTGAGATGGCCAGTGCTCGGGTTCACGCCTTCCCTCTTTTCTAATTATTGATGATTTCATAATATTGACAAGTTGACCAATTTTCAGGCTATGAGACTCAAAGGTAAATGATTTGATTATTGATCCCTGATTCCAGGGTGGTGCCCCGTGTTCATTAATGACTCATAGTTACCTAGGTTTCATTAATCAACTATAATAATTTTTGATTAATTAATAATAATATTAATTAATAATCAATAATCAATAACGATTCCCAACAGGAGATAGTAAGCTAGCTTTTTCTTCCTGCTTCCAATCTTCATGGTCAGCTAGGCTAATTGCCTGCCACCTCAAGCTCCATACCAACTGCATGACATTTCATGACAGGAGAATGGTATTAATCTTCTCCTTGAACTAATTTTGAATAAAATATTCCACATGTTGAAATATTTTGAAAATACCAAACTTGAACCTAACCTAACACATTTTAAACTGTTTGACTCTTTTCTCAGGCCATCAGTGTAAAGTTTACAAAAGGTTCCCTAGACACACATAGAAACATACAAACACATTGATTTCAGAATGTGAAATTTTCAGCTGTTACCTTCAGATGTCAGAAGTGTTCCTTGTTATAAAGGTTTTGTGTTCAAGGTATCCACAAACTATAATGAAGGACACGTGTCAGTGCCAGAGGTTTAAACATGTGAACACTGTTTTTTTAGTCTTTTAGAGGCTGTCAGTCTCATCTGAAAGTGCACTCCGCTCCATGGCCATGTCCTTATTTCTGTGTGTGTGTGTGTGTGTGTGTGTGTGTGTGTGTGTGTGTGTGTGTGTGTGTGTGTGTGTGTGTGTGTGTGAGCGCACTACCTCCATAGGGAAAGCCTTGAAGTTCACAGTGTGCTCAGATCCCCTCTGGTTTTCTTTGCCCCAGTGGAATCTAACTTCATGAAGCTCATACTCATGATCACTAGGCAAAGGACCCCCAGTAACCACTGGCAGCAGCACAGGAAACCAGGGCAACGTGGGCAAGTGCAGACAGGATGTATATGACACATCAAAGCCGTCCCAGTTAAAGTGAAAGTGAGAAAAAGGGGGTCATTAACAGTGGCCTAGATTTATTTGCACTCTACATAAATGTGTTAGTCACCACTAAACAACAGTAGCTGACAACACAAGACTAAACATGCATTCTACTTTGTCATCACTTCTTAAATCGATAAGTGGTGGTCTTGACATGTTTCCATGCCTCCTGGGACTCACCTGACTTGGACTTGAGAATGATGCGAACAGTGTGTCCATCGTTAATGACCTCACAGTCTCGACAAACCACGTAGTTTGGTGATAAGCCGACATCCAGGAGGGACGGGTCATACTGGGCCTCTCTGGAGTTTAAGTTAATGGGTGACTGGTACTCTCCATTAGCTGCTGGGAAATGGAGCCCCCATTCTACACCTGAGTGACAGCAAATACAAAACACACATTACATGTACCATACGTGTTTATGTTATCCTTGAGCAGCTCCACAATGCACATGGTAAATCTATTCTGTTACTTTAACGCTAGCATAAAATTCATACTCTTAACCAATATTATTTAGCACTACCTTACAGTAACACTGAGCCAAAACATAAACAAAAAGACATTTCATATGAATATTTGCAAGATATTATATAGAAATGTTTGGAGTTCCTCCCTTCATTAAGCTGCTAGTAACCTAATACATCAGAGCAATAGGCCCATTTTTACCTGTCACAGTAGTAAAAGCACTGGGGTCACTAATAACATTATCAATGTAGATGTTGACTGCATTGTTTTCTGTTCCTGTCCCACTGAGCCATAAAACAGTGCCAGTCACCCAGGATGAATAAGCAGCTAAATGGAATTCATCATAATTCTGATTATTACTTTCGATTATCCTACTGTGACATGTTAAAATGTGTTGTGTGGAAAACGGCCAATAACAATAAAGTTGTAGTTAGTTTTTACTTTTTTGTTATATTTGCTAAAATTGTCATTATCATCTGACAGTAGAATAAAATATAGATTAACTGTGTAAAAATCCAGTCTGTGGGTCCACCCAGTGGCCCTAATTTGATTTTCAAGAATCCACCGCTCCAGAATCAAAACAACCAATCCAAGCAAAGGGGGTGTCAGAGAAGTGTCATACCCATGCATACGCTGCTGGCAGCCCCCTCGCAGGCAGGGGTGCAGCGCAGTAGAGAGGAAGAAGGAGGGACTTGGGAGCTGTACTCATTGAAATCTTTTGGCTAAGTCCACTTTTTCTCATAACTGCAGACTGCAGCCTTAAAGTGCCTTATAAGCCATGCAAGCTGTGAGGAGGCAAATTTTCATATCATTTACCTGAAAGCCAATACCATACTATGTATGTAGTCCAAAAATGGACTATTCTCATTAAAATAAATGGGAAGACCTGCATTTTCACAGAAACCAGCCTATGCCTGTTGCCTCCGTGGCCCAACCCTCCTTGACCCGAATCAGTCAGGCTTCAGGACTGCTCAATCCACTGTGACGGCCCTCCAGACAGAGCTTCATCCCACTCATCAGTCTTCATTCTCCTCGACTTATCTTCCACGTTTGATACAGTCAACCACCAAATTCTCCTTTCCACTCTGGCTGAACTTGGCAATGCTGACTCTGCTCTAACCTGGTTCACATCATACCTGACAAATCGAACATTTCAGGTCATATGGAATGGCTCCTTGTATAAACCCTGCTTTCTGGAAACTGGTGTCCCTCAAGGCTCAGTATTATGGTCTCTTATGTTTTCACTATACAGTAGATCAATAGGCTCTGAAATCACATCACACGGATTCTCTTACCACTGTTATGCAAATGACACTCAACTGTTCCTCTCTTTTTTCCCATCCTCCTCCAACTCCCACATTGCGACGCACATCTCAGAATGTTTGGCAGGCATCTCCGCTTGGACAGCTGCGCATCACCTCAGACTCAACCTTAATAAAAACTGAACTTCTCTTCATCCCGGGGAAAGACTGCCCTTACATTGAACTGTCAGTCACAGTATCGCCGTCGTCGACTGCGAGGAACCTGGGCGTAATCCTCAACGACGGACTGCTATCACTCGATCCTACAGATTTTCCCTCTACAACATCCGCAGGATCCGGTTTTTCCTCACAAAGGACAAGACGCAACTCCTGGTCCAAGCCCTGGTCATCTCCCAGCTGGACTACTGCAACTTGCTCTTAGCTGGATGCCCAGCCTCTGCGACTAAACCATTGCAGTGTATCCAGAACGCTGCAGCGCACCTCGTTTTCAATCTACCCAAATTTTCCCATGTGACCCCCCTCCTCCGTGACCTCCACTGGCTTCCTGTTGCGGCCCGCATCCAATTCAAAACGATGGTGCTGGCCTTCAAGGCCGTCAGTGGAGCTGCACCCGTCCACATCCAAACACTGATCAGACCACACGATCAGACCACACGGCCCAGTGCGAGCACTTCGCTCTACTATATCAGCTGGCCGGCTGGTACCTCCATCGCTGAGAGCAAACAAAGGTCACTCAGGAAAGTCATGGCTCTTCTCTGTTCTGGCGCCTCAGTGGTGGAATGGACTCCCGACCAATGTCAGGAAAGCAGAACCATTCGCCATCTTCCACGAAAGACTCAAGACTCATTTGTTCAGACTTCACCTCGACACCGCATAGCATGACTCCTACTGACAGTCACTGCACCACCATGGCCATGCCCTACTTCATTCAACAACCTAAAATCTTCACAATACAGCCTCCTGAAGGTCTTGAGTCTTTCTCAGCATGTCTGAGGTGGTTGTGTACATCCAGCTAGGAGGAGGATATTGTGGTTGAAAACAGGAAGCTTAGCTAATGTGTGAAGTTTGGTGCAAATTCAATCATGGACAGCTGAGTTACAACAACTACCTGTTTTATGGTAAATCATTGATATTTGCTGTGCGGCCATGAAAACTCAAGCTTTTAAGAACTTTTTCTGAACATAGGTGTTAAAATTGTCCAGTGAAAATTTGAAGCTGATCAGGTGAAAGCTGTAGGAGGACTCCAGCAAAATACAACACATGCAACACATAAAAAGAATTTAAAATGGCTGACTTCCTGTTGGGTTGAGGTAGGGCACCAAATTAGATTTTTGTATGTCAACATACATGCATGCATCATGCATGCCTGCACAGGCTGTTTTCAGAGCATAGAAAAATATACTGTAGTTTTCTGTTGCCACTATGTGGCACTATGACTGTAACAGAATATTGGCATTTCAATGTCTTCAGGCAGGGAATCCCACTCAAACGTGAAGTTTGGGGCTGATACAACTTTACACAAAATTTCCTCTTTCTTAGCAAACAATCGATATTCACTGCCCTGCCATGCCCTTTAACGAAAACTTTTGACAGCAAAATTGTTGAGATTTGAAGTTGTAGGAGGAGTTTATTAAAGTTCAACATTAACAAACTGTCAAGGGGGGAATGCAAGTTCTTCAAAACAGCTTGAAGCAAATCGTGGTCACAGAAAGAGGGTCAGCCTGTCTGACTAAGTGGGACAGAAAACTTGAAAATGATTTTAGACCCATATTTTAGACCCCTATTCTTGTAAAAGAGACATTGTTATATGTTAAATTTTGACCAAAGAATGGGAGGTGGCAACTGTATTTGGTAAAGAGAGTAGTACTATTTCTATCAATTTACCGTCTCTTGCACTGGCACAGAGAGAAAGTGACATAAAAGGTTCACACGGGTCAAGATTCATTCCAGCTTTTTCCTGACCACAATCACTCTAACAGCACAATGAGAACATTGTAAGACATGTGGAGCCGAGTGTGTTCCTAAGAAGAAGGCACAAAGTGAGTATCATATTCAGGATGGCCCAGTACACCCATGTCCCTCCAAGAAAATTAACTTGGCTCCTTGCAGTCTGCCTCTCTACTGCAACTGCAGCATAGACACACTCCACATTGGCTGACTATTCACTCCAGGGCTGAGAGGACAAGTCACATTCCCTCTTTCCTCAGCAACTAAAGCCTTGAGAACAATTTACTGAAGCCAGTCAGCCACAATACACATAGAAGGGCTCTACAAGCTTCCGTGTGTTCTTAGGGCAGTAGAAATGATTATAGGTTGGCTACATCAAATTGCTAATTCATCTGTGATACTACTGACCAGCTGACTTATGGCCTTTGTTGCTTTCTTTGTTCGAATTCCCCAAACCCTGCTTAGCTCTTATGGCTGTAAAATGTTAACACATTGAACCACATTGCATTTTGAGAGGGTTTTTTGTTCATACTGTTAGTTTTGAGGAATGCTTTGGCCTGGAAAACCTCACTGCCTCACCTGGATCCCTACACGCCCCTGCCCCCCCTCTCTCTCTCATTCACATCCCACCCTCACCCCAATACTGCCCCTGTGTCCACTCTCTGCTTCTTCAGAGTTCCACTACTAATTTGTATCCTCATCATTTTGGTAGTTTCAAAAAAAATTTTGTGGTGGAAAACCTTACTGGTCGTTTTCTCTCTCTCTCTCTCTCTCTCTCTCTCTCTCTCTCTCTCTCTCTCTCTCTCTCTCCCTCTCTCAGCAAGCTGCAGATGTATGCTAGCCTATATTACAGTGCTACACAGTTCATTTAGTCGACTATGCTACAAGTTAGTCTGTTTATACTGCCAGATTTCATCCCATTTGAGATGTTGTTCGCTTTGTTCGTTCCGAATTTATATGCGCTGACTATGAGGATGACATGAATAATAGACATAATCAAAACTGTAAGGCCTTCTATTGCCTTCTCATTTTGAATTCACCAAACCCTTCTGAGCTGTGACTTTTAACACCTCATTCACTTTCAATGCGGCATTCGGGGCATGTTTTGGGCTGGAAAGTGTGTGTGTGTGTGTGTGTGTGCGTGCTTGCGTGCGTGCGTGCGTGCGTGCGTGCGTGCGTGCATGCGTGTCAGAAAGTAGTAATTTTTACACTGAACAGCATGTATGTGCACTGCTGGGCAAATGTTAGAATTTCCTGTCCTGCCTTTGTGAAACCAAGGGGGTTTATTCCCTGTTCTAAATAAGCCATCTTCTTGGCAAACTGAGTATACATGAACATGTCAATCACGCCTAAAGGAATTGCCAATCAGATTGTCTCAGATCAGATGTGCTCACTTTACATTTTGTCATGTAAAAAAATACTTTACCTGTTGTAACTTAGCTTGAATATGTTCAAAACTAGGTAAAGACAAGGAATTAGTCTGTGTTTTGACTATCTTTAAAAATACTCTAAGGAATGTTGCCTTAGTCTACACCCAACTTCTATAATTACCAGTTTAGATACTGTTACTGATGATAATAGTGGTGAAGTTAGACATCAATGACAGCAGACAAATTCATCAACTTTCAATAAAACATTATTTTAATTTGACATGCCAATATTAAACTGAATCCTGTATTTTTTTTTCTTTTGCAGTCTAATTTGATATTCACCTACCTGTGGATGTTAACATGCCGAAAACCAGTCGTACAAAGAGAGAACAAAAACGCCAGGCAATGCGCCATGCACGTGATGCTGGGTCAGCTGAAGCCCGAGATGCTCGCCGGGCCAGCAATGCTGCACTCTAGTCAAGGCTCTGTGCAGCTGAAACTGACAACCAATGGACCACTCGACTGGCCAGCAATGCAGCACTTCAGTCAAGGCTCCGCGCGGCTGAAATCAACAACTAACGGACCACTCGACTGGTCAGCAACGCCGCACTCCAGTCAAGGCTCCGCACGGCTGAAAGTGACAACCAACGGACTACTCGACTGGCCAGCAACGCCACACTCCAGTCGAGGCTTCGCGCGGCTGAAACCGACAACCAACGGACTACTCGACTGGCCAGCAATGCCGCACTCCAGTCAAGGCTTCGCACTGCTGAGACCGACAACCAACGGACTACTCGACTGGCCAGCAACGCCACACTCCAGTCGAGGCTCCATGCAGCTGAAACTGAAAACCAGCAAAGTTGTCGACTGGATAGCGATGCCACCTGTCACAAAAGGCTTCGAGATGCCGAAACACCCGAAGTGCGAGCAGGGCGCCAGATGTATGAACATGAGCAACACCACCGCCACAGAGGGGAGGAGACACCTCAACAGCAAGAGGAACGGCGGGCAAGAGATGCCCTGTGCCATCAGGAAACTCATTGTGCACGTGTGGAACAGGCTGGCGAAAACAATCACAACCTCGTTCGGTGTGATGATGCAAACTTCTACTACAGAGAAGCTGTATGGTAATTACACACGCACACTTAGTAAGACCTCACTGTTTGAGTGTCCTACATGTTCACACTGCAATGCCTATGTATGGAAAGAGGAGAGGAACGGATTCTGTTGCATGTCTGGAAAAGTAGACCTCACATACAATCCCACAAATCCCAAGCCCGGCTCAATCCCACCACAGCCTCCAAATGCTATCAAGGACCTCTTCATTAATCAAAACTTTGTTAAAGAAGCAAAACAATACAACAATTCATTGGCGATGGCCAGCATTGGCATTAGAGAAGTTGCTATTCCTGGCTTCAACCCAGGCGTACGAATATAAGGGAAAGTTTATCATTACATTGCCAGTCCCCTTCCTGAACAGGGTCAAATGCCCCTCTTTGCTCAGATCTACTTCCATGATCCTACCTGTAGTGACTTGTTCTTCTCAAATAAAAACAACAGAACGAACCTAAGCCACTGAGGGGCTGCTGTACTGGTATTTAGTAGTTGACACGTCGTCTTCCGGGTCCAATGAATGAATCAAACACGAGCGTCGTATGCTGTCACCAAACATTTATTGATGTTTTGCGCTCAAATACGCGACCTCGGCCTAACTATGCACACACTTACATGAACCCTGTCACCTGCATGCAAATCAAACAAAAGGCTCACGTTTGCCACAATGAAAACAAAAGACGACGACGGTCAAAAAACTGTGTGCTTTCCCCAGTCAACAGCACACCTGCTGAGTAATTACCTGCAGTCAGATTTATCCATTTCCTACACCCCACAGTGCAGATAGCCACCTAATGTGGCATCCAGGTATTACACAGAAAATACACAAACCAAAAAATGGCTCTAACACTGCCCATGAAGTGGAATTCTGCCGCAATCATGCCTCAAACAGTGGGCTGAATGAAGAATTCTTGCTGAGAGCACAAGAGGCCATTCACGAGTGCAACCCATATGTGCGACAATTTAAGTCAGCAATTGAGTATGTGACCCAAAATGACACTGCCAATGAGCTGAGAATTGTTCTAACAGCTCAGACTCGACGTCGTGACCTTCATCGCGGCACTGTGAATCTTCCATCACTGGACAGCGATGTTGCTGTCATTGCTCCAGGAACAACTCCTACTGAGCAATTTGGGACACTGGCTGTCAGTCTTCACCTCAGAGGAGGACGTCTTCAAACAATCGGCGCCATTCATCCAGCATATGACCCACCATCATATGTGCTTCTTCTACCACAGGGGTCCCAAGGATACCACACTGAACTGAGAGGTGTCACCACAACATGCTTTTACCGTTTCCATCTGCAAGTGCGAAACACTGCTCTTCATTTCAATTTACTGCTCCGTGGTGAAGACTAACACAACAGTATGTATGTGACATGATGGCAAAAATTGAGTCACAACGTCTCAACTGGATTCGCCACAATCAGAAATCTATCAAGGCAGAAAAGTATAAAGTCATTGTTGATGCCCTGAATAGTGACACTGAGATAATCCCAGGACACCTAACCATCCTGCCACCCACAATTTATGGATCACCAAGATAGTACGCCAAAGAATTCCAAGACGCCATGGCCTTGGTCAGAGTCAAAGGCAAGCCAGACTTCTTCCTTACCTTCACTTGCAACCCTAACTGGCCTGAAATAAAAGGATCAATTTTTGAGGGTCAACAGACCCACCAAAGACCAGACATCATTGCCAGAGTCTTCCACATGAAGGTGGCGGCTCTCTTCACAGACATCCTGAAATATGTACATACAATACATTCTGGGACATGTGGACGCATTTGTGATGGTGAAAGAAACTCAGAAGAGGCATCTTCCTCATATACATATGCTCATCACGCGACAAACCCAGGACTTCCACTGATATTGATCGCGTTGTGTCTGCAGAGATTCCGGACAAAGAAACAAATCCAGAATTACATCACATTGTCACATCATTCATGGACCATGTGGACAATGGAATCACGACAGTTCATGCATGGTTGACAGAAAGTGCTCCAAAGACTACCCCAAACAATTGAGGCAAGGCACATGCTTCTCAGACAACTCTTACCCACTGTATAGAAGACGAGCTGAAGATGCACCTGGCTCTCCCATCTCGAAGACGATCAGAGGGGGCATTAATGTATCTGTCAATAATGCATGGGTTGTGCCATACAATCCATACATCCTTCTTCGATACAGTGCACACATCAACCTCGTAATTGTCTGTGTTGTCTCCAGTGTGAAGTACCTGTACAAATACTTGGAGAAGGGTCCAGATCAGTGCCTGGTGAGGTTAGATATAGCTGATGAGACCCCTGAGGAATTTTGTTGCGATGAGGTGACGCGCTATGAGTTGGGCGTTACATCACTGCATCTGAGGCGTACTGGCGAATATACAATTTCCCCATCCAACGAAAACAACCACCAGTAAGGATGCATGCTGGCAATTCACCTAGAGGATGAGCAAGTCATCACGTTTAATGATGAAGGTGCTGCCTAGAACCTACTGAACGCAGGGCCACCTGCCACTACACTGACTCCCTTTTTTGGAGCCATGTCTCTACATCCACACATGCGACACATTGTGTACCCAGATGTATTTCAGTACTTCACATACACACAGAACACATTTCAATTGCGGAAAAAAAGACTAAGTCCCCACAATGACCGCATGGCAGACACTGTTGGATGCATCCCGATGATTGCCTTCAACCCATACACTGTAGAACTCTTCTATCTTCACATCCTTATGTACCGTGTACCAGGACCAACTTCATTCAGAGACCTCCGAAAAGTTGGAGCTGTGATGAGCAGAACAAGTGAAGAGATGCTGGAGGAGTGCCTGACACCATCTGTCAAGCATTGTGGAGGTAATGTGATGGTCTGGGGCTGCTTTGATGCTGGTAAAGAGATTTGTACAAGGTAAAAGGGATTTTGAATAAGGCAGGCTATCACTCCATTTTGCAATGACTTGATTGGAGCCAGTTTCCGCCTACAACAGGACAATGACCCAAAGCACACCTCCAAACTATGCAAGAACTATTTAGGCAAGAAGCAGTCAGCTGGTGTTCCGACTGTAATGGAGTGGCCAGCGCAGTCACCAGATCTCAACCCTATTGAGCTGATGTGAAAGCAGTTTGACCGTATGGTACGTAAGAAGTGCCCATCAAGCCAATACAGCTTGTGGTACTTCAGGCGTGGGGTTAAAATTTCTTCAGATTACCTCAACAAATTGACAGCTAGAATGCCAAAGGTCTGCAAGGCTGTAATTTCTGCAAATGGAGAATTCTTTGACGAAAGCAAAGTTTGAAGGACAAAATTATTATTTCAAATAAATATCATTATCTCTAACCTCGTCAATGTTTTGACTATAGTGTCTATTCATTCTGCAACTCATTTGATGAATAAAAGTGTGAGTTTTCATGGAAAACATGAAAATTGTCTGGGTGACACCAAACTTTTGAACAGTAGTGTATGTCAACACCAACTTGGCCAACACTCTCTAAAACAATCATCAGACTGGGACCTCTCATTATTAAAAGATGTCAAGACAGCAACACCAGGAAGTGCACCCATGGACAGACTCTGGACAGTATGTGCTAACTGCAAGGAGGAATAGACAGTTTGAGAGACTCCCCCTCATGAGGTACAAACTCTGCTTATGTGGTAAACACGTCAAATAAGATGGACTAGTCCACTATTAAGCAATGGTTTTGTTGTTGTATTTTCTTGCCTTTTTGGTGTGGTGCTGTTTCTATGTGTTTCAGAGGTGCTGTGAAGTTAGTGGGCGTGGTTCCCTGATTGGCCAGAACTGACACCAATCTCAGACCTGCAGTGTATTTAAGTAGTCAGCACCCAGATAAAAGCCCTGGCCTCCCTTCCACACGCTGCCAGATTATTTCGTTCACTGGATGTGGTATATCGCTCTTCAGTGCTACTCTAGTGTCGACCAGTGTTTCTAGTGTGTTTTGCTCATGACCTTCAGTGAACTAAACTGTGTCTCTTTTCGTCTCCTCCAGTGATCACTTCCCTCCTGGATTTCCTCTGACCTGCCACGACCCAGCCTCCCAGAGCTCTGCCACCAGCCAGCTCTGCCTGGGACTCCTAGTGCCATGTTCCCCCCTCAGCCCTAGCCTTCTCCTCTGTAAACTGTCCTAATTTCATCCCAGCTTCTGGAATCCACTTTTGGGTTCCTCTACTCCATACCACAGAGTGTAACAGAATAATCTGTCCTAGAATTGGACCCAGCCGACCCAGAGGCATTACACCAGGCTTTGAGCACTCAAGGCATCACATGGTCCAACATGAACACATGCTTTGGGGAGTAATGGAATCCATTCAAGGCCTATGTACCAAATACTCTCAACTCGGCTCCCAACTCAACCAGCTGGTTTTGCAATCAGGTCCACCAATCTCTCCTCCACTTACCACTGTGAGTAATCCACCAGCTCCCTCCTCAGCTCCTCCCTCCTCCTCTCCCCCTAGAGAGCCCTTTGTTCCCCCTCCAGTGCATTACTCCGGTGACTTAGGCACCTGTAGTCTTTTCCTCCTCCAGTGCTCACGTGTTTGATTCACAACCCTCAAGCTACTCATCTGATAAATCTTGCATAGCCTACATTGTGAATCGTAAGGGGTAAAGTAGCTCAGTGGGAGACAGTGCTTTGAGAGGGTAATTCATCCATGCTAAACTCTTATGTTCTCTTTCTGATGAAATGCAAAAGGTATTTGACTATCCAGTGCAGAGGCAGCCAGTCGCTTAAAAGCTTTACGACAGAGTTCACAGTCAGCGGCAGCCGGCCCAATTGGCTTTCGCATTATGGCAGCTGAGAGCGATAGGAACAGGGTCCGAAATTAACTTTTTCACTCACCAGCCAAGTGGACTGGTAGATGAAAAAATCCACTGGCCAAGCATATTTTCTACCGGCCAAAATAATAAATTGCCTTTTTGTGTTACATTAATTTCCATACATTTAATTGAGATAAAGTATTATCTTGACTACAAACTTAAAGGTCCCATATTATACTGTTTTTCATCAATTTTACACAGCTGTCAGAAGTCCAAAAACTCTGTATTCAATATGCCGTGCCCCAAACCCATGCGTGGTCCTGAATTACAGCTGTCTAAAAGTCGCTCTACAGAGCTCTATTCAGAGCAGTCTGTTTCTGTGCCTGCACCTTTAAATCCTAATGAGCTCCGTCTGTCAACGCCTACTTGGAGAGCCCTGCCTGCTGTCACTCTCAGGGAGAGGATTCCCCTTGCGTTAGCAGTAGCATGTGCTAATGTTTACGGTGGATGTAGCGCTATGACTCGCGGAGATTTTTTCGTTCAACCGAACCAGTTTGACCCAGAATCTGACCCAGAGGGAGAGGCTCCTGAAGAAGTGACTCTGTGGCTGCAGCGGGACGTTTCAAAATGGCTAGTGTGCCCGAATAATGTTAGTTTGTTCGTATGTGTTGTTACAGTTACTGCCATGTAACTAATGGCTAACAGTTAGCGAAAGCTGTGTTTGTCTCCAACACAGTCTCCAAACTCTTGGACACTGTTCGCATCGTCTCTGTCTCCAGTCTGCACGTTTCCAGACTTTTTACTGTGACAACCAAGATCCATCATAATATTATTAACATCAAACTCGCTTCAAACACCATTGCATAGCGGACCGAAGCGGAGCTAACTAGTTAGCCAGTTTCCAGCTGACTTCACCGTACTCGTAGGCAACTGTAAATACTGTCAAACCGCGGCGACACTTTTTGGTGGCTCGGGTGCAGTTGCTGGGTCCCGTATGGTTGGGACTGATCCTTTTACGAGGGTCAGTGTCGAGGCAAAGCCAGCTTTGTACTGGCCCTCGTTACTGAAGCAGTCAGATGTGAAGTGGCTTTAGCACACTCATACAAGCTAACACGAACCGCAGCGGGCACGTTGTCTTAAAATATGAAACGCAACCACGGTCTCTTCTGTTGTTCTGTAGCTGGGACAAAATATAGGCACTGATGTTTATTTTTACAACCAACAACAGAGCTATTTGCGTGTGCAGCTTTGAGCGACGACATTGCAATACACTGCCATCTCACTGCTGGATACACTGAACTTCACCTCGGGGATGAACGCCCCCCTCTCAGATATCTCCTATCACCGTGCAGAGGAGACCGGCCTATAAAAATGACTCCTTTCATTGCTTAACGAAAGGAGCTGAATCTGAACAGCCTGTAGGAGTGCTGTTTTACCAGTGGGTGGGCTGCAGAGACCATGCAGGAAGCGCTTGTTTTCCTCATTCTGGGAGTTGGCAGGCTCAGGGAGGACCAGTTTATATATGTAGAGACCAGAGAAAACGTTTTTTTCATGATATGGGACCTTTAAAGAAGAGGCCAGAACAAAATTGAGGTGTAATTATTTTTATTTATTATTTATTTATTATTTCCTCTCCACCTTTGCAATGTGATGCATGAACTCTTGGGCCTGCTTTTCATTTCTATATGTTGAGCCCACAGTAAATCCTTTCTTTTCATCCAAACTGCAAAAGTCAAAAAACAAAGTTATGTAATTAAAAATTAACTTACAATTATGTTCAATATAGCTGTTACTTCTCTAATTTGCTGTATGTAACATTACTTTATACACAGCAGAAAATCAATGAATGTTCTCAGCAAAATAATTGTAAAAAGTGGTCATTGATTATTGAATTTTCATTTTCATTATGATACAAATGACACTAAAGTGGAAAATTTAAACTCTATTGTGGGATTGCATTTTCATTTTAAAACAAACTGTGAAACATGTGCTTCCTAACAGGTTACATATGACAGTGACACTAATTTCAGAGAAGCAAAGTTTTCACTAAGGACTTCTATACCTGGCGGATGTCGGAGCACGACGCAGCAATTCAGCTGAATTTAGCACCGAGCAGACAGGAAATCAAGCACGGAAATAACAATATAACATGGTTGCTTTTCAAAGTAAAACACCCAGTGTTGACACCATCACACAAGTCTCAAAAAAGAGACAAACACAAGTTCTTCTACTACTACTTCGGTCCTGAACACTTACCGCTGTTGTTTTTACAACACAGACCTATAACTGCGGTCGCAAGTGATCATGTGATTATCGCGGGCCTCGTGACGCCAGCTGTCTACTGTACTGAGCCGTGGCGGACTCAAAACGAAACCGGGGGTTACCAGACGGCGGATGGCGGAGCAAAACTGGATCGGAGCCGTAACGCAGCGGACAGTATCCAGTGGAAATTCAGGGTCAGAGCAGAGTGCGGGCGGGTCTTCACACTGTTTTGTGTGTGTGTGTGTGTGTGTGTGTGTGTGTTCCTCCCAAAATGACTAACCCTAACCCTAACCCTTTTTTACGTACTATTGTGGCACAAACATTTACCCGCCAGTTTGGCGGATAACCCTCGTGATTTACTCGCCAAATAGAAAATTTACCCACCATTGGCGGGTGTTAATTTCAGACCCTGGGTAGGAATGAGCGTGCGCTCATAGGAATTTTTTGTAAGGGGTTATCTGAACATCTTAAAGACAAGCTCACCAGCAGAGACCAGCCAGCCTCTCTTGAGGAATTCATTTCCCTATCTATTCGTCTAGATAACATTTGAGAGACACAGAAGGGTTATCCTAGGAGCAGAGTAGCTAGCCCCTGCCCTAGCCAGCCTTCCTCCTCTTCCCCTGAACAACATGCCCTTGATGGCAGATTATTCTTTAGATCTTTGAAAAGAAAGACAAGACACTCCCCTGCATAGATTATCGTGGCCTGAATGACATCACAGTAAAAAAAGAAAGTATCCTCTCCCCCATCATCGATCCCTCCTTCAAACCTCTCTGCTATGCAATGTTCTTCACTAAGTTGGACCTTCAGAATGCCCACCACCTGGTCCATATCCATGAAGGGCGATGAGTGGAAGATGGCATACTTGGTAAGGCCTTTGGGACAAACCAACACCCCAGCAATGTTCTAGGTCCTCATCAACGACATTCTCCATGAGATGTTAAACAACTTTGTGTTCCTGTATTTGGACGACATCCTAATCTTCTCTCGCTCCCGGGAGGAACATGAACTCTTCCTGAACATATTCCGTTCTCTCTCCTTTCACACTGGATCCCACAACGGAAAGGCCGAATTTTTGCTGGCTTGGCGGAAGATGTGAAAGAGTTTGTGGCAGCTTTTTCAGTCTGTGTTGTGGCAAGGCCTCCCACCACCTTGTTTTCTTCATTCTCTACCTGTGTCTAGCCATCCCTGGTCCCATATCAGCATGAACTTCATCATTGGCCTGCCTTTTCAGTCAGTTCATTTGTGCCACTAAACAAGCTGGCCATCACCATCTTGTTGCTGCTTACATACACTCTGATGCAGTTTCAAAACATGCACTACATGTTTATGCATATGTCTATATTAATAACTGTATGTTCTGTCAACATGAAGGTGTTAACAAACTTTAATTTTGCTGTACAACCCTGTGTTGTATAATGACAGATAAAGTACCTTGTATGTTTTTTGATAGGCTGTGCGGTCTTTTGGAAAAATTATAAATTGCTTCATTGTGGTTAATGCTTTTAAACTTTTGTTCAATTTAGAAGCAAGTACTTCCAATAGAATTATAACTAAAACATTATATACTTCTAACATAACAAGTGTCCTGCAGAAAGTCTTTTATCTCTGATACACAAAATTGTTGTCTGAGCTTGATGATGGAAGTATGTCAAGAGTAGCCAGTTAAAAGACTTTGGCAGTTTAAACATTATCTGTGCCAATGGGACATCCAGTTACATTTTTCTCTGCTTCTGAAAACACCACTTTTTGGACAAAGGGTTTTCTACAAGAAACAAATGGTATTCACAAGCCATACATTAGTGTCTAATTCATGCTTACATGTTATCACACACTTACGGTAAGAGTTTTACTGTTCAGTATCATAGTACATCCCTCGGTGCTCAGTATAGGCAGCATCAAAAGAAGACAGAGTGAAACAACAAATACTAAATGAACTCATTACGTCATAACTTCATCACATAATGTAACGATGACAGTGAATTTGAATATATCCACAAATTAGTTTTCCTCTGTTACTATGTCAAGTATTATTCTTTAAAAGAATATTTAAAATGGCAATACAGAGTAGAAAGATACCAGCAGCCCCTCCTTCTGTGCAACTTACTAAACAGTGTTGTGGGTAACGCGTTACAAAGTTACAAAGTAACGAGCTAGAGTACTCTAATGACGTTTTTCATGTAATATAACGCGTTAGTTTCGTGCGTCAAGGAATCAGTAACTTCGTTATTTTTTTCAAAAATTAATCCGTTATTTTAAGAATTTCTCCGGATAAGGAAAGGAAAATCCCGATTGCAGCCTGCTTTTTGTCAGACAGTACTGTGCCACCTGCGGATGTGTCAGCGGAGGCGCAGCGCTGTGATGCGTCTGTGCCCTGCTGCTGACCTACGTTACCTGTGTGTGTGTGTGTGTGTGTGTTTGTATGGCGTCAAAATCGTTTCAAAACAACCAGAGAGGCACGCAGCAACGCACGCACGCACGCATGATTATTTGTTATACGTGCGTGCGTGCGTTGTTACGTGCAGATTGTATTTCACGCGTAACAAAAAGCTACGTACGTATGAAGCAGCGTGTGCACGTCTGTCTGTCACTGTTTGACAAATGTTGTTAGGCGTTCACACGTGCGTGCGGTCGCAGATTCTGATGCTTCGCAACCGGAAGTTGATCTGCAGCGCGCACACCAGTCCGCGTACACGCACGCCTCACGTAGTTGGCCGCAGCAGCGGAAAGAACCACCGCAGCAGACACGGACACGGAGGCAGTGCCGGTCCGAAAGAGCTGCAAACGGAACCAAACGTCGGACACTTGAAATGCCACAAGCCCGTGTTTAACTGTGAGGAGAGCAGAGGTAATCTGCGGACTGTGACCAGTGATCACAACGGATATTTATTTGTTTTAGATCAGCTCGTTTCCAGCTTTATTGATTATCATTATTTTTTATCATATATTATTAAGTGTTAAATTACTTTTAATTGTTAATTTTCGCGTTCTGATTTTACTCTATTAAAATCGTGTGTAAATACATGAAATAATTGCAGTTTACTGTGCGATGATATGAATATTGTTAAATGTATAGCTAATTAATTTTGTGAAATTGTAGGCTACATTTTGGTGTTATTTCGTTTATTTGAAAAAAATATCATGACAATGAATGCATTCATCACTCAATTTGGGTATTTAGCTACATGAAAGAATATAAGAATATAGAGTTAGTATTATCTAGCGGTCCAAATGACCGCTTACGGCCGTTCTAGTAGTGTTTGAGTTCAGGCCCTTCTGAAGTCCAACTGACACTTTGGTCCAATCAGAAACATATAATTTGATACATTGTGACCAAGTGTTAAAATCTCTATAGGGCAAGAAACCAGGAATGAGCAGGGGGAAAAAAACGAGGATTGAAGTTGGTTTTCAACAAAATGCAAATGCATCTTTCATATTTATGTATACGAACAGGTATCTTATAACAATCCAAAATTATAACACCTATAACAATCATGAACTTGTCATGCAAAAGCCTATATGTCTGTATCTCGCATTGGATCGATTGCACCATCTACTGGATGAAAATGGAACACAGAACAACTACGCCACACGTTCATGTGCGGACTGCTGCGCACGGTGCAGATCAACTTCCGGCCGCGGAGCATCAGAATCTGCGACCGCACGCACGTGTGAACGCCTAACAACATTTGTCAAACAGTGACAGACAGACGTGCACACGCTGCTTCTTGCTACGTGTGACAGAGTTTGCACACGTCATTTCCGCGTACGCGTAAGCGCGTGACAAAAATGTTCAATCATCTTCATGCGAGCGTTAACACGTGCGTTTGCATAAAGACGCATGAATGTTACGCGCAGTCACTACGCGTCGTGTGATTACCGGCGTGCAGCAGTCATCACGCGTGAACGTGCGCGTAAACGGGGGGCCATTATAAGTCAATGAGGAAACTACATTACACGTCAGGCGCGGCTTGCTGCACAGGCGTCAAAGCAGGCGCGAGTGACACGCTCAGTTGATATGTGCGCACGCTTTTTGAAACGATTCTAACGCCATAGTGTGTCTGCGTGTGTGTGTGTGTGTGTGTGTGTGTGAGTGTTTTCGAACCCCGGCAAGATGGCAGAGAGGACAGCTTTTGCATCGTGGACGTACGCACATCAATTCACCAGCGAAAAGGACAAGAACAACATTTCGGTAACATGCACACTCTGTTGGTGAAAAGCTTCTGTCGACCACAAAAAAAAAATAATAATAGTAATAAAAAGCTATGTGGCATATTGCTGACTGTCTTTCCTGTTATTGTTATCCTGCAGAGTTAATTTGGTTGGATGACTGACGTTATTCATCATTGTCACGACTTCTCGGTGCATTTAAAGGAGGCTGTGTGTGTGTCAGTTAAGTAGCAGCATGTGCGAGGCGCTGCAAACGGCTTTTCATTTTTGGTAACGCATGAGTACTCTAACGCGTTACTTTTATTCATAGGTAGCGCTGTAACGTAACTGATTACTTTTAATTGATGGTAACGTTGTAACCTAATTAACTACTTTCCAAAGTAACTATACCCAACACTGTTACTCAATAGTGTATTTTATAGTTGTCTTGTAGAATTGTGACTGCATTATGGGAAGAGTAGGATCCATGGAAAACTATAGGCTGCTGCTGCATCCACTGTATTTGACCATTCTTTTTAAATTACTGTGAATCGCCCAGATTTATAGAAGCACCATTTTTAATTGCTGGAGGACCACCCTTCCCCATTTCACCACAGATAAAGTGGTTTAATTAAAAAAATGCAAAACTGTCAGCGTCAAAATGAATATCAAATTTATTTGACAAGACATAATTTAAACCCTTTTTAAAGCTAACATGTTCAGTGTAGCGGCTTTGCTAAAGTGTTAGCTCTCAACCAATATTAAGTGGGTGTACAAACAAGACAGCACATCAAGGGTGTAAATAAGGTCTTATAAACTCAATTTCGTCTCTCGGGGCTCCCAGCGACTTGGATTATGTTGGATGAGCAGAGACATTTTATGTTTCAGTTAGTTCAGTACGTTTGGATACAAGTCTCTCCACCTCAGTTGTTTAGGAATATGCTGCAATGCTATAAAGCTCCAGAACCACAAAACATCAGCATGGGGTGAATAGATAATGACTGAATTTTCATTTTTGGGTGAACTGTTTCTTAAAGGTCCTTGTAATAAGCATTAGTTAACAGTAATAATGCCCTTTTAGGTCCTAATAAGATGATTATCAACCTTACTGAGACTATATACATGTTAATAATAGCATAATAAATCTATGTATTGGTTAGATTGGTTAGATGAAAAGACATTTATCAGCACTCACAACAAACTGATCAGTTTATAGACTGATTAAGACCGTAAAAAAAGGCTGTATGTGTTTCTTGTTGTTGTTTATTGTTCATCTTAGTATTGCTGACACATGTATTAAGTTTAACTAACTAATGCTTAACTTTTACTAAGCTTTCTTTGTTGCTTTATTTTTAGATTAACACATACCTATATGCATTTAGTCATTACTTAAGGTAAACAAAAGCCCTTATGACATTGTTAAACTGTATAAGAAACTGTTGACAGGCTTCCTATATGTGCTTCAAATGTATCAAAAAATGGGTTTATCATGCTTTAATTTAATCTAATAAAATTAGTCTTATTATTGTAAATAAGCAGCTTGCAAGGCATTTATAAGGGCATTTTTACCAGCCAGCCATTTAAAAACTTTCATTAATAAGAAACCTCGACGTTTTTGACTAATCTCAACAGAGGTGAGCAAAGAAAGCAATTATTGTTTGAAAAACATATGCATTTTTCCATTTGTGACAGGCAGATTTAGTATTTTTACTGTGTATCAATAAATAAATAAAAACAGTTTTGAATTTGAGTTTTGGATTCAGACCAATTTAAACTGTTTAAACCAGCTACCATATGAACTGATGAACACCAATTTACCTTCCTCGTAGCCCCAGTCCAGCTCATCCTTCCCCGGGATATAATCCGACTCCTCATTCACATTGTCAGCCATGGTGCTTGGCAGTCTGCTCACTGTGGGTAGGAAACCAATCTGTCTTCCCAGTACACTCCCAGTCACACTGGTTTTGTCTGTTCACTTGAGCACAAACTGAAGTCTCTGCAGTCTGCTGGGTTGACTCCCAGCTGAGCAACAACTCACTCAGCCTTCACTTTCTTCTTTAAGTATTTTTCTTTTCTTTACTTTCTCCCTGTCTTTTTTCTCTCTTTCTCTCTATTTCTTTCTTCCCGTCTTCCTTTATGTCCTCTCTTGCTCCTGTCTTCTTACAGCTACTGTCTGATGTGTGTGGAGCTCTCTGCCTCGCTTTGTTTCCCTTTACTCTGTTGCTCCTCCTCTTCCTCTCTCTCTGCTTCACTGTTACCTCTCTCCACCTCTCTCTCTCTCTCTCTCTCTCTCTCTCTCTCTCTGTCCATAGACTGCAGGTGTGCTCGCTTACCTCTACTACAGATGTATAACTCATGTATGAATAATAATTTTTCATCCACCTTACCATCGATACCCACTTCATTCATGATCACTGACTCACCGTAAACTTTACAGTGTCAAAGCTTTAATAATGTTTTCTATCTTATATTTTTGCCTTTTTAGGTTCCAGGTTCTTGACTTGTATGTTAATTTCTGTTCACCTTTCTGCTGCTGCGGGCACCCTGCTGGTATTGTGTATGTGTGTGTTGAAATGTCAGCAGGAAGGTCATGCTGGTGTTTCTGTTGGAGGCCACAGAGCCAGCCTTGGCTGAAGGAAACAGCAGTGGTTGAGAAAACAGACAGAGCAGCAGGACAAAGAGAGTGAAAGCCAAACTGTTCTCCAGCCTTGATGACTTCAAGATGGAAAGAAAAACTCTGAATCACTGGATACTGAAACAGTTAAACACACTAACATTTGGCATAGGTTCTCATGAGGCTCAGTGGTCAGACCCTGAATCTATTCAAAGGGGATTGTTACACTTTCACAGAGTTCTTGAAATTATATTGTGTTAATCCAAAAAGATAGTTGGACAAGATGTATTTTGTTATTTAGGTTTTTGGTGCAAAAAATCAAGAGCGATTACTAGTTCATGGTCCCTATTCTTCCTGTCTTAATTTATTTCTTTGTTAATTCCTATCCTCAAGGCTGCTGATGTTAATTGCCCCACATTCCTTATCAGCCATCTGAATGCGGGCGAGCTCCCCTGTGTCCACACTGAGGACCTAAAAGCAGAACATTGCCTGCAGATCATACTCCCAGGGATTGGAGGGCCTGGGACCCCTAATTTGTGCAATTGTCACCCATTTCAAAGATGAGTGAATAAATAAAATGTATGAATGAAGTATTGGCTCAGTGGGCACCAGCAGAGGGTGGACTCAGCCAGCGTGTGACTTAAGGTCACCCATTTTTCGGGGCTTTAAGTGTAGTCAGTGGATATCCAGATAACAGATATCTGGGTCAAGACTTCCTTTTCTGTTCACCGGAGATTGTGAACAGTCTGGTTACCTAATTGAGATGGGAAATTTGCATATGCAGATGGGTTAGAGATTTCACTAGCTCCAACGTGTTCTACCTCCTTTATATCCACAGAGACTACTTACCTGAATGAACTCTCAAACTTGGATGATCAACTCTACTCTATACTTTTGCCTACATATGTAGATATCTGTTTATAGAGATTACATCAAGTCAAACAATTACAAGTTAGTTAGCTGTGGGAAGGCAAGCAAATTGAAAGTCCTCAAACTCCACATGAATACATGGTTAAAGAGACTGAGCAACAAAGGCATTTTCAAGCAAGCCAGGTTAGAGGTGTGACCAATCTCCAAACTGACAGCTTCCAATGCTGTTGACTCTAAACAGGTCTCAGTGATCTGGGTTCCATCCTGAGAAAACATGGCATCTCCTTTCATTTTTACGCTGACGACAGTCAGATTTATGTGCCGCTGAAGAAAAACATTGAAGAAATCCACCTTGGATTTGACAAAAAAGTGATGAAGCCATCAAATTATAATGCAAGAAAATGATTTAATGGGTAGAACACCTAAAAAAAGTGCACATTTTACTTTAATTGCTTCAGTTACCTTAACTTAACAGCTTCGGAGTCATTGGAATGGTTATATGACTTTTTTCTGGGGTGAATGGTGGCTGTCTCGCTTCCCCCTCACGTCTGTGAGTGGAAAAAACAGCCATGCAACTTTGGGACGGCGAGAAAGCAGCAAAGTAATTGCCAAAACTGCATAGTTTCCCTTTAATACCAATATCTGCAACTCTATCCCTAACCTTAGCTAGTTTAAGTTAAAATAATAGTTAAAATATAAATGAAACTTGGTTGGTGATACTGACGGTTGTAATGGGGCGTTACAACCGTCCCAGTATCACCAACCATGTTTTCATCTCATGTGAGCTAGCTTGACTGCTAGTTCGACACTTGTTAGCCATTTCTATTTTTAGCTTACAAAACAGTGATTCTAATGATACTTGTTTGAATTCATTGCTATTTGATCTTATAACAGCATCCAAAAAAGTACATCAGAAAAAAAAGTAATTTTTTTACCTCAAAAACAACCTTTTGTAGATAACGCTGTCAAGGAGTTTCAAATGTGGCTCCCTTTTTAGCAAGAATGGAGGGAAACTAACTGAGCATGAGCACAGTGAGTGTCATCACTCTAGGTTGTTTCTGATTGGAGGAATTCAAGGTGTTACAACCGTCCCCTGTTACAACTGTCCCTGGTCTCCCTTATTTGCTTCGTCTCCTTCCTCGTCCGTTGCCTCTCTTACATTTCAAATGGAGATGCTAGAACTTCTTTGAGCATTGGATGGAGGTGCGTGCATGATGCACCTCATCATGTGATTGGATGTATGATGTAGACATAGACTATAAACAGGAAGAAAACAAAGACATTTTTGATGGGAACCTTTCTAGACTACAGAACGAGGGAAACCAAATTAAGGTTTTACATTTTCCCCCCAAAAACGGGACAAATTGTGTCCCAGGAGTGATTTATATTTTCCCGGGACAGCTGATGAAAAAAGAGAACAATTCTGGGTAAAACGGGATGAGTGGTAACTCTACATTCATCAGATGCTTTTGTCCAAAGCGACTTACAGTATTTCATACATACATTCATACACTGATGGTGGTGGCCGCCAGGTGCCGACCAGCACATCATGAGCAGTTTGGGGTTCAGTATCTTGCCCAAGGACACTTTAACATGCAGACCATGGGAATCGAACCAGCAACATTCCAATAACAAGACACTGGCTCTACTGAGCCACAACCCCATATGACATTTTAGATTTACTAGGAGTCGTATTTCTTCTCTTTTGATAAAAGGCTCACACCTCTCCCCCCACCTCAAGCCCCTGTGCTAGGGTCATATATCACAACCCAGTCTGTCTACTAAAGGCAGCTCCATAAGACAGTGAACAAGCCTATACCCAAATGTCAAGACAATTCATTGTTACTTATTGGGATTAGTAAATGTGAAGTTATTACTGAATTTCAAATTGTAATCTGAAAATCTGGGTGTTCACATAAACAACAAACTGGACTGGACACACAGCACAACACAGGGCCAAAGTCGTCTCCATCTCCTGAGGAGACCAAAAGAGGTCCTTTGGTGTGTGCAGGTCACTGTTAAAAACCTTCTATGACTCTGTGGTACCATCAGCGATCTTCTACGCTGTGGACTGCTGGGGCTGTGGAAGCTCAGAGAGGGACAGGAAGAAGCTCAACAAGCTGGTGAAAAGTCTTGGACTGTCCTCTGGACTCCATTGAGGAGGTGGGTGAGGGGAGGATGTTAGCCAAGCTGACATAAATTATGGACAACCCCTCTCACCCCCTACATGAGACTGTGGGGGCCTTAAGCAGCTCCTTTAGCAACAGACTGCTTCACCCACGGTGTAAAAAGGAACGCTACCACAGATCATTCATTCCAACTGCTGTCAGACTGTTCAACACCAATAACCCTTAATGTAATAATACATTTAATTTTTATAGCGCCTTTCAGGGTACCCAAGGACACTTAACAAAATAGAACAAACAAAACAGAGTATAAATGGAGAAACAAAAAATACATATAAGATAAAAAATAGAGAAGTTGATTGATTTGGCTGGATCTAGAGCTGATAGGGCTTATTAAAAAGATGGGTTTTTAAGTCTCTTTTGAAAGTCTCCAAAGAAGTCAGTTTGTGGATTTCAGCTGGGAGAGTGTTCCAGAGAGTGGGGGCTGTTACACAGAAGGCTCTGTCGCCGAGGGTTTGTAGTTTGGTGTGAGGGATAGAGAGCTGGTTTGTGCCTGATGAGCGCAGCGTCCTGGACTGGATGTAGGGGTGGAGGAGGTCAGACAGATATTGGGGGGTGAGGGAATGGAGAGATTTATAGGTCAGGAGGAGAATTTTGTAGGTGATGCGTGATTTAACTGGGAGCCAGTGAAGGCGGATGAGAGTGGGGGTGATGTGTTGCCAGGGCTTGCTGCGGGTGAGGACCCCGGTTCTGCACATACTGGAACCTGTCCAGGGTTTCGGAAGGGAGCCCGGACAGGACTCCATTGCAGTAGTCCAGGCGGGAGGTGATGAAAGCATGGATGAGGGTCTCAGCCACAGCTTCAGAGAGGGAGGGCCAGAGTCTGGAGATGGTGTTTAATTTGAGTAGATTTGATGTCATCCAGAGTTTTATATCATGCAGGCAGTTGACGAGTGACTGTGGGGGAGCTGGGTGGATGGTTTGGTGCAGAGATATAAATGAGTATCATCAGCATAGGAATAGAAGTTGAGACCATGTTTGCAAATTATCTTACCAAGGGGGAGCATGTAGATAGTGAAGAGAAGGGGTCCAAGCACAGAGCCTTGAGGCACGCCCTGGTTGACTGGAGCTGGGGTGGAACTGGAGTTTCCAATGGTGACAAACTGTTTCCTGTTTGTTAAATAGGACTGGAACCAGGAGAGTGCTGTACCAGTGAGACCAAGGTAGTCAGATAGGCAGGTGAGGAGGATGGTGTGGGAGATTGTGTCGAAGGCTGCAGAGAGGTCCAGGAGGATCAGAATACCGATGTGGCCAGAATATGCAGCGATGAGGAGGTCGTTGGTGATCTTGATGAGGGCTGTTTCTGTGCTAGCCCTGAAGCCAGACTGAAGGGGTTCATAGAGCTCATGGTTGGACATGTGCTGCTGGAGTTGGGCGGCAACTGCTCTTTCCAGGATTTTGCTTAGGAAAGGAAGGTTGGAGATTGACCGGTAGTTATGCAAGTCATCTGGGTCCAGACCTGGCTTCTTGAGGATGGGGGTCACTGAAGCAATAATGTAGCACAGTAAGCACATACTTATCTTGCACTACACCACTTCTACCTCCGCCATCTTGTACAATTATCCTGTGCAATAATACTATTTTATTTTTTTACATATTCATATTCATACACTGAGTCTGTTTATTTTCAAACACTGTATTTAAACACTGTATTTATTTATGCATCCAACCATCAACAAGGCAATACTCTGACACTTTATTTAAATGTATATAATGCACATTTTTGCCTCCTGTATATAATGCACATAACGTATAGTCCTTTCTATATTTAATCTTTTCTCTCTTATCTAAATCTTTTTTAGTATTGTTGCGTATTTTAAGTCTTGTACTTTCTGTATGTCTGTCTACTTGCTACTGTGACGAGTGAATTTCCCCGATGTGGGATGAATAAAAGTCTAACGTCTAAAGTCTAAAAAAGAACTCTGACATGTGACGGAGAAATGTGTTATTGCCAAACTCTGGTGACTGACGAGGCACTGTTTGAATCGAAGCCCTCACTATACTGTACATCAGCTGAAGACCAAAAGCCTTCTGGCTAGCTCATTTACATATTTCCAGCCATGTTTACTGTCTTTGTTGTCCTTTGCTTTGACACACCTTCAAAATATAGCACTTTGCTTCTCTCTTCAGGAAGTGTTCAGCCACTACAGCTTAGCTGCTGAAGCAGGTTAACTGATTAACTGATCACTCTTCTTCCTATGGTTATATGTCGTTGTGTTTTTGTACTTACTACCGAAGTTGAAATAATTTATTGCACTCACTAGTCACTGTAATTCACTGTATAGTGATATGAAAACAGTCATCAGCAGATGTTGTTTTTAAAACATTATCATCTAGCAGGTTTGTTTCCTGCAGAAGAATACCACTTCCTGTTATTTACCTTTACTAACATAGTTATTTACAGCTATGTTATCTTAACCTAGGTAATTGTGACAACATTTATTACTATTTTTAGAATTCCTAAACAATCGATCAGAGGAGGTATCAGCAAATGAATCCATTATTTAAATGATCATTAGTTGCAGTCCTATACAAAATAGTTCAAATGAGCTCCACCTCAAAAGACTACAATGGGAAAATGCAACTTTTCCCATTAACAGACATAAATAACAATTTATGTGTCTATATTATAGATATGGTATGTAAATACATATAATGCATTATGATGTAATATCTGGTCAACAGTATTTTTTTTGCATTGTGTACTTTTACTTTTAATACTTTAATTACTTGATTTTCCTGATTATACTTACAATGCAAGACTTTGACTAATAATTAGGGAATAGTGGACTGTGTTATTAGTACTTTGACCCAAAAGAACATAGTAGTATTGGCTTTTTGTCTGATTTTGCTGTCAGCCCAGTGGCAGTATTATGTTCTGTGATACTAGACTATATGGGACAGATTAAGAAATGGTTAGTAACAATATTATCACTTTATCTATAGATATTTTAGATATTGAAAGAATACTAATATAATCTATCTTTAAGTTGATTTACTTCTCAATTACAAGTGAAAAGGCAGCCAGATGAATTCATAAACAAAAGATGCAACAGGCTGAACATCTTGACTGGATTATTCAAACAACATTCACATGTGAAAAAATAACATAATATCAGTATTTCATTGTTTTAACATCATGGTTACTGTGAGTATGGTGATATTGTGACAGTAGTGGTTGTGTAACAATGAAGACAGCAAAAATGATCTGCATCCAAAGGGCGGTAATATTTACTTGATATTTTTAGTCTCATGAAGGCGACTGCGTCTGTGTGTACACCAGTTGGCTTGCAAGCAAAGAACTTTTTTGCACAGGGCTAACCAACAGTTCACTTCAAACAGGATCTGTAGAAACTGTAGCCCGTATAATGGTGACTGTCAGCAGTTTGTGCCGCAATGGACACAGCAGCCACCACGGGCCGCCAAAGTGATTTCACACTTGTCTTTTGACGGTTTTCCAATAATTGTATGACAGTATTTGTTTCACGTTTTCTGTCTGAAATGATCATCATTGTGTTATTAACTGTGGGCTCTGTTTTTGGATTACATATGGGGGTGCCACATCAACTGACTCCTACATATTTATGTCAGTGAGTAAAGACATCGTGAAGTTTCCGAGGAGACCTGAAGACATCATACTCTGTAGCGTGGCGTGGGCGGGCCGTGTGACGTAGAAGTGAATCTCTAGCTGTTTATTGTTCCTTCTTCAGCACCGACAGAGAAAAGCAGGCTTTCAAGCTGTCAGCTACCCTTTTCACACGGTTCACAGTTGGTTTAACGAAAGTTTAACGGTCGAGACAGCTGACTGCACAAACCAGGGGCCATGGCGTACGCGTACCTCTTCAAATATATCATCATCGGAGACACGGGTAAGCTGCAGTAAGCACCAGCTCGACTGCCACTTAGCACTCAGCTAGCTGTTAGCGGGTAGCTAGCGCTGGATTTCCGCAGTGTTGGATAGTCCAATGACGTGGAAAAGGCAGAGACGCAAGCGGTGGGGATGACAGCTCATATTCCACCCTGTTAACATATTTGGACAAGATTTTTTAAAATTAAAGACAATTTAAAGAAAAACCCTGGCCGTGTCATAAACATATACAGGCACCCCAACAAATAACTTCTCCTACATAACTCGGCGGAGCAGTCGCTGACAGTGGGAGAGAGATGTTGGGCCTTTTGTCCGTTTGCGTCGAGGGTGGGGGTGTTAGCCTTAGCCTGCTAGTCCAGCTGACTGCCTAGCTGGCGTTAGCTGTTCTAAATATTTAAATAAGTAGCTCTCACGGAAGCAAATTAACAGTCCACGAGATCTTGTTACATCATCATACTGTTAATTTATTTTAGTCGTGGATGTCAAATAACACAGTTATCATTAGGTTAGCTTCTTCTCACAGAAGGCCAGAACGTCAAGCTATAATATTCCTTAAAATGGCGTAGAGCACTTGATAATACTCAGCAGATGTCTTTTGCAGGAATTGGACTCGTTGGCTTTCCTCCTCTGTTTTTCTTTTAACGATATCGTAGATATTTCTAACGTCTGTGTAGAAAACTGGTCATCAGTCCTCATTGTTTTCTGCTGTTTGCTGTCAGCTGGCTGTGCCGATGATAGGCCTGCTCAGTTACCATGCAGTATGGCAAGCAGGTGCATTTGTAATACTGCTCTACTATAATGACTAGTGCATTGCCCGTAGGAAGTATGTATTCCTATAGAAAAGTGGGAGGTTAAGTAGCTTTTTCATGGATGGCCAAATGAGGCTGTGTTTGAAGGTGGGATGTAGGTTTGTTGTGAAATTCAATATTCCAGTTTATAATTGGCAGTTTTTGACTTTTTTTTGATTTTGCCATTATATTTCCCCTTAAAAACTATTTACCTTGCCTTGCTTGGTGTCATTGTTTTCAGCACAACCTCACATGTGTGACTGTACAGTTATTTTTTTTAAATTTGTGCATAAGTGTTTGAAATTTACAAAGTTAAGTGTAGCTATTTACATTTAAATGCAGGCAGTCTCCTCATTGTTTTGACTCATTAAACAAAATAACGACGCCACTACACACTAAACACACCACACCAAACACTACATAACACACTAACTATTAGGGCTGCACGATATTGGAAAAAACTTAAATTGCGATTTTCTTGAACCCTGCGGTTTGGGATGTGAAAAAATACAGGAGTTTTCATCAGATGACCTGAATAGCACTTCATGTTATGCTGCACTGCTGCTATCTTGTGGACAATTAACCTGCACTGATCTTACCTCTTTTTGTGAATGTTAGGAGTCTGGCTTCTGTCTGTGTTTTAGAGAGATTCTCATTGTTATCTTTCATTGCTTGCTTTTATTGTGCTGGGACCTGAGTACATGTTTTGTTCTATCATTCATGAATTGAATGACAATAAACAAAACTTTGAACCTTTTGAGCTCTCCATCTTAAAATGGAACATTCTAGCTTCATAATTAGATTAAGTAACTAACAATGAGTGATAAACAAGTTATTTAATGACTAGGGATGTCTCGGGATCGGGGCCGATCTGGGCATTTTTCTGCTGATCGGAATCGGCAATTTTGAACGTGGACCCAAGCCCGATTTTTTTTTTTTTTTTTTTAACTTCAGAGCACAAATTGTGGCATAACTCAGACGCGTTACTCTGGCAAACTTGTGGATAAAATGTCTGCAGTGTGGAAATAACTTAAATTAGAAAGTGAAAGCAGTCCAACAGCAACATGTAACATCCGCAATACGGCCGTTTCGCGGAGCTGCACTTAATTCTACCGGTACTCATTTGATACGGCAAAAAACTTAAAGAATACAACGTGTTCACTCAAGCAGTACAGGCAAGGACACTGAAGCAGCAAACTCGCGGAAACTTTAAAAAGGACAGAGAAATATCCTCGAGACAGCGACATGGCCACAAATATTACAGAGAGGTCATCAAATTAATCACTCTAGATAACCAGCTCATCTCCGTGGTAGAGGATCAGGGTTTTCTTCATCACCTGGAGTTTTTGAATCCCCGGTATGCCCTACCATCTCTGCATTATATTACATTGACTCTACTTTCGAGTTACAACGTGCCGGTATGCGCACTAGTTTCATGGGTCTCAGATACAGCAGAGCATGTAAAACAGACAGTCGAGGAGATGCTGAACGCGTGTGAAATAGACATGCAACGCGTCCAGGTCATTTTACATGACAACGTAAGGAATATGTAAAAAGCATCGGATAATATGGAGGTACAAAGCCTGTGCTGCATCTCACACACTTCAGCTGGCTGTACACGAGCTGCTGTCACAGTGCAGCGTCACAGACTCACCTGCTAACACAAAGAAGGTGGAGGCTAATGTTGGAATAGCATATGCAGAATAAGAAAGAGCCATATGAAAGTATATACTTTGTTTCAACAAAATCAAAAAAAACTATAAAGGAACAGCGTTCCGTTTTCCCGATGTTCTCTTGTTCCTTGCTCATTTTTCAATGTTGTTACCAGCGACTCACTCCATGTGCAGGGGCTGGTCTGCTTCGGCACACTGATTAAGAACTAATGTGATTGGTGGATCGCTGCGCCTGCAGAGTCTGCATGCACAGTGTGCGTCAGGTTCCTTTGAAATTAGATTAATTCATTTGCGTCCTACATCGCAGGCTCTGTGATGTGACTATTGCACACACATACATCGCGATGGCGATGCTCAAACGATATATTGCGCAGCTCTAGTTAGCAGCCTGTTCCTCTCCTCAGTGGTGGAGCTGCTGCTGTCAGAGACACAGGTAACAGTGGAAAGTAATAACCATAACCGATGGTTTCGGTATATTTTCTGTTATTTGCCCAGCCTTAAGTGTTAGCTTGGCTAATGTTACTCACCAGGACTTCCTTGGTGGCATTCTGATGACAGACGTTTTCTTGTACTCCCTTAAATGCTTTTCACTCCGTGTTGTTGTGGCACGCGCACTAGCCTCCCTCCGTCCCGCCCACTCACACACCGCCACACACACACACATACACGCCGGGTGAACGAACATTTTTCTGAAAACAGATAGGTGTAAACAGGGTTTTTTAAACAGAGAAGGTGAAATGTCCGTTTTTGGAAATAGCCGGCAACGTATAAAGATCAATGGGACGCAATGCGGCTCTTATTTATTTTTGCTCACCTGCTCAATTTTTTCTCTTAGGCGGGAGGCAAAACTGCTTGGGCGCCGCGCCTAAGCCGTATAATGGCAGGGAAAACCCTGATCATCTGATCCTGGACGTTTGCTTCGCAAGTGGTACTGTATTGTACTGGTACTGCTTGAATATTTCAGTGCTGTACCGCATAGTTTGCAAATAACCTCATCTCCTTTTCGGTGGAAATTGTCCCACACAGAACTCCTTTTTGCTCGCTTCATTTTTGCTGTGAAGTGAGCTGTGTCGGAAAGCACGTAAAGGCACGTGTTGCACGTGTCGACACGCTCCCATGAGTTGATTGACAAGTAGCTAAAAAAAAATTTAACCGATAGTATTAGTCGGTCAAAGTTGCTGTTATCGGTTAACGGTTAAACGGTTAACTATGTGCATCCCTACTCGCTATCACTATCGTTGTCTCTATCACCGTCGCTGTCACTCCCACAACTTCCCCCTGTTCCTCAGCAACCAAATCACGTGGTTTGCCATATAATTTTGTGATTGGTTGGTGTGGTGCCGTTTTCCACCATTAGGAAAGGGAGTTGCACATTTTTTTTCTTTGCAAACACTTCCTGCTTGCGGACACTTTCGTGAGAGAAGCCTGTTTTGACCATTTCTTCCTGCACCAAACGCGCAGTAGCCTAAACGTGACGGCAATGTTGGCGAAAAAGCGGAGCGGACATTGTTTATCACAAGTCCGGTTTTACTTGGCCCATTTAAAAACTGGTATATAGATTGAAGGCCGCACCAACACATACGTCAGAACTGAGACTCACGGAGGCTGCGTCTTGCTGCTACGTCATCTTAAATTGATCACGTGATTTGGATGCATCAGCGTGTCCGTAGACTCAGGAGGTGGGGATGGGCTCTGCAGTGATTGGCTCTGGTCTGCACGTGGCTATAGTGGCTATGGTTGACAATGCTAGCAGAATTCGTAAAGCATTTATGAAATAATTTATTAATGGTATCTTTGTAGTCCAAACAAATCCGAGGTTGCACACCTTTAAATCACACAGCAGCCATGTTGATAATCTCAGGTCAATCTGATCCTGATCTGCAGAGATATTTGAGACACACACACACACACACACACAGACAGACAGACATAGATTTCTTGCTTTTATAGAGAGATGTAGCACCAGTGTTGGAGAAACTGAAAGTAGTAACAGCTGACACCTGCTTTAACATATGACGCAAGGTAAACATGTCGCCAGTACAAAAGAGTTAGGACCAAGTTTTTTTTGTTTTGTTTTAAATGTGTACCTACAGGAAACCAAACCAAAGACTGGGGCCAAATATACAGCCAAGACCTAAACAGGTGTGAAATGATTGTATGATTGATTTCATTCAGGTCTTTGTTTACATCAGACTGATACTGTGGTGGGCTGCAATCTTATGACAGTGTTATTGCAAAACATGTTCATGTTTTGCCTGCTGTTGTTGTTTATCTTTGAGTGATGATGAAAGCTGCAGCCAAAGTCTGAGCTTGATTACATGTATATCTTCACCAAAAATATTCTGTCAAGTCCCCCAGGCTTTGCTCTCATTAAAACTCTGTTTATTTTTCTTACCAAGTTATATGTTGTGAGGGCTTTTTTTAATGGTTTTCACAGAATCTACTGCAAAATGAGAACACACTAATGATCACTGTAACACCAAGTTTTTGTTTCAGAGTTATTAATAACCCCTATACATGATCTGATAATGTGACCTGGGTAAAAAATGTTATAAAATGTCTGTTTAAGTGTCCATGACGTGATCTATTTCAGAATCGCCTTTATGTTATTAGGGATGTAACGGTTACCGGTGTCACGGTAAACCATGGTAAAATTCCCGACGGTGAAGGTTACCGTTTAAGTTTTAATTACCATGGTAACCGCCGCGGTCGGTAACCACGGTGTGGAAAATTCACGGTGCAACGTGCGCTTGTTATGTAGTGAAGAAGACATGGCGGAGGGAGGACGTGATATAGCGGCCCTCAAGGCATTTTTCCGCCTTCAAACAGAACCAAACTGCAGTCCGGGCGTATTCTGGTTATTATAAGAATGCTCAGGGACAGCTGGTCGAGGATGGCAGTCCTGTCTGCAGGAGCTGCGAGAAGAAAGTTGTTGCGAGGGGCGGCAACACATCCAATTTACTTACTTTCACTTTACGACCACCACCCGCAACTGTTCAGCGAATGCAAGGTAAGCTAACCTTAAGCTCAGGTGCATCATGTATGTGTGTGTCGAGTTTTTTCTGTCTAATTTGCTGGTGTCACTAATGTAAACTGACCAGATAGTGGTGTAACGGAACGAAGTTGATCCGTGATTTGGCACGTTCTGTGATTTTACTTTTTAAAGTCGACCTAATAATTCCCCAAATATTGATGCAGAGCTGCAGTGAGGAGGATCTGAGACAAACACGTACTGAGTGGACTGAGTTAGTGAATGCAAACTGAGATGTCTGACCGAGTCCACTGACAACAGACGAGCAGGCAGACAGAGAGACAGACAGCCAATATATATAAGTAATATCAGAAATATATGATACTTGTGAATTATTTGTAGAATAGACTATATGTAAAGTATAATATATAATTGTGAATATAACAAGTGTATAGTGATAAGTGATTGAAATTGACCGCACCACCATGGCCAGCAGGTATGATGTAGGCTAGGGATGTACTGGTATGAAAATTCCACACCGTGGTAATAGTGACCAAAATTATCACAGTTATCAGTATACCGCGGTATTTTTAAAATGTCCTCAAAATGTTGAAAAAACACTGATACACTGATAAACTGAAATAATTTCACCAAGATTTATATTTCAATAGATTTATTATATATTAAAATAGTCCCAAATCCAAAACCTTAACAAAACACTGCGAAATCAACATTAAAGTATCAAAACTGTGCAAAATAGGTCATTGGCTTTTTGTGATGAGGCAGCCTGTTTTTGAAACGTGTCCTTTAACGTCTGCGTCACAGAGATAGAATGAGATGTAGTGGCAGCAGCACTCGATTGGCCAGCAGATCCTCTCTGTGAAAAAAATGAATGAAAATGTCATTATTAATTATTACCGTCACTGTTACTTAATACTAAGTGTGCAACCAACAGATGACAAAACTTGCAAATTAGATCATATTACTTTTGTGAGAAACAGGTTGGCTCATTTTTAGATCAAAACAAAAAGGATTATTGTTAAATGAATTATGAATACTCTATTTTGGCTCTCATCTCTATCTAGACACTTATTATATTCACCATTTTATATTATTCTTTATGTCTATTCTACAAATAATTCACAAGCTTTATATATTTCTGATACTTATATATATTGACTGTCCGGTGTTTCCCACTGTGTTTTCTGAGACTATGGCGCTGGGGGGGGGGGCTACTTCAGGTATTTCATTTTTTTTCTCTGGTTATAATGCCCTCACACAGCCATCAGTGGATCGGGTTTTGCCATTCTCAAGGCATCACGCGCAAAATAAAATAAGATAATAGTAATCATTAATAGCGACACATCTACAAAAATATGCCTGCATTTCAAAATGATAAGCATTTATATTTCATATGAGCTTATTCATGCGTGCTTGCGCCCTCCTAGAACTCCCATTCCTCACGCTGGCTTACTTTAATTTTTAAAACTTGTGTCCGTCTAATTTGCCTTTGGGTGCGGGGTCAGCCGTCGGTATCAATTTGTAGCGGGTCGGCTCAGGTGCAGAATGTAATTTGTGCTACTGTCGGAAAACGGTTCGGATGCGGTTTTAAGTATGGCTAATGGGCGGGTGCAGGTTTGCAAATTAAGACCCGTGCAGGACTCTGATCTAAGTGACCGTTTTAATCCTCTAGCTAATTATCAAGCTAAATATCCAACATGCTAGTTACCGTCAAGGACTGCGGTGGAAGATGACGGTAAAATATTTCCTTTCTCTAACACTAGATTTATTTATGCCAACGGTTTTACATGAAATCAGATTTTTTGTGAATATACAACAACAAACTAGATGTTTCTGATGCTCTTCAACTCACCGTAACAGTCGGTCATAGGCGACATTTTGTCATTTTGTAACTAATTCATGGCTGCTTCGGAGCGGCACACCGACCCACCATCTGTCACCGTGTGTACGTGTGCGAGTGGAGGAGCCTCCGAGGGTCTGAAGCGCACTGATCCAGGTTCGAAAACAGCTTCATATTATTATTTCATTAATACAGCCCTGAATTAGCAGTACTGAAGTCATTAAAAGTAATGCAAACAAAAGAGACTGACTGAAACGTTGGTATGCGTTGGAAATGCGGAAATATTTTTTCACATTCCATATTTAGACTATGGCGGGCCACCACAGTCTCGTCAATGTATGGGAAACACTGCTGTCTGTCTCTCTGTCTGCTTGCTCATCTGCTGTCAGTGGACTCGGCTGATCTGATTGGTCAAATGTCTGCTGAGCCACAGGTAGACGCTGCTCAGGTGAATGGAGCTGAGATGAAAGTCAGTCATCTCAGTCAGTTTGCGTTCACTAACTCAACCCACCCAATAGGTATTTGTCTCAAATCCTCCTCACTGCAGCTCTGCATCAATATTTGGGGAATTATTAGGTCGACTTTAAAAAGTGAAATCTACAATTAATAAGCGGTTCAGATAACGTGCCAAATCACGGATCAACGTCATTCAGTTCTACCACTATCTGGTCAGTTTATATTAGTGACAGCAGCAAATTAGACAGAGAAAACTCAACATACACATACATCATGCAACCTAGCTTAAGGCTAGCATACCTTGTATTCGCTGAACAGTTGAGGGTGATGGTCGCGTAAATTGGATGTGTTTTGTCCCTCGCAACAACTTTCTTCTTGCAGCTCCTGCAGATAGGGCTGCCATCCTCGACCAGCTGTCCCTGAGCATTCCTATAATAACCAGAATACGACCAGACTTCAGATTTGGTTCCCTTTGAAGTCGGAAAAATGCCTTGAGGGCCGCTATATCACGTCCTCCCTCCGCCATGTCTTCTTCACTACCTAACAAGCTCACGTTTCACGCTGCGCCTGCGTAGTGAGACTTGAAAGTATCTCGCGAGTTTTCCACACCGTGGTTAACGACCGCGGTGTTTACCATGGTAGTTAAAACTTAAACGGTAACCTTTACCATCGGGAATTTTACCATGGTTTACCGTGACACCGGTAACCGTTACATCCCTAACTTAGGCAAAACTTTAAACAACTTTTCATCTTCAAGGTCTGAGGGTGATACTGACTGAATGTGAAGGCTGTTGTGTTAAATCTGTAGGAGGATGTCATTAAAGTACGAGGATTGGAAATATTTCAAAATGGCGGCCACAATCCAAATGTCCGACTTAGTATTGATGCAGAGACATATTCGGGCGACACCCTCTACATGTTTGAGCAATTTGGTGTAGATGGGAAATGGTATGTTGAAGTATAAGGCCTTGATGCTTCATGGCGAAGCATAAAGGTTGTGACCTGCTCGGGCCCTAATAATGCATAAGGAAAATGACAGGCCTGTTAAATAGACCAAGCAATTACCTTTTATTCCTGACAAAACATACAGGTATTTATTCCAACTATTCCTAACACCAGGAGTAAGGGTGTGTGTTTGTTTGTGTGTGCACACGTGCGTGAGGGAGAGTGAGAGAGACGAGATGAGTGTGTGCGTGTGTGTGTGTGTGTGTGGAAAGGAGTTATGTGGTGTAGGCTATTACTCTCTTGCAATTTAACACAAATTAGTTTCCACATCTTAACATTACTAGTGCATTGCCCGTAGGAAGTATGTATTCCTATAGAAAAGTGGGAAGTTAAGTAGCTTTTTCATGGATGGCCAAATGAGGCTGTGTTTGAAGGTGGGACGTCAGGGATATTTAGGTTTGTTGTGAAATTCGATATTCGACTATTTACCTTGCCTTGCTTGGTGTCGTTATTTTCAGAACAACCTCACGTGTGACTGTACAGTTATTTTTTCATTTTGACATACTGTATTAACACAATGGACCTAAAATCACAAAAAAACATCAAATCCGAGTAGAAAAAATTTGATTTTTTACTGTGAAAACCACAGATATGTGTAACAAGCCTTTTTTATTACTTATAATGCAAATATAAATTGTTGTTTGCTAAATTTGTGCTTAAGTGTTTGAAATTTACAAAGTTATGTGTGACTATTTACATTTAAATGCAGGCAATGCCTCAGGCTCAGGTCTCCCTCAGCTCTCCTGCTTGCTCCACATTCAGCTTCTCCTCATTGTTTTGACTCATGAAACAAAAAACCGACTCCCCTACAGACTAAGCACATTACACCAAACACTACATAACACACTAACTACACACTCCAAACACGCTAAATGTCACAAATCTCTCAACTCTCAAAACGTGCTATCTCTATCGCTGTCACTGTCACTCTTTTGCCACCGTGCCTCCCACAACTTCCCCCTGTTCCTCAGCAACCAAATCACGTGGTTTGCCATATAATTTTGTGATTGGTTGGTGTGGTGCCTTTTTCCACCAATAGGAAAGGGAGAAGCACAGTTTTTTTTGCTTGCAAACACTTTCGTGAGAAAAGCCTGTTTTAACAGTTTCTTCCTGCACCAAACGCGCAGCCAACGTGATGGCAATGTTTGCGAAACAGCATGGCGGACATTATTTATCACAAGTCCGGTTTTTCGTGGCCTATCAATGCAATTTTAAAAATTGGTGAGACTCACGGAGGCTGCTTCTTGCTGCTACGTCATCTTAAATTGGTCACGTGATTTGCACCCCACTCAGGAGGTGGGGCATGGGGGTGGGCTCTGCAGTAGTTGGCTCTGGTGTGCACGTGGCTATGGTTGACAATGCTAGCGGAATTGGTAAATCATTTATGAAATAATTAATTAACGGTATCATTGTAGTCCAAACAAATCTGACGTTGCACACCCTTAAACCACCTAGCAGCCATGTTGAAAATCTCTGGTCAGTCTGCTCCTGATCTGCAGAAATATTTGAGGCACACACACACACACACACACACACACACACACACACACACACACACACACATACACACACACACACACACAGATTTCTTGCTTTTATAGAGAGATACAAGTACCATATGTTAAATTAGCTAACATCAATGTTTACGTTAGCTTGTGTCGGCGACGCTTGGTGAGCTGGTGTTAACAACTGGATGCTTTCGGTTCGGTTGTTGAATCATTGTTGACAAGCTGTTGTGGTATGCCAGTTCTGCTTTGCAGTAGACACATTGCACTTCGCTATCTTCTTTTTAAAGCGTGAAATGATCCCAAACTTTGGACATTCTGTCTTTTACAGACAGATCTTGGCTCTCTGCCATCATGCAAACTAAATTTTGAATGTAGTGGTGTGTGTGTAGCACAATAACAGTCCGTGTGGAAAAATGATCCCTGAGCTGAGCAGGCCACATAATGCAGGTGATAGGAATTAAAACGAAGCCTCGAGCAAGAGATTTTGCTTCGACCATTTTTTGTAATCGAATTACACGAATTACTCGAGTAATCATTTCAGCTCTAGAATAGAGCTACAATGATTAATTGATCAATTGATTAGTTTTCATCCATTAGATTAATCACCAACTTTTTATGATAATTAATCAAATAGAAATGATCCATCCATTCATTTTCTTCCGCTTATCTTGGGCCAGGTTGCGGGGACAGCTGTCTGAGCAGGGACACCCAGACCCTGCCACCCTGCAGAGGAAACTCATTTCGGCCGCTTGTATCCGGTTCTTATTCTTTTGGTCACGACCCAAAGTTCATGGCCATAGGTGAGGGTAGGAACGTAGATTGTGTTTTGAAAGGCGCTTCTTAAATAAAATGTATTGTTGTTGTTGTTGTTGTTGTTATTATTATTAGATTGACCGGTAAATCGAGAGCTTTGCCTTTCGGCTCAGCTCTCTCTTCACCACGACAGACCGATACAACTGCGGATCCAACTCACCACCAGGTGGTGATCAGTTGACAGCTCAGCCCCTCTCTTCACCCGAGTGTCCAAGACATACGGCCGGAGGTCAGATGACACGACCACAAAGTCGCCTAGGGTGTCCTGGTGCCATGTGCACTGATGGACACCCTTGTGCTTGAACATGGTGTTCGTTATGGACAAACTGTGACTAGCACAGAAGTCCAGCAACAGAACACCACTCAGGTTCAGATCGGGGAGGCCGTTCCTCCCAACCACACCCCTCCGTGTAACACTGTCGCTGCCCGTGTGAGCATTGAAGTCCCCCAGTACAACAACGGAGTCCCCGGTTGGAGCACTCTCCAGTACCCCTCCCAGGGCCTCCAAGAAGGCTGGGTACTCTACACTGTTCGGCCCGTAAGCCGAAACTAGCTCAGGCTCTTCCCCCCCCAGCGATTCTTCAATAATTCTGCCGGAAGGAAGATCAAATCCCTGCTGTGCTGGGCTGACATGCGGAATCAAGCTGAGCCAAGCCAGCACATGTGTACGCAGATGCCCCTTAAATTCAGTGTACAATTTTATACTGTACAATGTGTGATATCCTGAATTTGGTTGCAGAGTTCTTAGGACCCTGTCAGAGATCCATGGTAGTTACATTGCCCCAATCTGTCAATTCAATTCAAAATGTATTAGAATTATTATATTATTATAATTTTATTTGTCTCTGGGGGGCAATTTAAGAAAAAAGGCAGCCAGACCCTGTAACCCAGACAGTACGTCCAAAGACAAACAAACAAACTAACAAACAAACAAAAAAGACAGATCATCTGAGAGTAACAAAAAAACTCACTTTGTATTTTTTAAACAGACATCTCAGGGCACATGTTGGATTTTATGAACTTGCTGAAAAGCTCAAACTGGATGAGACCCACACTGAGCGTGACTTCTGCCTCACAACAATCACTAATCACGTCAGCCATTTTCACCTGAAGCTAATGTCTGCAGCCATAAATAATAACTGTTACAGCAGCCCAGCTGATCAGCCAAGATCTGAGGAGGCGCTGTCAACTCTGCTGTCCAAATCTGAGAGGTGAGCAGCAGAGTCAATAGATGCCTCATCTTAAAGCTGCCATGTGAAAATATAACTGTAGATTACGACAAACGTGAAGGGCACTGCAGATGGATACATGTTTTTGTAATGTTTATGTATTATAAAGATGCAACTTTTATTTTGTACACTGCTGTAGTCTGATTATTTGAAGGACTTTATGAATAAATGGGGACTTTAAATGATCAAAAAGCAGCCATGTGCAGATCATTAAGGATGCCATACACACATAGGTGGCCTTACCTATGTTTAAATCGTTTCAATTGAAACGGGCCCTGGCAGCCAAGGGTATAGCTGCGCCGATCCCGTGGGTGCTCCGTTGCTCGAGCACCCACTGACAACGTTGAGCACCAACTGACCAATCGGGATGGCCGATCAAAAAAAAAAAAAGCTTGTGCGCGTGGTATCGGCTGCTGTCACGGCTGTGCCGGTACAAGAAAATACTGGTCTGCAGATGTTGAGCTACATCTACACCAACAACCTGCTGGACCTGTACCCAAACCTCAGCATCGCCCTCCGACTGATGTTGACAGTCCCTGTGACTGTAGCAAGTGGAGAGAGGAGTTTCTCTCGCTTGAAACTAATTAAAACACACCTGAGGTCAACAATGCTGCAGGAGCGGCTGTCAGCGCTCGCTCAAATCTCAATTGAGCACGACGTCACAAGATCACTCAACAGAGATGACATAATTAGAGCATTCTCAGCACTGAAAAACAGAAAGGGCGGATTTACGAGTCTGTCTGTAGCCTGTCTGTTCTTTTGCTGCACGCTGTCCGTGGAGCTAAAATAATGCGGAGCACGTTGCGCTTACTAGGCTACTTTTGTTGCCAATTTTCAAGTTCATGATTGTTGTAGGTGTTATAGTTTTGGATTGTAATAAGATACCCGTTTGTGTCTTAAAATGCACATAAATATGAAAGATGCATTTGCATTTTGTTGAAAACCAACTTCAATCCTCGTTTTTTTCCCCTGCTCATTCCTGGTTTCTTGCCCTATAGAGATTTTAACACTTGGTCACAATGTATCAAATTATATGTTTCTGATTGGACCAAAGTGTCAGTTGGACTTCAGAAGGGCCGGAACTCAAACACTACTAGAACGGCCGTAAGCGGTCATTTGGACCGCTAGATAATACTAACTCTATATTCTCTCATGTAAATCCCCAGATTGAGTGATGAATGCATTCATTGTGTCATGATATTTTTTAAATAAACAAAATAACACCAAAATGTACATTTGCACAAAATTAATTATACATTTATCCATATTCATATCATCGCACAGTAAACTGTAATTATTTCATATATTTACGCAAGATTTTAATAGAGAAAAATCAGAACAGGAAAATTAACTATTTAAAGTAACTTAACACTTAATAATATATGATAAAAAATAATAATAATCGATAAAGCTTGAAACGAGCTGATCTAAAATCACTGGTCACAGTCCGCAGATTACCTCCGCTCTCCTCACACAGTCACCACACACGGGCTTGTGGCATTTCAAGTGTCCGACGTTTGGTTCCGTTTGCAGCTCTTTCGGACCGGCACTGTCCGTGTCTGCTGCTGCTGCGGTGGTTTTTTCCGCTGCCGCCCACCTTGTGCTGACTGCCATGGGCGCTTCCCCCTCCATGTATCCAGGTTTTGAAGGCTAATGTTAACTTCCAAGTGCAACACACGAAGAAAGACAATAACTTGCGGTTCTTTCCATGGCCCGTTATTTCATTTGCTATTTTTGATCTGAACAATAAATCGAAAGTACAAAAAATGAACCGTTATTTGTTTTTTGGTATCAGATTCATAAACGAATAAGGAAATAACAAACCGTCTTTTCATTTTTCGATTTTGGAATCTAAATTGAATATAAAAACGAATGATACACGGATTTGCATCCTTTCAGGTTTCAATGCATCAGAGACGCATGGGCGCAAACATATCGGTATTTAAATGTTTTATGGGATAGGGCCTCATATGTAGTATTGAAGCGGGCCCCCAGATGCCTAAGGCCGCCGCTGCATACACACATATACGCATCAAGAATAGTTTTGCATTCAAATCGTAATCTAATCGTGACACTATACTTCTGGCTATGCACAGACTCCCATTGAAGCGAGAGATGCATTAATGTACATTGAGATATACTGTAACTGAAAAGTAAGTCTGAAAAAGCAAAAACAATTTGTCGCAGCTGTAACACTCTTTCCCGTTACAGTCCAGATCAGATTCATTTATTTCAAAGGGGAATAAACTGTCCATGTCTCAACAAATTCAAATATCTTTTATCTTCAGTTATACTAATACAAATATCACTTCCTCTAGCTATGTATTGATGTAGATTACCTTGTCCAACTTTCAGTTCCCAGAGTTGCAGGCCTGAACATCTGAAGTTTTGTTTGTTGATACTGGATCATGTGATTTCTGTCAATGAGATGGACAGCTGGGAAGGGAAGGAAAGGAAGGAAACTAGCCTTCAGGGTGTATGTTCATTATTCTGCGTTATGACTATTCATTATGAGAGCTGCTATTGCTGATGAATTGTGTTTGTTTGCAAAGAGTAATTCAAGCCTGAAAAGGTAGTCAGTACATTGGACTAGTAATTTGATGAGAGTTAAGCAACTTGGCTATTCCAGTCCTGCCTCATATTTAAGACAATGAGGTGGAGACTAGAGTGGATAGAGAAGGAGACTTTGGCAGGTTTTCTCTTTTCCAAATGTTAAAGCAAGTTGACACCAATCTGAAAAATAGATGCATGGAGAGAACAGTTCTTTCTGATAATGATGTTTTGCAAAGTCTATAAAACAAATGTTAGTAGCATTTACAGTTTATTAATAATATACAGGAATTATTTTAGCATTGTTCTGCCATATATGTTAGCACAGGTAAACCGAAGTCTCATTTTTATTGAAAGACCCTTTTGAAAGGAAAAGACAAAACAACAAAATAAGAAGACATGCTCCCATTTGTTCACCAGCTAGCTGCTTGCTTTGGAGGTGCGACTGCAGAAATGTAAGGTTTACAGTTGACTTGCATGGTTACGTTTATTATTGAAGTGATTTATTTTATTTGTATCGATTTTTATTCAGCCATAATTTTGCATTCCTACATTATAATCTAATCTGTCAGGTCCTAATCTCAACGTCTTGCAGACGGATGGAGATTCACTGTTTGTTACTTTATCCAGCCAGGTGTTATCAGCCCTTTATTATATAAGGGGTAATTCCCAACAAAGTCTCCATTGTCAGGAATAAATGCATGACATGGAGGCATGTCGAACAGTTGCTTCCACAAAATACTTAAATTCCTGATTATGGACACCTCGAGATGCTGGCTGAAGTAGTGAGTTAAATGTGGGAGGATCGCTTGATACACTGCATTCAGAGGGACAGTATAGCAGCTGTAGTGGGGAGTAAATGCACAAACATTTAGTTTACCCAACTTTTACCCAACCAAACAGCCTTGGTAGTAGAAAAGTGTGTACGCTGCTGTCTGTTTGCACACACACTATAACTGTGATGGAGGTGAAAATGCCATAGTTGTTACACCACTCTATAGCTGCCGTTCTCATGATCCCTCTATCTCTTACCATCATCATCACAAACCCTGTCTAGCAACGCTGCTGCCTGGCAATGATAACCCTTGGAAACCATGAAGGAGGAAGACCATATCCCTCTTTCTCCTTCCTGCCATCTCATTAGCATCATTGTCCTCTCCTCTGACCCACCCAAACATGTTGTATACTTAAATGGGCTCCCTAACCTAACCCTTCCTTAGTTCACACAGAGATTCGGCATTATCGCCGCAACAAAGGCTAGCCTATACGCCGCTTTTGTTTGCTCGCTGAACCAAGCAGTTGCCAACCCAGAGACATGACGGTCACATCATATTATCATTCTGTTTACTCATATGTTATTATAATGTGTTGTAATTGAGATCCTGCTCCACCATACTTTGTGGAAAGTGACAAAGTTAAATGATTTGCTCTAGAGTGTATCCTAATCATCGGTAAATCGCTGACCCTGTCTCGTGCTCACTGGTGAAGAGGGATGCTGTTTTTTTCAGGGGGAAAGTTCACTGAAGTCTCGGTCGGAAAGGGCTGACTTTTGCAGTGATTTGTTTCCAGGCAAGTTACCAGAGACACATAATCACCACCATTCAACTACGGGTGCCGCCTGGCTCTGGTAGCCAAGATGGTTGCTGTTTTCCGCCTGTGTGAAAAAGACATTGAAACATCTCTAGAGCAACCTCAGTCCTGTCCATTAGCCTAGGAGTAGAACAGGAGGCTAGTCAGCACCATTGTTTGATAAATACACCTATCATATATACCTACATCTGTCCAATGTTTGTTCAAGTAAAGAATGGGAATTGAGAACCAGAAATTGTCTGATCCATTTTTCCAGCTTATTGCTTATTTATTGCGAGATGCCTAGCAACAGGCTGGCCACACTGGATCCTTGTATTGTGTGGTGGCTGCATTCGTGACCTGCCATGGTTTGGCCTTTTAAGTTCCCAGTCAGTGACAGCTGCTTGTAAAACTTGGGTATGTTTGCCCCTATGTGGGACTCGAAAAGAGGGCAAGTCCGCAGTACAGCACTTGCCATTTCCCAGGCATTTGTCAGCATTCTCCTGCCTTTCAGTAGCCCTGTTCACAGCCCATTGCTTCCACAGGGAAAGCTCAACAATTCTTACATAGACTACTTCTCAGATGCTTTGGCACAATGGTTTTTGAGCTGTGGAGGTTCGGTAGGTGTCATTGCATAGTGCTTGTGTTAGCCGCGGTGTACAGCAGTATTTTCATGCTGAGTTTAGATATTGCTCATGTCATTGTGTCGCTCTTTGCACCGAGTACCCAAAAATGCTGCCACACACAGTTTAAAAGTGGGGAGTTTAATGCAAGGACATTATATTCCATCGCTTTAACAAATGGAAAGGCAAATCTCTAGATGAAGGGCTGCTGAAGCCTCATGTGAGAAGCACGTGAGACTCGTGCAGCCAGTGTTACTAGTCTAGCCTGTTAACGTGGACACAAAAATGAAAAGCAAGACATTTCAGCTGAAACCTCGCAACAGTGAATGATGGCAGATGAAGAATCAAACCACAGCATGTCCTCAAAATTTAACCGATAGTATTAATCGGTCAAAGTTCCTGTTATCGGTGTGCATCCCTACTTACTATTGTCCTAAATCATATGTTTCCTGTGTGCACTCCAGGGAGTACGTTTGTTTATTCATTGTAGATTTTTTTTGTATCCATTTCTTGCAAATAAACTGTTCATGAGAGGTAAAATTACTATTTATTTTACACGATCAGTATCAGTTTCACACAGTTTCTTCCGTTTCTTTCTTCTGCCATCAGTGGCGCAGTTTCTCCTTACCCCAGTTATGTGAGTACGCATGGGTCAGAGTGTGCGTGGAGGACGGCACATTTTCCCGTCAAGTTCTCTTTTTATAAATCCGCAGTTTGCGTAGAGAGTGGCGTACGCCTTCTTTTGTGCTTTCGCAACGTTTATAAATGAGGCCCCAGGACATCCCTAATTTAGACTAAAAGATGATACATGTGTAGGCCTATCTTTTGTCCAACACAGGATATTAATCAGGAATCATTAAGGCAAGCAGTAAAGAATCAGACCAATAAGCAGAATAAATTATGGCATTGGTATCAATAAAATGTCATCGCTCCCAATTCCTGTCATTGACCGCATAAAATGTCAGAAAATAGCCCAAAATGTATATTTCGTTCTCAGAGTTTAAGGTGAAATCATCTGATCTGATTGATCATCTGATGAACAGTAAAAGTCTCAAAGATATTCAATTCACAATGGATTAGCAACCACCACCAGAGAAAAGCAGCGAATTCTCACATTCGAGAAGTTTAAACAAATCAAATCAAGTCAATTTTATTTATATAGCCACAATCACATTGCCTCAGTGGGCTTCACAAACGGTACATTTGGATGTACAGTTGTCTGCGGTCCTTGTTTCAAGTGAGGAAAAAGTTGCCATTTGGAGAAAAAAAATGTTTTTACAGTTTACAAGTTGCATTGACAGAATGTCTGATACAAATTATAATATATGTGAAGTGTGTGGATGCAGGAGTGGACTGAGCAGGCCAAGGCATCACCAAGTGGTGCCCGTGCCACATGACGACCTCTCCGCCCTGGTGACCTGGAAGAGGGCAGGCCACACAAGATTATTAGCAGTTAAATAGAAATGAGCAGAGTGAAGAGGCATCAGGTTTTACAGAAATACAGATATAAGGAGACTGTAAAACAAAGGTGAGCAATGATCCAGCAGAGCCCAGGGTCTGACTAACCACATCCATCAGTATGTGAGGCAGCAGGAGCCAGGAGAGGTAGATGTTCCCAGGGGCCTGTGGTCCATCAGAAAGAAGCCTAAATGAAAACAAAGGAGGAAGAGGAGCCTCAAAGAAAAAGGAGGAGGAGGAGGAGGCTGTAAAGATGAGAGAGCGAAACAGCTTGCTTTTCTAAATGTCAATCATTGTGAATTCTAGTACTTTCGGTAATTCATTGAGACTGAGACCGACCCAGTGAAGAAGCTAGCAATCAGAGTCAAGAACTGTTAAAGGTTAATTCAAAGAAGTTTTAAGTTTTGGTCTAATGTGTCAGTAGAGGAAGACGGGAGGTTACTCCAGAGGAAGGGGGCACGACAGGAAAAAGCCCTGCAGCCAGCTGACTTCTTCTTAACCCTGAGAACATCAGGAGCCCTTAATGCACAAGGTGGAATATATGGTGTAATGAGTTCTGACATGTGCAACGGGACGAGGCTTAGTACAGTTTTGTGTGTCATCAGCAGCACCTTAAAGTCTGATCTAATATCAATTGAGAGCCAGTGCAGTGAGGCTAGGATTGGTGTAAAATGATCACATTGTTAAGTTAAAGACTCTAGCCGCAGCACTCCGAATTATCTGAGGAGGTATAGTACTCTCACACGGCAGACCTGAATATAAGGTAATGCGATAATCTAGCCTAGATGAAACAAACACATGAATCAGGATCTCTGGGTCAGCCATGGACAGGAAGGACCTAATTTTAGGTATGTTGTGATGGTGGTAAAAAGCAAGGAGAGAGGGTCGTATCAAAAGTAACAGAATGGTTCTTGACAGTTGAACTTTGTGAAATAACACAGTTCTCAAGAGTTACCGTCACATAAAGTGCCAGAAAAGCTTCACTTAGGGCAGTGGTCTCAAACTAATCCAGTAGGGCCGCTGTGGCTGCAAGTTTTCATTCCAACCAAGCAAGAACACACCTGATCCAACAAATCAACTGTGTAAAGACAATTCAGTTGATTGAATAAGTCGAGTCAGGTGTGTTCTTGCTTGGTTGGAATGAAAACCTGCAGCCACAGCGGCCCTTTACTGGATTAGTAAAGAGACCAATGACTTAGAGGGTCAAAAGGCTTGTTTAAGTGGATATTGAAATATACATATGAAAATTGAATGATAAGATCTGCAATAAATTCACCAAGTTCTTCTAAGATTTAGGGTTAGGGTTAAGGCAGCAACACACCGGCCCAACCGTTGGACGTCTGAAACGTTTGGAGAGACTCGGACGAGGTCGGGAACATTTCTGTTCGGTGTGTTCAGCTGCGTCGGAAGCTTTCGGAGCCGTTCGGACGTTGTCTGCTCCGACTCAGCATGCGAAGTCTGAGGAGGAGGGCTGTCGGACGTCTGAGCCATTGGATTCTCTGATTGGCGGTGTGCTAGTGAATCAGCACGGTGTGTGGGAGGGGCGGAATACTGTGTGCGCATTGGTTTTCTACACACTCCGTTCCGTCATTTCTTGTTCTGATGTTTTGGAGTACTGACATGAGGCTAGTTGTTATTATGTCCGTTGAGGACGAATTAATCTGTGTTCATTTGGTAATGCCTTGCTGCATGTTTAGTATACAGCTGTTTTTGTCTGAAATAGTTAAGTTTCGTTTTGATCGAAAGTAAAAATAGTTAGGCGCATAAACCTCTAGTCCAGTGTCTTTAACACTAGAGCCACCAGCTTATTGCATCTCGCGCAAGCGCAGAATGTACATGCTACTGTGGAGCTGGCAGCACATCGAAGCCGTGTGTTTCAATGCAACTTTTGTGCCGAACGGGTCAGACGAGAGGCAACAGAGTGGTCGGAGAGTGGTCGGATAAGTAGGGCTGGGTACCGAATGTCAGTTCTTTTTTGGCACCGACCGAAATGCTTATGCAGCACCGAGTATCAAAGTATGCCTTGACTTTCGGTGCCAAGTTTTGGTGCCCAGAGGTTAATAATGTGATCAAGATCTGATCATGCTGCCGGTGATTGGCTGTAACGTTACACGTGATTGTGGCATGCAGGAAAAATACATGCGTGGTTACCAGAGACGCTTTGTGGTTACGGACACAGATGGGGTTCACGTGTGTCTGTGTTGTGAACTGTAGTGGTGTGTGTCATCGAACAGGTTAAAAAATGCCACCGAGGTGAAAAGCGTGGCTCCATTTTAGCAAGACAGATCTTCCGCGATGCAATATATGCAAAAAAGTCATCGTTGCTAAAGCCGGCAACACAACTAATTTGATGAAGCACGTGACCGTGCACGGAATATACTTAAGAACAGAACTCTGCTCCGTGTTTGACTGCAGGAAGAGCAGACTGCAGCCATCCTCCTCTCAGCATTTAAGTCCGCCTGTGGACGTTATAGAGTCCGAGCTGCCGATTCAAAATCTCCACCACCGGACTCCGGTGTGTAATGCTAGCTTAAGATATTAGTGTGTAGCTTTTATTTTATGGCTGTGTAGCTAGCTAAATCAAACACTAACTAGAGATTGACAGTAACAGATAAAGCTTAGCTTGTAAAGATGTACTCATCAGTTAGGTCGGCTGGTTAAACAGCTCACCTAACATTCACTGTTTATCTTCTCCTCACAGTAGACCCCATCAGCCAAGAGCGGGCTTGTCTGTGTCCTAAGAAAGCAGACATGTTGATTTTTCTGAAGGAAAAACTGCTAAGTGAAAAGGTCCTCAGTATGTAGCAGTGAGCATTAGACATTGACTTGTGACTTGGGATAAGGCAGTTGGACGTCTGGGCAGTGTGTGGGGGGGCTTTAGGTCTGAGGTCTGTAGATTACCACCAGGTGAAGGCCTGTTCCCTGGACAAGGCTGTTACAACTTAATGAAGATGGTTTTAAAACCAGAGAATGTTTGGATTTTTGCTAAACAAATTACTAAAACAATTGTCAAAGTGGTTGCTAAGTAATTCTCTATCAATAGACTAATCGTTTCAGCTCTACCCCCCACTGGTTTAGTCCTGAGAAGAATTTGGAAGATACCCACTTGATCTGACTAACTCAAACTGCTGAATCCTCATATTGGTTTAGACTGAGGTTTTTTTTTGATACTTTTTATTTAGTAATTTTCAGAAATGAACAAGTTGACAACAGACTGTCAAGACAATAGAACAAAAACACACACAAAAACATGGGGGGCTCCTCAGTTGAAAGACCTATATATAATGTCCAGTGTCTTTACTTGATTAGTGTGTAGCGTCCTCAATTGTTTTGATAAAAGCAGTCCATTTCTCCCATTTCCTGGAAAAGGTTGCTCCTCTAGATCGGAGAGAGAAAGTCATCTTTTCCATTAAACACATTTCCTTCACTTTGTCCATCCATTGGTTAATGCTTGGTGATTCTGTTTTATACCAGCATTTTGTTATAACTTTTTTACAAGCCATCAACAATATTTTACACAGATACCAGTCATTTTTAATAACCACATTTTCATTTAGGACACAGAAATAGAGGACCGTCACATTGTTAGGGATTGTGTATCCCAGGATCTTTGCCACAGTAGTACATACATGACCCCAGAAGGTTTGAATTTTTGGGCATAGCCAAAATATATGGGAATGATCTGCGTTCATGTTTCCGCACTGCCTCCAGCACTGTTCTTGTGATTGAGAGAATTTGCTTTTTATAAGAGGTGTAATGAAAAAACGAATCAAGTTTTTCCAGCCAAATATTCTCCACTTCTTTGAACTTGTAGATGAATGCTGTGCACTCCACATAGAACGCCATTCCTCCTCTGATATTTCTATATTTAGTTCTTTCTCCCATTTTGCTTTAATGTATCCTGTGTTGATCCCATTCTGTTTCTGAAGGCCTTGATATATTTTAGATATTATTTTTTTATTCTTCTTTTTATAGGCTTCAGTCAGAGTATCTATCACTGTATTGCCCTCTCTGGACAATGTTGGTTTGATTCTTTTATCGAAAAAGTCTCTAATTTGCAGGTAACGAAAAAAATCTTTGTTTTCCAGCCCAAATTCTTTTTGTAACTCACTGAAACTTTTTAAGAGCCCTCTATGAGTTATTGTGCATACTGCTGTGATGCCTCTGTCCCACCATCGCCTGAATCCAGCATCACTGAATCCTGGTTCGAATCTGGGATCTAGAGCAGGCCAAATTAATAATTTGATGTCTCCCTCCATATTGTGTTCTTTTACCATCTTGTTCCATATTGTCAATGTTTGTTTAATAATTTCATTTTTGCTTTGTCGAGCCAATTTGTTTCCCATGTCCCCTAATATTGCCTGAATCTGGAAACCTTCCATCTGGGCCTCTATGTCTTTCCATCTTGCCTGATATAGAGGGCAGCATGTAGAAACCAGGAATTTTACTTGGGCTGCATAAAAGTATTGTTTCAGATTAGGCAAGGACAGCCCCCCCTCTTCTTTTGGTAATTGAAGTGTCTTATACCTGACCCTCGGTCTCTTACCGGCCCAGATAAATCTAGAAATAAGTTTATCCCACTGTCTGAATTGTGGTTCTGGAATCATCTGTGGGATGGATTGGAAAAGATATAACAGTCTCGGTACCACATTCATTTTTATTACCTCGATTCGTGCCTCAAAGTCCATGTTAAAAGCAGACCACCGCCCGATGTCTGTCTTGATATTATTGTTAATGTTTTTATAATTAATTTCAAATGTTTTAATGTGGTCTCTTGCCAATACCACACCCAGGTATTTAATTACTTTCGAATTCCATTTTATTTTATATTTTTCTCTAATTTCTCGGCCTGGGGAATAATTTAGTGTAAGAATTTGTGTTTTTGTTATGTTTAATTTATAGCCTGAGTATTTGCCGTAATCTTCTAATATCGACATCAAATTAGGAAATGTTCTATCTGGGTCTTGAAGAGCCACAATAACATCATCAGCGAAGAGCCCTATCCGATGCTCCTGCTGTCCTATATGGATTCCTTTTAGGTTGTTACTTTGTCTGATCAATTGTGCCAACGGCTCAATAAATATAGCAAACAAGGTAGGGCTAAAACAACATCCTTGGCGAGTTCCTCGCTGTAAAATAAATCTGTCAGTTAGGTATCCATTAATTTTTATCCTCGCTGTTGGTTCTTGGTAGAGGCCTTGGATACATTGTATAATTTGTTCATGAATCCCTAGTCTTCCCAAAACCTGATACAGAAACCTCCAATTGACACAGTCAAAGGCCTTTTCTGCGTCGAGGCTCACTAGTACTGCTCTCAGGCCTTGTCTTTGGATCTGATCTATCATGTGCAGAATACGTCTGATGTTATCCTGAGTCTGCCTACCTGTAATAAAACCTGACTGATCTTCGTCTATCAAGTCAGACATAAAATTTTCAAATCTTTTGGAAATTATTGAAGTAAAAATTTTATAATCCACATTTAGGATTGAAATAGGTCTGTAGGATTCGCAAAGTTCTTTATTTTTACCTTGCTTTGGAATAACTGAGATTATGGCCTCTTTCCAAGAGGGAGGCAGTTTGCCCTCTGTCAGAGTCTGGTTGAAGGAATTCAGAAGTAGCGGGGATAATTCCTCCCTAAATGTTTTATACCACTCGCTGGGGAATCCGTCACTACCTGGCGTTTTGTTTGATTTTAATCTACTAATTGCGGCATCTAGTTCTTTTTTTGTGATGCTGGAAATTAATTTTTTATTTTGCTCTTTTCCAATAGCAGGCAAGTCCAAGGAATCAAGGAATTCTTTCATTTCACACTCTCTTTTTGCTGTGGGTTGGGTGTATAGGTTTTCATAGTAATCTTTAAAAACGCTTTCTATTTCTTCAGGCTCAAACAGTAATTGTTTCGTAACAGGGTCTCTAATCTTATGTATTGTGTGAGAAGCTTGCTGGACCTTAAGTCTTCTTGCCAAATATTTAATTGCCTTAGATCCAGATTCATAATAGGTCTGTTTAATGAATCTTAGTTTTTTCTCGACCTCTTGACTTAGGATGTCATCTATCTGCCGTCTCACATTGATTATTTGTTGCAAAGCCGGATCATCTTTTTTATTTTTATGTTGCTGTTCCAGTATTGTTAATTGTTTAACCAATTTCTTATAGTCTTCCTCTCTAGTCTTTTTTTGGTAAGCTGCCCTCGCTATTAACCTCCCTCTCATTACAGCTTTTATCGTATCCCAAAGTATGGTAGGATCCACTGGGCTGTCTAGGTTGTCCTCAATGCAGCATTTAATTTCTTTCTTAACCTCCTCCTGTGTTTTCTGGTTATTCAGCATACCCACATTTAATCTCCAGAGTGTATTTTTATTTCTCCTAGTTAGATGGATATTGAGGTAAATAATACTGTGGTCAGATAAGTCAGTTACCCCTATTTTACATTCCTCTACTCTATATCTGTCTATTGTGTTCATAAAAAAATAATCTATTCTGGAGTACTCCGAATGTGGAGCAGAATAATGTGTGAAGTCCTTCTCTAACGGATGGAGTTCTCTCCAAACATCAAACATCCCCAATTCAGCTAGAGAGGTGTTGACGAGTTTCGATAGATGAGTCCTAGTTCTCTTGTTATTAGTTGTATCCAGTTTAGTATTCAGAATCATGTTGAAATCCCCCGCACATATTAGAATTCCTTCATTTTCCTGGGCTATGATCTCGAACAATAATTTCAAAAATGTTCTATCCGAGTTAGGTGGCACATAGACATTGACCAAAGTAACTAAATGATTATCCAATTTCCCTTTTGCTATTACATATCTCCCCTCTTTGTCATTTATTTCTTTAATGAGTTCAAAATTAACAGAGTTGGAAATTAATATGGCGACTCCTCTCTTAGGACCTTTCTTAAATGAACTGAAAAAGGTATTTTTAAATCCAAATTTCCTCAGTTTATCATGTTCTTGCTGAGTTAGATGCGTTTCTTGTAAATATATCACTTGAATTTTTTCTTTCCTAATTTTTGCCATTACTTTTCCTCTTTTAATCACATTGTTTAACCCATTCACATTTAAGGACGCTATTCTCACGCTGTTACTCTGCATCACTTATAGCAAAAAGACAAATGAAAACATCAGTAGCCCCACTAACAATGCCAAAACAGTGGCATGAAACAAACAGGTCAAACAGGTGAACTTCCAAACAGAGGAGGATCTTTCCGTCCTCCCACGATCTGATCCCGTTGGTGGATCTAGGGAAAACCCCCTTAGAGGAAGAGGGGCCTAACTTAGAAATGACAGGACCTACAGTGAGGGCTATAGTCATTCTAAATGAGTCCAACGTTAGAACTTAAAGAGAAAATTAAGTAACCCAGACCTCCGATAGTCTCTTTTCTTTTAGCATGGGAATAGCATCGTAGCCATTATTCTGACAACTAAAAACACAGGTTTTATCAGGATATTCCTACCGGTTTTACTTCCTTATATAATCAGTGATCTTTAGTCAAAGGATCTTTGGTACTCTTGCAGCTTTTCCTTGGCTCGTGCTGCTGCTGATGAGTAGCTCCTCCGGGATACCTCGTTACGCTGCCACTCCATGGCTGAGCGGAGCTGAGACTCCAGCCCGGCCGTCACCGCCGCCGCGGTCGTCGGTGTCTTCTCTGCGAGTCCGCGTCTCTCTAGCTCCTGCTTGACCTCCCCGGCGCTGTTGTAGACTCGAGTTCCCGTCTCCCAGTGGATCCTCATCCTGGTGAACGGCGTCTGGAACCGGACGCCTTTCTCCTTCAAGATTCTTTTCGCAGCGTTATACTCCTTTCTCTTTTGCACAACCTCTGTCGCGTAATCGTGGTCGAATGATAGGACTTTATTCCCCAGCTGTATTTTCTTTCTCCATGCCTCTCTCAGGACTTTCTCTTTAGTGGAGAATTCCAGAAAGTTCACAATGATGGGTCTCGGCTGGGCTCCGTCTGCAGGTTTCTGTGCAAGTGACCGATGCGCTCTTTGAATTTTGAAGTTAAAATCTTCCGGCAGGTGGAGTTCACGTCTGAGCAGGTCTTGAACAAACTTGGCCATAGACTCGCCCTCTTCTCCCTCCGTAACTCCGTAGATACGGAGATTATTTCTCCTCGATCTGGACTCCAGATCAGTTAACTTATCTTGCAGGGCTTTTTGTTCTCGCAGTGAAATGATAAGTGCGTTGTTAGCCTCCTGTGCCCAATGCTCCAGCTTTTCAATCCGCGACTCAGCCTCGTTGATCTTACCGCTCTGTAGTTGCTGCTCAGTGGCGACTTTAGCAAGTTGTTGGTTTATGTCCTGTTTGAAATCGTCCAAGTCTTTTTTCACGTCGCTCCTCAGCGTTTCACCAAATGAGCGAAGGGCATCTTTTATTTCTGTTTTTAAATCCCTTATCTCCTTGCCGATGATTTCAAGGTCTGACCCCATGTCCGCCTTACTTGCAGTGAGGTGTGTTGTGTCGTGGTCGCCGTCTTCCTCCATTTCACGGTTAGCTAACGTTAGCGGTTCCTCCGTTTCGTCTGTTGTCGTGTTTTTAGTATCAGCTTGTCTTGTTTTCCTTCCCATTCCAGCTTTTCCCCGGTCACATTAAAGTCTGTGTGATTTCTAGCTTTAGTTATTCGAGTTTTCGGGGAGTTTTACACTTGACTATCGAGAGTTCTGATGCCACGCAGCCTACTACTCCATGTCCAAACCCGGAAGTCTAGACTGAGGTTTACAGAAAAGCACTGTTGATTTCCCTGTGTCTGATGTTGGATTTATAGCACAGTAGAAAGGGATCTTTTCACCGCCAGTATAAACAAGAAAAATAATCACATCGACCAATATCTGAAATCATCTAAATATAGGCATTTGAGTATTACATTAAGATGGATTTGAGAGACTGTGAACTCTTCCTTTAAGTGTAAGTGATGAAATCCATCTCTTAAAGATTAATTTGGTGTGGCACGTGTTCCCTGTTATCATCAAGTAACTCATTGCTGTTTGACTTAGCTCGCTAACAGTTGGCTCGGGTTAACTGAGCTGATGACTGGGAAAGCTACGTCTGTACGTGAATTCAATTTTGAGAAGTGTCATGAGCTGACATTTGTTGTGAATTGGCACTATACAAATCAAGATTGATTGATGGATTGATTGAGTCAAGTTAGGAGCAAGAGTGTAAACCTCCCCACTGTGGTTGTTTGACCTACCAGGTGACTTCTCATTAAATTGTAATGAATTATTGCATGCATTCGACTAGAGACGCACCGATCCAGTTTTTTCTGATCCAACCCCGATACCTGGGCTGAGCGTATCGGCCGATACCCGATACCGATCAGATACCGTTGTTGAATTAATAATAAACTGTATACCTTCCACCATGTGAAAGGGACTAAAGGCACCAGACTTTCCTAACTAAGACAAAATAATCAAATAGTTACCGAACATTGTAAACATGTGTAATAATAATAATAATAATAATAATAATAATAATACATTTAATTTATGTAGCGCCTGTCAGGGTACCCAAGGACACACGTAACAAAGTGGAACAAACAAAACAGAATAAATGGAGCGCCTGTCAGTCAGCACGGAGGGAACACTAGCACCGAAGTCAGTAGCACCGTCCTTGTACAAACTAGCATCTGGTGGCTCCGTGCACACAGCGGGGTGAACGCAGGAGACCAAGAGATCCAATCCAAGCGATGAAGCCTGAGGTGAAGTGACAGCAGTGGTCCAGGTGCTCCTGTGCTGAACACCTGAAGACGCCGCCAGCAACGGCGGAGTAGCGACCATCCAGCATCGCTGCGAGCCGGGAGAGACCACAGCAGCAGAGGAGAGCGACAAAGCAGCCCGGCGGTGAATAACCCCGAGGTTGTGGTGGAGGGAGGACCAACGGAGCAAGGATGTACAGCCCACAGAGTACTGAGTACGTCGGTTCGAAAAATAGCGCTGCTAGGCTAACAGCAGACAGTGAGGCTAACAGCTGATGGCGGGGCTACTAGCTAATCAGCGAGAAATGTGACATGAGTAAGTGCAACGTCCTGCAAACAGGAATACAAAATAAAACATAGCAGCTGAACCTGAGAATAAACTAATAAAGAGTTGGTCAAACAACAACTAGTGCTCTTCCAGCATGCGACACACTGACGCTGACGAATGACGTAGGATGTGCTGCGACGGAGGAAAAAAAAAAACTGGATCGGCCCGTGGATCTGTTTCACTTTACCGATCTCCGATCCAGCCGTTTTGTCAATATCTGATCTTAATATCGGATCGGTGCATCCCTACATTCGAGATTGATTATTGTCATACGTATTGTTGTAATTATTGTTTTGCAGGGTGTTGTCACCGACAAACAGTGTTTATGCTGTGTGGGGGTTCAGAGGGAGGAACAGTAGTAGATTTTATAATGATGTTGGTATGTATGATATTTTATTCTCAGCACATGTGACATCTCTGAAAATGAGTCTGGTTTGTATTCATGCTTATAGTTGTGTGACTTTATAGTCATTCTTCCAGACTTGCTGTGTTGGACTTGCCTTAATGTTGTGTCTGTGTGTTTCATTTTCAGGTGTGGGGAAGTCATGTCTATTACTTCAGTTCACAGACAAGAGGTTTCAGCCAGTTCATGACCTCACTATTGGTAAGAGCACCTGTCCACTGCACATTCTACAAAAGCAACATTACTAATTACTAATTTACTAATTACAATCACGCTTTTAGTTAGAAAACAGGGCAGCATTAATACAGGAGGTGCTTACAGGCCACAAAAGTGGAGCTGATTAAGAATAATTAGCTGCATGTTTCACTACAAGTTCCTAATACAAAGAAACGTCATCACAGTAAAACTAATGTTTATTCAGAAAAGTTGAGCTCGTCTTAGCTCTAGCATTCACACAGATCTCATCACATTTAACTCTAAGGAGAATTGCAACATCCTAATGTCTAAAAATACATATATCAGTCTCATCTTAAAATTGCCTCACTTACAGTCAGTCATTTTCTCCCTCATAGAAAATGATATATGAGTTTGTTAAGAAACATTTCTTTCTTTCCGTTCCGTTCCGTTTTCTGATTCCGCTTATTCCGTTAGGGTCGCGGGGATGTTACCGCTTTATCGCCCCTTATCAAGGGGGTTGCGGGGTTACTGGGGCCATATCCAGTTGCTCGATGGGCGTAGCCCGACATTTCTTTCTTACTTCAGAAAAAACACAAGGCATGCCAAATATGGCATGCCAGAATGAAAAGTGTAAAGCTACTTATTAGGGGCTGTCACAATTTAGATTCTAAAATCACCAATTGATTTAAATAAGCTATAAGCTTTCAATTTCTATCATGCAGCTCAAGGGTAGTATTGCTGAAACATATTCTTTCTGTTTTTTGGGGGTGGAGTTAGCTGTCCATTGTTAAAAAATGATGGAAGATTCTTGTAGAAACTGAATAGCTTATAATTGAAACAAACTTTCTAGTCATACATAGGAACATTTTATGTATGGAGTAGTTTTAACAGCCATCATGAGATATCAAAATTTAAATTAAAATCATACTTTTAAGTGATTATTTTTAATCATTTCAACTGCTGTGTAGTTTTTTCAATAATATTTTTAGAGATGATTTAAAAAGCATCTGTTAGCACTTCCTAGTGGCCCATTGGTCACATATTACAGCACAGAATCTTTTTTCTTGCCAGCTCATCTGTGTGAACTGTGTACAATGGGTGAATGAGCTGTAACATGTGTGCTTAGCAAAGCAACTGCAACAGGTCGACCACACCTGCTTAAACACACTATTAGTGGGTGTGGTCTTACTGATGTGGCAGTATAGAGCACCTCTGAAAAATAGGATGAGACAATTTTCTTATCTGACATTTGCTTTTCAAGGTTCTAACTTTTTGAGGGCATATATCAGCCATTAAGTAATAATAATTCTAGAGAAAAATGTCATGTGTTTGGGGTCATTTTGGGGTGCTTTCACATGTTTCGCACCTTTTCAGTACACTTGAAAAGCATCTGAAAAGAGGGGACTCTATCCTGGCAGTTTGTTTGTGGTGTGAAAGCTAAGCAACCAACCCACCTCCGGACTTTGTGAGAAGAGGTGTGAGATGTTGATGGCTGTTAATATGATGATCACGAGCTGTTTAGAACAGAATCTCCTGATAAGTGTAAGTGATAGATAGGTAGACAGACAGATAACTTTATTAATCCCCAAGGGGAAATTAATGTGGTGCCTATATTCATGCAAGATTATTTTGAAAATCTGAAAATAAATTGCCAAGGCACATAATGGCACCATTTAGTCTTGTTTCTCTCTGTTCTTCACAATTTATAAAATACACGGTTCCACCCTTGTCTTCTAATGTAGCTCATCAGTTATTTTGTTGTGACACCTGAGAAAATACATGGTTCATTAAAGATTCATAAGTAAGAAACAGGATTTTTGATTGAGTCAATACAAAACTGTATGTGATTCACATTCTCGTGTGTGTGTGTGTGTGTGTGTGTGTGTGTGTAGGTGTGGAGTTTGGAGCAAGGATGATCACTATAGATGGCAAACAGATCAAACTGCAGATCTGGGATACGGTAATGTATTTGTTAAATTCTCTTAAAGGAAATTGTGGCATTGTGGCAGCATAATTGATGTAAATAACCTAAATGCTTTAAATGTATGGAAGTCTTTGAAATGCAAAAGTTAGAAGTCGCAAATGTTGACTTGTGATTTTATAATGACCTTTTAATGAATTTTGTTGTAAAATATATATATATATATTTTTTTTTAACGTTAGAGCACAGTTTGTGGCAGAACGCAGACGCGTGAGTAATGTTACTCAAGCCTGTATAAACCTGTAGATAAAATGTCTGCAGTGTGGAAGTTGGTTAATTTAGAAAGCAATAGCAGTCCAACGGCAACATGTAACATCATGGGGCGGCTGTGGCTCAGTGGGTAGAGCGGGTCGTCTAGTGATCGGAAGGTCCCAGCTCCCCCTAGCTGCATGTCGAAGTCTCCTGGAGCAAGGTACTGAACCCCAAATTGCTCCTGATGAGCAGTTGGCGCCTTGCATGGCAGCCTCCGTCATCGGTGTATGAATGTGTGTGTGAATGTGGCATGTGTTGTAAAGCGCTTTGAGCTGTCGTTAGACTGCTAAAGCGCTATAAAAATGCAAACCATTTACCATTTACATCTGCAATGCGACCATTTCGCCGGGGGTAACAAAAGAGCTGCATTTAATACTACACATTTGATACGGCACATAAAAAACAAAAACACTCAAAGTTAAACAACGAGTTTACTCAAGCAATACAGGCAAAGACACCAAAGCAGGATCCTTTCAAAAGGAAATATCCTCAAGACAGCGATATGGCCAAAAATATTACAGAGAAGGTAACCAGCTGGATAAGCAGCTCATCTCCGTGGTAGAGGATCAGGTTTTCTTGTTTTTAAATCCTTGGTATGCCCTACCATCTCGACATTACATTACATTGACTCCACTTTCAAGTTACAACGTGCCGGTATACAATGGTAAGTTTCGTGGGTCTCGAGGCAGTCGAGGAGATGCTGAAATAGACAAGCAAAGCGTCCACGTCATTTTATGTGACAACGTAAGGAATATGAAAAAAACAGTGGATGATATGGAGGTACCAAGCGTTCAAGATTCTCACACACTTCAGCTGGCTGTACACGAGGGTCTGCTGTCACAGCACAGCATCACAGACTCCCCTGCTAACACAAGGAAGGTGAAGGCCAATGTTGCAATAGCATATGCAGAATAAGAAAGAGCCATATGTTTCAACAAAATAACAAAACCTATTAAGAACAGCTTGGATGCAGGTACTGTTTTTCTTAATCCAGCTGTATTATCCAGGAAAATAGTAGTTAAGGCCAAGTATCGGCTTGGGACTCGGTATCGGCATTTACTAAATATTAAAGAATCGGGATCGGGGTAAAAAAAACGTGATCGGGACATCCCTACATACAATGACCAAGTTTGGTTATGTAGATTTTTTTTTTTTTTTTTTTTGCCATCAAATTTTTATTTTCATTTTTTCATTTTCATTAAGTCCAACATAAATATTTCAGGGGATACAATATTATTAGGATGGATTCTCAAAGAATGACCATTAGCCCAAGACATAAGAATGTGTCATGGGAAAGAACACAGTGAAAGTATTGAAGGGTTATGTAGAAAGTTGTGTGAGTCAAATGTTCTTTGTTGCATGGCCTCTTAACCTCTTCTGAGTGATTCTGCTTGATACCAGCTGCTGACTTGCCACTGTAGATCATGGCCATTACCAAAATTAATAAAGCAGCTTTGTTGACTTTGATGTTCTGTGCTGCAGACTTTTTTTTTCCATTCCAATTCCTATGCAGTGTTTTTATGCATAAACGCAGCTGACCCCGGTTCGATTCCAGCCGGAGGTCCTTTGCTGCATGTCACATCCCCCCCTCTCTCCCATGTTTCCTCTCTGTCTACTGCTAATAAGTGTCTATGCCACAAAAAAAAAATCTTTAAGAAAATTAAAAAAAAATAATAATAATTCTGCGATAATTTAGAACTGGAGGAAGGAGATCGGAGTCATCTCAGAATTCAAACAAGGTTTTAATCTTGTACAGGAGGAGCATTCACAGAGCAACACGCAGATCTGTTACAAAGTGAAGACTCAATGTCCTAGGAGAAAAGCATGGTATTTATCTGTCTCTGTGGGTGTGCCCTCACTCCAATAGTTACTAATTCATGCCCTCCTGCACCCAAAGGAATCAATGAGTGATAATTCAATACCTTACATGTGCCATAAAACAACACAAAGTGTCACAGGTCAGATTAAACAATTACATTGAACATTCCTGTGTATGACTTCAGTTCACATCTCTCTTCAGGAAGTACAAAATTTCCATCATGGTGAGCATTTGCATTTGTTTGCCATGCACTTTATGCTTACAGACAGCTGTTTGTACAGTTGATCTTGGGACCTGTAACTGCTTTGAAATGGCTCCAAGTAACTTTCCTGACTTGTTCAAATCAATAATGTGCTCTTTCAGATCAATGCTGAGCTCTGTAGACTTTCCAATTGTAGTGTTTGTGGCTAAGTCTAATGGCTGTATCAAACAGGTCCTGTTAAAATGGGCCTAGAAAAGTCAGCAGCTGGTATCAATCAGAATCACTCAGAATAAGTTAAGAGGCCATGTTACAAAGAACATTTGACTCACAACTTTCTGTAATCACCAGAAGTGATTGTTCAAGTTACTGTATGTATATTTTTGATCCAGCCGATTTCCTTATGACTTCTGTATAACATCGTCCTTAGCCTGGTCACCTTTTTCATGCAGATCATGAAAAAGGGTCTGTCTTTCCCAATTCTCAAGGCTGCAGTGTTTGTGTTTAATCAAACTAGTACATTGCCCGTAGGAAGTATGTATTCCTATAGAAAAGTGGGAGGTTAAGTAGCGTTTTCACGGATGGCCAAATGAGGCTGTGTTTGAAGGTGGAACGTCAGCGATATAATTGGCCGGTTTTTGACTACTTTTAATTAGTGGGCTGTGCTTGCCAGCCCACTATTGATATTCACCGCGCGTCTTCTTATTAGTGGGCTGTGCTCGCCAGCCCACTATGGACACCTCTATAGCAGAGCTATAGGTGTCCATAGTGGGCGGTGCTTCGCACCGCCCACTATGGGCTATTGTTATTCACCGCGCCTCTTCTTATTCCCCCTCCTTGGTTTTTCTGTCGCTAACTTGTCCCGCACCGTTGAGCGCACACAAACAAAAAATATATCAAAACGTGCGGCTCGATCTGACCGGGTGTGCTATTATTCAGCTTTCCATAATATCAATTTTTCGCGACGTAAGTTGCGAAAAACTGCGCAAAATTTCCCTTAAAGGAATGAATGGGACAAGGTCAAAAAAGTCGCAAATCTGCGACGTTTTTCAAACATCTCCTGCTCTGTCATACGTTCACCTAGAAACACCGTTCAAACTTTAAACTGTAGGCACAAGTCTTGTCTATTTGAGTTGTATTTGAACTTTTTTCCTACGATGTAGAGTTTTTGAACCTCTGACCCCTTAACGACGGTGAGTGATTTTGGAAAGATTCAGGGTTTTCAATGGGTGTGTATGGCGGAATTTTCATGCAGCAGAGTGAGAGAGCCAACTGACAGAATGACAGAAACTCAAAAATTTCCTCTGCTATTTTCTGTTTACATCATGCTCCCGGCCACAAATGTCACTCAAAAAAATTAATATTTTCCAAAGTTGTAGCCACAGGTGTCTTCTTTCTCTCAATGTTTCTACTTTATCGGTAGGATTTACGCTTTTTGAATTAACTGTCCCTAACCGACAAGAGTAGCTCTCAACAGTCGTATCTACTCCAATGTAAATCGGGAAGAGGATTTTCCAAACTGCAGCTTTTTTAAACTCGCTCGTATTTCCACATTTCTGAAGCTAGGACCACGAAACTTCATGAGTGTCTTCCTTAAGGCCTTTCTGGCTCGATCGTGAAAAAAAATTGCCGATATCATGTATGATTTTGAGTCAGTAGCATCAGTTTGACGTCCTGGATTTGAGGCAGAAATTAGTCTCAAATCTGCCTGGGACCGGCCGTTGCTACGGGCGCTCACCAACTGTCACCTAGCAACCGAGATCAGCTGGGCCGACAGAGAGAGTGACTGACAGGCAGACACACATGCACACAAACACATGCAGCCACGCACACACACAAACACAGACAGACAGAAAATATTCATGTTTTCGCGACGTAAGTCGCCAAAACCTTCATAAACTTTCCCATGAGGAATGAATGAATGAATGACACACAACTACACACACACACACAGATGGACACACACAGATTATTAATCTGTTTTCTAGAACGTTCATGTTTTCGCGACGTAAGTCGCGAAAACCTGCGTAAACTCTCCTATAAGGAATGAATGGGATGAGGTCAAAAAAAGTCGCAGACACACAAACACACACACACACACACACACGCGCACACACACACACACACACAGACGGACACACACAGATTATTAATCAGTTTTCCAGAACGTTCATGTTTTCGCGACGTAAGTCGCGAAAACCTGCGTAAACTCTCCTATAAGGAATGAATGGGATGAGGTCAAAAAAAGTCGCAGACACACAAACACACACACACACACACACACACACACACACACAGATGGACACACACAGATTATTAATCAGTTTTCCAGAACGTTCATGTTTTCGCGAAAACCTGCATAAGCTTTCCCATAAGGAATGAATGGGACGAGGTCAAAAAAGTCGCAGACACACAAATACACACACACACACACGCACACACACAGATTATTAATCAGTTTTCTAGAACGTTCATGTTTTCGTGAAGTAAGTCGCGAAAACCTGCATAAACTTTCCCATAAGGAATGAATGGGACGAGATCAAAAAGTCGCAGACACACAGACACAGAGAGACACGCACACACACACACACTCACATGCACACAAACACACACACACAAAGTGAATGAGACCAGGTGAAAAGATCGAAAGGAAGAGTTCAAACATTGACATCTCTGGCATACTTTGACCGAGACGCACCATTCAAACTTTAAAATGTAGATAAAAGTCCAAATTATTAACGTGGGATTCAACTTTTGCTTTAGCTGTCGTAGTTTTTGTCTGTCACGGGGCAAAGCGCACAGCCCACTCTCGCGATTCCCCGGCGGGGAATTGTCTAGTTTTACCATTATATTTCACCTTAAAAACTATTTACTTTGCCTTGTTTGGTGTCATTATTTTCAGCACAACCTCATGTGTGACTGTACAGTTATTGTTTCATTTTGACATACTGTATTAACACAATGGACCTAAAATCACAAAAAAACTCCAAGTAGGAAAAAGTTAGATTTTTTACTGTGAAAACCATAAATATGTTTAACAAACCATTTTTTTATCTCTGTATAAAAGCAAGGAATCTCTGTTTGTCTGTGTATGTGTGTGTGTGTCTGTTCCTCAAATATCTCTGCGGATCAGGATCAGACTGACCTGAGAGTTTCAACATGGCTGCTGCTTGATTCAAGGGTGTGCCACGTCGGATTTGTTTGGACTGCAATGATACGTTAATAAATTATTTCATAAATGCTTTATAAATTCCGCGAGCATTGTCCACCAGAGCCACAACAGTCACGTGCGCACCAGAGCCAATCACTGCACACCGTAGCCACGTGCGCACCAGAGCCAATCACTGCAGAGCTCAAGCCCACGACATACCTTAAGAAACAAGCGGATTTATACCTGTAGCGCGCGAGCTGGACCGGGATTTTGCTAGCGGTTCGGTCCCGTTCTGTTATGTGCATCTAAACTGACTGTTGTGGATTAATGAGACTAAACGAGTCCGGACCGAGTCTGTTGGGGTCTAAGGAGATCCGGATACGCCAGGACAACAAAGTGGAATCTGCTAGCCGCTAGCCCACACGGCCGACCTACGGTTGAGAATATGTAGTGCCAAAAGAAAGGCCGATCTGACAGCGATGTGAAGCGGTGTGAATTTTCCCTATACAACCTACATTTGAACTGTTATAGATTTTTTTAGGTGAGCTTTGTTTTAGGTGGTTTATTTCGCTTTTCCTCTGGACCCCGTTCACTGCAGTACAAAGCTGAGCGTCTGGGCTGGAGCATCTCTCTGCTTCTCCAAACTGAGGCTGCGCTGATGGGTGATTGCGGTAGGGAACAGATCGACTATAGATATGTACTATATATGACCCCACTTCAAAAAATCCGAACTATCCCTTTAAGGTGTGTCATCGGGGTGGGCTCTGCAGTGATTGGCTCTGGTGCGCACATGGCTATAGTGTGCAGTGATTGGCTCTGGTGCGCACGTGGCTATGGTTGACATTGCTAGCGGAATGCATAAATCAAGTATGAAATAATTTATTAACGGTATCTTTGTAGTCAAAACAAAGCTGATGTTGCATACCCTTAAACCACGCAGCAGCCATGTTAAAAAAATCTCAGGTCAGTCTGATCCTGATCGGCAGAGATATTTGAGGCACAGACAGACACACACACACAGACATTTCTTGCTTTTATAGAGAGATGCTTACTTACACAGTGTGTGTTTCCAGGAACTGCCTCGGTTACTCACTGGGACAGACTTTGTTAATGAGGACATCCTATCCCTCTCACAAATGTAAAATTCATGGCTTTTAAAATAAAGTTGAATCAAGAATACAATTTTGGAGTAACAGTCAGCTGACCGTCATAAAATTGGCATAGTCAGGAGCTGAGAGAAGTTAATAAAGCAATTACATGGACGTATTTTAAAACACAGGTATACTGTACATAGAAGAGGCTAGTGTCATTTTTTAGGAAAGGAAGCTACTTCACCATCTGTGACATGTTTCAACATAATTTATAATATTCAGCTTTAATTTGGCTTAATATTTTTGTTTCGTTTTTTTTAAAGTATTTTGGTTTGATAAACTAAAGCTTCCATCAACTGCTGACATAATGAGCTGTAATGGTCACATATGATACTGTAGCTCTGGATGTCCAGGCATCGCAGGTTATTGCAACCCTGTGAGCAGAGCTGAGGGACTCTTGCATGGAAAGCTTTGTCTCCTTGTAAAGATTTGGAATCAATTTAAGCGTGAAAAAGCTCCGGGATGGAATAACATATCTTGGCTCCAGACTAGTGATGGGAACGGCAGTTCTTTTTACTGTACTGAATCTCTAGAATCTGTTCATTAAAATGATTCGTTCAAAAGATTCGTTCACCAAATCCTTCAGTGCTCCCCAACTCCCTGAACTGATAAACAGCCAAACGATCCGTCATTCAGTTCATGACTCAGCCCTGAGTCACGTTCACTTACTGAGGGACGGTGCGTTCACGGACTATAGTACACAATCATTCGCCGGAGACGCAGCGCTGCTTTGAGTGGTATACATGCACTAAAATTATTACACGGTGAAAGTGTCCTCTGTGCACAGTAAAATCACTTAACATGATGCTACACGGATGTTAGCAACACAGCGCTAATTTTAGCAGTACAGTTACTGAATGTGAATCAGCTCCTCTGCCCTGAGTGAGTGAGTGAGTGACACAGCACCACTATCAGCACAGTAAGTGAACGAGAATCACGTCCTCAGCGACGCAAATCATGAGTGAATCAGTCATTCGCGAACGACATGCTGAGGACATAAATCATGTTCGCGCTGTCACTGAATCAGAATGACGTTCGTGAACGTGAGTGACTTTTACTGTGCAGTAAAATCACTTAACATGATGCTACACGGATGTTAGAAACACAGCGCTAATTTTAGCAGTAGGGTTACTGAACGTGAATCAACTCCTCTGCCTGGAGTGAGTGAGTTAGTGACACAGTGCCACTATTATCAGCACAGTACCTGAACGAGAATCACGTCCTCAGCGACAGTTCTCTGTTTGCAGTAGGTTCGCGAATCATGAACGAATCACAGCCCGAACGTGAATCACGTCCTCACAGTTCTCTGAGTGAGTCACGGAGGTTCCACTCCCGGCCGGCATGCTTGCGGCTGAGCTCAACTGAACTGAGAAAGGAACGAATCAGTTCATGAAGTGATTCCGTTCACTTCGTTCACTTAAAAGATTCGTTCGTTCGAACGACACGTTTGCGACCGACACAACACTACTCCAGACTGTGGACCATGTAGCGGAAGCCAGTAAGAGGAGGACTCTGGTTTGTATAACAATTTTAAAAAATAAATACATTTATTTATTTGATTTTTAAAAAAATTTTTAAAGCGATCTTTGGAAATGTAATAATCGACTCATAATTGTCAATATTATAATTAATTATTTATTATTATTATTATTATTATTGTTGTTGTTAATCAATAAGCGATTTTTTTCACCACCCCTTTCTGTCTGTCTGTCCTTTCTGTGGTCCAACACAATCCAACACATTGAGGATATTCAAGATTAGGGATGCTCAATGTTGGCTTTTCTGCTGATATCCGATATTCCGATATTGTCCAGTTTTATCACCAAAACTGTTAGGTAACAACATAAGTTATCACCTATTATGGAATTAACACATTATGCCTAATTTTATTGTGATGCCCCACTGGATGCATACATAAATGCAACATGGCTTTCCAAATGTACACACTGTCTGTGCAAAATAAGAGAACAACCTCAACTTAAGTTATTGAAAAAAGTGCCATTCATTTATTTTTTTAGTGTTTTTAGAGAGAAACATCTGGCCTCAAACAACACTACAGACAATTTAACATTTAACATTTAAAGTGCAAGAAATGAAGCTCCAAGAAGACTGATCCAGACTGGTCCATATGACTGGCCTATTTCTTTTTCCCCATGTCGTCATGTGTGAGAGGTAGATTTTTCTGTGTGAAAACAAGCATCTCGGCATTGTCACAATGTATGCAATTTCTCTTCTTATCAATCATCATCTGACGTGGGCAACAGTGCTGAACAGCCGTTCGCTGTCAACACTGGTGCAGGGTGCAGTCAGGTACTTGCGTGCAACACGAGCAACAGCAGGGAAGCAGGCCTGGTTGAGCCTCCAGTACTCCAAAGGGCATCCTTTCTGGAGGATGGCCTCTCCCAGGAATGCATGCACCTAAAGAAAATAAAGAACAGCAATAATTATATAATAGAATTCTTCCTTTTCTTTAATAGAATTTCTATTTACTTTTCTTTGAAGCACTGACAGCCAAATGTACATATATACAAATACATTTTCATGTGAAGTACTCAGCAGATTAAATTAGTTTGATAATAATGTTTAATAATTACTCACCTGTGCTGTCTCGCCTGTAGGTGCTTGATCGGCAACTTCATTCTCTGCGAGGATTTCTTGGTACATGTCCCGCAGGTTCAAGCTTCCAGTTCGGGCCCTCTTAGGTGGGCAGTCCTGGTCCTCCTAGCCTGGGTCATCTGCACTGCCACCAGCAGCCTCTCTATTGCTGCCACGGGTCCATTCATTCACCACTTTCAGAAGCATATTGCGTCCTCCCTCCTTCTTATCCATGTCAAAGAAACAATCTTTGTAACGAGCATCAACCATGGTTGCAATGGCATAAAGAGGTTCAGATTGCACACAATGAAAGTGATCACTGACAGCTTCCAGTAGAACAAGATTCCACACCTTTGTCAGATTCATCATCCTTGGTAAGCAGCCGTGTCAGGGACACCACAGCAGGAATAACATCTGCAGTAGTGGCCTCTGCAGAGCTGATGTCCTTGGTTAGCTGCTCAAAGGGTTGCAGTAGGGGGATCATCTTCTCCAGAATTCCCCATTGAGTTGCTGTCAGTTTCTGGGTTGCAGGGAGTTCATAATCAGTGTTGGGTATCGTTACTTTGGAAAGTAGTTAATTAGGTTACAACGTTACCATCAATTAAAAGTAATCAGTTACGTTACAGCGTTACCTATGAATAAAAGTAATGCGTTAGAGTACTCATGCGTTACCAAAAATTAAAAGCCGTTTGCAGCGCCTCGCACATGCTGCAACTTAACTGACACACACACAGCCTCCTTTAAATGCACCGAGAAGTCGTGACAATGATGAATAACGTCAGTCATCCAACCAAATTAACTCTGCAGGATAACAATAACAGGAAAGACAGTCAGCAATATGCCACATAGCGTTTTATCAATTTTTTTTTTTTTTTTTTTCGCGGTCGACAGAAGCTTTTCATCAACGCAGAGTGTGCATGTTACCGTTATGTTGTTCTGGTCCTTTTCGCTGGTGAATTAAAAATAATGTGCGTACTTCCACGATGCAAAAGCTGTCCTCTCTGCCATCTTGCCGGGGGGTTCGAAAACACACACACACACACGCACATAGGTAGCGTAGGTCAGCAGCAGGGCACAGACGCATCACAGCGCTGCGCCTCCGCTGACACATCCGCAGGTGGCACAGTACTGTCTGACAAAAAGCAGGCTGCAGTCGGGATTTTCCTTTCCTTATCCGGAGAAATTCTTAAAATAACGGATTACTTTTTGAAAAAAAAAACGAAGTTACTGATTCCTTGACGCACGAAACTAACGCGTTACGTTACACGTTACACGAAAAAAGTAATTAGAGTACTCTAGCGCGTTACTTTGTAACGCGTTGCCCACAACACTGTTCATAATCATCAGCAAAAGCACTTATAGCCCTCTTCTGCTCCATCAGGCTCTGCATCATATAATAGGTGGAATTCCACCTGGTGGGCACATCTTTTGTTGGAGCTTTTTAACAGGCATTTTGAGTTCCTTTTGTATGTCCTCAAGTTTACTGCAAGCTAGTGGTGAGTGCCTGAAGTGGCCTACCAGTCGCCTCCCCACAGCCAGAGCATCTGAAATGTTGCGGTGAGACAAGGCACCTCCGTTCACTGCAAGCTGCAAGGTGTGCGCCATGCAGGGCAGACTTAACACACCAAACTCCACTGCAGCTTTAGCCATGTTACGCGAATTGTCTCTCACTACTACGTGCACTTTCGCCTTCGGGATATTCCATGTTTCAAACATCCCTTCAAAAGAAGATGCAATTCGGTCTGCCGTGTGAGACCCACGGCACTCTTGAGAAAGTACAGCCCTTTTCAACACAAAATTCTCATCTAGCCATTGTGCAGTCAAGTTCAACATGCTAACCTGGTTAACGTTTGAAGACCAGAGGGGTATTTTGCGAAGCCGGTTTAGTGGGTTAGCGAGCTATGTTGAGTCTAAAGCCAGGCTCTCCTGTTCTACGAAGGTGGCTCTCTTTTAACCCGGCTAGATCACCATGGTAACTTACGCTTAGCTCATAACCCGGTCCCGACCAGGTTATGTTCAGAGTTTTGGCTTGAAATCGGCTATAAAAGCGGCGCTGTTTCACTGTGTAACTCATTCGGAGATGGCGTCACCCTTCATTAAGAACCCGGTGGACCTGTGAGCAAGAACAATTCTGGCAGCACTACGACGTGAGCGGCTTCTGCGAGATCGTGCTGATCCGCTGGCATTTCCTGATGAAATTCTCTATGAGCGAGATGGATTTTCAGCCGAGGAACTCGGTACATCTGCTCACTTATTGAGCCGAGTGTCAGGATGCCACTGAAGAAGCTGTGCGCTCACTGTCGGGCAAAATACTGACATTCACTTGGTGATGCAGAAAATCTGAACAGAAATACTGCGTGTTGCGCAAAGTAGTTCTCGCTCTTACTGGGAAGCTGCAATCTGAAGATATGATATTAAAATAAAATGGGATACAGTATATTATCCACACACTTGCTGCCATGTCTGACTGCTGCTTCCACATCTTAATAACATGCAATATGAAATATTAATTAGGCCAACCTAGTATTTATTTGTCACAGATAATGAGTAAAGTTGATTATTTCTTTGATGTGGCCATGAATAAACTGATGAACTGATCAGTGTTTCACCCGCTGTAGGGCAGTGTAGCCCAAACACAAGTCTTACAGGCTTGAGCTGTTTTCACTGTCAGAAAGGTCTTTACTGTCATTGTACAGGGACAATAGCTACATGTGCTTGTTCATCCCGACACAGTTATACAAAAAAAAATACACTGAACATTTATAGCCTACGCACACTCAGCCTCGCTTTCAATAAAACACACACGCGCATTCTATAACTGAGATCAGTAAAATGTGAAAACAATATAGACATCATTCAAAAATGAAAAAAGATAGTTGTTGCTTCAGTCTATTTATTTCTTAAATGGATGAGGGTTAATATGTAAAAGTTGCAAAATGTTGAGCTTTCAGAAATTAAAACACTGAGGGCTTAACATAATATCGATCATAACAGGCTATTAATCATCGTAAACTTGCGCATTTACATGGTCAGCAGTTTTCTCTCTCGCTCTATTGGCGGCGACAGTGTTACTTTTTGCCGTGATGGTTTCTTTGAATTGTTCATAGCTTTGCATAATAAGAATCTGCTCATCTTGAGTAAAATATGTGGCCCAGGATCTAAACATTTTCGCACGGAAGTAGAATAATATGACGTGAAACGCCCCCTTTTATGTGAACGCGCGCTGAGCACAAAGCAGAGAGCCGGACTTAACAAACTAAGTTGATAACCACCGTCGCAGAACCGTTTAACTCTGTTTTGGGACTTGGGGCTTTGTTGAGCTGCATCTTGAGCACAAAGCCTGGCTATGTTGAGCCCCCTTCGCAGAACAGGCCTCTGATATCTGTAGTGGATCTAATGGATACAGCACCAGAAATTAGCTTCTCGACGTGGCTGTAAACAATACTGTACACTTCGGGTAAGCACTGGTCTGAGAAATACTTGCGACTGGGCATGGCATAATGTGGCTCGAGGAACTCCACAAGTTTGGTGAATCCGGCATTTTGAACGATAGAAAAAAGCTAGTTATCCACTGTGATACACTCCATGATTTTCAGATCGATGACTTTCCGCCTGGGGTATTTTTGTTTTTTCTCAGTTGACTCTTTGAGCGACAACTGTGTGGTTTTTGTCGGTGTCGGCTGTTGCTTCTTTTCATCACTTTGCTGCACAAATGTAGCATATAACTCCGCATGATTCTTCTTGAGGTGGGTGATCAAATTAGATGTATTAAAGGAAGACGCCTCATTTCCCCCTCTCATAACCAACGCTTTGCAGTCATTGCAAATTGCAAATTTACTGTTAGTAGGTGACACTTGGAAAAACTTCCAAACCACGGACATCGCATGCGCCGGGCGAGCAAGCTTGTTAGCCACGGTTAGCAACCTACGAGTCTAGCTTGGTGTTGTTGTTATACGTCGGAAACGCTGAAGCCTACAGAACAAACATCGGTTATAAAAACCTGATACCGATAATTCCCAATATTACATTTTTAAGTCAATATCGGCATCCCTATTCAAGATGCTTGTTCACGTATTTATGCCATCCCTGACTGTCAGATAATGCATTTTTATTTGTTTAAATTCTTAACAGTGATTAATCATTAACATCCCCAGTTGCCATGTTTAATACATACCCATTACCTGCAGATGCATAAATGCACCTAGTTGCTTGAGACCTCACATGTAGGTGTTGACACAGCCCTGGAAAAAGGATGTAATATTCTGAATACTGGGATTTCTGCACATGCAGTTATCCAGATGACCAGCAGGTGGAGTTAGTGCTCCATGGAAAGACCAGCTAGTTAACTGTCTTCTCTGGTTGTCCAGGTGGTACATAGTACCTGGTAAGATGGTCAAATGAAAACCAGCAGGGCTCATTGATGTATACAGGACTTGTACAATACAACACCATCACCCAATGGGGGGCGAAACCGGTCAGCTGTGTTTGTGTGTTTGTGTGTGTGTGTGTGCGTGTGTGTGTGTGTGCGTGCACGCACAAGCATGTACTGTAAGCCAGATGGCAGGCAGACACAGTGTTCCCTGTCTTCGCCCTTATTTGTCATTGTTTCACTTATACAATTACTGACTGTTTGACTGCTCCCTGAATGACTGATTTGCTGTTCTAGAGGCAATCTCAGTGGCTGGCTGACTGACTCACTGACTGACTGACCAGTTAAATGGGTTTCTAGCTGACCAACTACCTGGCTGACTGGCTTGGTGACTTAGTGTTCGACTGCTTCATCGGCCAACAGACTGGGTTCCTGGATGACAAACTGCCGGCCTGCCGGCCTCAGAAAGCTGAATGATTCACTGAGGGACTGGTTTTTCAGATGGGGTCAGAACAGTGCAGGGCTGCAGCTGCTAGGATAGAGTGCTGTTTTGTTTTCTACTCTTGCCAGGACCAAACACAGACAACATTGTTACTGTACATTGGACGGAGACAGAGGATGAATAGACATGGCGAGGTGGGGGTAAGAGAGATGGATGGTGAAAGTAGTAATGGAAGGAGAGGAGGGCCAGGGTTTCATAGTGGAAGAATTCAAAGATGAGTGATGCAAGGAAGAGATGGTGAAGGTGAGACAGTGAGGGGTGATACTTGAAGGGGGAGTGAACGAACAAGGTGACCTAGTGGGCTAAACACACAGGTTTAATCCATATGTCACAGCTGATGCAATCTTAATAGATGGGGAAACTAGGAGGTTTAACACATAAGAAGAGAGAGAGAGAGAGAAACGGATTGTGACAGATAGATGGAGAAGGAGGGGGCTGACTCCATTGTATCCAATTACAGACTCTGATCTGTCCTGTCCTTACCATAGCTGTGTGAAAACCAGGAGCCAGACTCTGCCAGAGTATCAGGACTGGTACAGCTCATGTATGGGACTAGACTACATTACAGGACTGGCAGGGGTTGGCCTGTAGAAAGATGAGTCTTTTAAGGCCTGACTCCAGCAGAATTGGGGCTGTTAGAAAAAAAAAAAGCAGAGGTCATTTTAATCATTAAAAATGTAAGTTCTGTTTATTTATATATGTATGTGTTTCTGCAGGCTGGTCAGGAGTCATTTCGGTCCATCACCAGATCTTACTACAGAGGAGCAGCAGGAGCACTGCTAGTCTATGACATCACAAGGTAACATCCGATCTGACAGACCTGACAAAGTTAAGAGGAACAGTTCACCCCAAAATGTAAACTCAATCATTATCTGCTCATCTGACATTGGTGAAGAGTCGGGTGAATTTACTGCAAACCCCCAGAAATGTTTTGTGGACTAAGACTGTTCACCAAAGTTTCCATCACTTGTGGTGACGTTGTGTAGATAATGACTGAATTTTCATTTCTGGCTGAACTCTTCATTTAAGAACTTTTCAAATTGTCCCATTACCAGCATCTTTCCTTACAACGAACCATTTCTGCTTGCAGGTTGTAACTATATTGTGAAAGGACAATAGTGTAGATTAGCATGAGGTTTGAGTTTTTAGTGATTCAGCGGCTCTGTACTTAGACAGCGCTGCATTGAACTGCAGTGTGCTAACATCAGCATGGTATCAGTAACAATGCTAACTTGCTGATGTTGAGTAGGTATAATGTTTATAGTTTTCAGCGTCTTAGTTTAGCATGCTAACTAGGGCTGCATCTAACAATTAATTTCATTGTTGTTGAGAAATGAGATTTGTTCTGATGTCTATAAAATTTCAGAAAATGTTGTTGAAAAAAATGGTGTCCCCCAAACCCCAAGATAATGTCCACAAATGGAGGAAATGAATCGGAAAATATTCACGTTTATGAATCTAGCAATTAGTTTAATAGTCGACAGCTTAGACTGGGTCAATAAGAGGCTGATTGACCCAATGATGGAACTAGACTTGAAGTTAGGAACCTCCCAAGTGTTCACAGTCTGTTTTGCTAGGCATGATGTGTAAACATTAGGGGTGGAACGGTTCATCAAAAAAATCCGTCCTGTTCGGTACGCTTCTCACGGTTCGGGGTGCGTCTGTACCGTTCGGTTCATTGGCACGGCAACTTCTTTTTCTCATTTACTAAGCAGGTGGCGGTACTGAGCTGGATGCCAACCGCCAGTAAACAAGAAGAAGAAGCGAAGCGGCGTAGCGGATAGTAATAGAGTGTCTTTGGGTCAGCTGTGGAGACGTTTGTGGGCATGGCGAGTGGAAAAGAGTCGGAGCTAGAAGATGCCAGCCCTGTATAGGTCTGCTGTATGGGACCACTTTGCATTTAGAGTGACCTACGATGACGGCGGTATGAAAGTTGTTGACAAAAGTGCAATAGTGTGCAAACATTGTGCAACACGTGTTGTTTATGCTAACAGTAACACGACTAACATGTCAGCTCATCTGCAAAGACATCATCCCAGTGAGACAACTGGCAGCACAAGGAGGAAAGGGAGAGAGTCGACAGGACAGCTTGTTGGATATTCGGCGGATATTCACTCGGGTCCAGCCGCGACTTTACTGAGGATCGCCCAGTGTCAGCAGCAGGAGGACGGTTAGCTCACCTCACAGTGCCTCGGGCTGAATCACTGGAGACTGATTTAGGGACCGTCATTAAATTACTTAGCATAAATATATTAATACAAAATAATTGTTTTTTCAAAATCTTCCATGTCGTGTGGCCCAGTGACTCCAGCAGCAGATTGTATTAGTAAACTGGACGAATGAGACACAGCTCTTTTTATTGTATTTTAGTGCTTCCTCTATTTTATATGAATATTAATATGCATAAATTATGATTTTTTTTCTCAATAGCTTCCATGTCATGTGACCCACTTACACTTCTGCTCAAGAGGTTAACATATTTTCAAGCAGCAGCGTCAACCTCTACACTATTTTGTCTCATGTCTTCGATTCTGAAATTCTGAAAATTATTTATTTATTTTCAAAAATCTCACCAGTTGTCACAATTTAAAGGGTTATTTTTCAAAATTTTCTTCCGGGGGGTGACCCCTGGACCCCCCTAGTGTTGATAGGCTAGGGACTCAAAAAATCTCAGGGAGACACTGTGTTCTAAGAATTTTGGACGTGTGGGGCGAACTTTATCTTTCTTAGCCAACAATGGTACAAAACAAATGTAAAGAGAGACATAGTGGAGCCGTGTATTTTCCTGCTTTTTTGTCCTTTGCCAATCACTCCTAGGATCAAGATGTGTCTGTGGTTTGATTTAGAGGCACCGATTTTCGGTCTTGGAAATTCAATGAAAGGTCATGGAGAAGTCATTGAAAAGTCATGGAAAACTATTGCTAAAAAAGTGTACGAACCCTGATAAATCAAATCCCCTCCTGCAAACACTAAAGCAACACGGTAATTCCCGCACTTTATGAAGAGACCCGACGAGTAATTGTCAGAGCTGTCTGACATAGTCTATGTAGCGCTTACTAGTGATGGATGGACCTTCAGGGCTACTGAAAGTTTCCTGACTGTGACTGCCCATTACATTACATTAGTGACAGTGAATAACTATTTTTGTTAAAGATAACTGCCAAATAAATGAAAAGCATGTTGGAACTAGCAATGTCTCCTCTCTTGCAGTGCCAGAATCTACCTACTTTTAATTTAAGACTGTCACAGTGATGTATCAGATGTCAGACTGCCTCATTCTTTCAGTTTTAACCTGACTATACAAGACATAATTGATTTTCCTAACGATCAGTGTATACCGAACCAATCCGAAACCGGACCACAAAACCATGATATGAACCGAACCGTGGATTTTGTGAACCATTCCACCCCTATTAAACATCGTTTTGTGCCGGTCCACCCAATAGTTGGGAAATTCATTGCAGGGCCAGAGGCAAAGTTTGGGGATCACTACTCAAGATTATCCTATGGGAACCATGTATTCGATCTCATGTGCAGAAATGGCTGGAGCCTCTTTACTTTGTTGCTTTCATTTGAGATAGAACAAACGGCTAATTTAATGTAATTAAAGCTGCTGTTACCACAAGGAAAGAGAAGACAGCCCATGGATGTGTTCAGAAAATCACACAGTGAGTGGCTTTTTCCACGGACATAGTGACATAGTTATGTTATTGCAGGAGTAAACCTCACATGTGTGTCTTGTTGACTAAGTTCAAATGCCACCTCCAGAGGTGGAATGGATTTTGGATACATTTATTGCTAGCTTGTTTGGGATAGGATAGCTGCTAGATCTGCAAAAGATGCATGAAGTGACCTGGTGTAAATTGGGTATTAGCTGCCTGTCCTCCAAAACCCCACTAGCACCAGGTCAGTCTCTCAGTCCATTCAATGCAATGGTCCACAGAAAAATATACTGATGACCACAGCACAGATTGAAATGAAATTTGTTATTGATCTTCATGAGAGATTGATTAGTGATTTTTCATGACCCTGTGACCTTTTGTCCAGGACTACCATTAGGTCAAAATGTCCCCTGCACCAGCTTCCGCTATGTCAAAAAACAAATGCAGATTCTCTGTGGATATTCATGTTCCCCAGAAGAATACTGGGGGATTTCCCTACATCTAACCTAATCTGTAAATGCACTCAGTTGACTAGGTTATTTTAATAAGATTATTGCGGGGCACTTAGGGACTGTAATGTAGGTAAAAAAAGGTCAGTGCCAGTATGAGCTAATAAAAACTTTCTGTATAAACTAAGGCAAAGGTGTTCGTTTGTTTTAATCCCTCTGGGTGTACTTTTATATTCCTGCATATCCCACAAATCACAATTGTTCTTTAAAGGTTGTCACCCTGCATATTGTATTAAAAACAAATTAAGTGTTATTGAGGCCAAATGTAATGTTAAAACAAATTTACTGAAGTGGAAGTAATTTGGGGGAGATTTCTGAGAGAGAGTAACAAAATTGTCAAATCTGAATTCTGCTGATTGTTGGAGAAACGCGTCAGACGAGTTATTTTTGTATGTTGTTGATTAATGATGTCCTTGTTGCTTCCTCTTGCAATGTTTACAAGGGAGAGAAAAACTTGATCTGTAGAGGTAACAGGTGCTTCTTTGAATGCTGATATTTTCTGTGTAAAACTAGATTGAAACTACACTGTGTGCTTGTTTTGACAGAAGGGACACCTTCAACCACTTGACAACCTGGTTAGAGGACGCTCGCCAACATTCCAACTCCAATATGGTCATCATGCTTATTGGCAACAAGAGGTGAGATCTTTCAGGAGTAGGACACATTGTTGATATACTTATATATTACCAGTTCCCTAAATAACACTCATTGAGTAAGACAAAGTTCTGTCATGGTAAATACATACTCCAGTCAAATATAAATGAGGAACTTACTTCTTCAACAAACCTCAGCTGGTTATTGAAACAGATGCCTCACGCAGTACCGGAGGATACCTTATAGCCTTGTGGAAGAAAAATAATTAAGATTCTGAATTGATGCTCCCATGACCTTGAAGAGTTATAAGGGCTCATCGAGGCCTCTCCACATATTTTTCAATCTGGGGACACTGAGTGACGTTCAGGCACTGAAAAGACTTCATGGATTATATAATAATGACCTTTTCAGATTTCTTAAGGGAGGTCACCATATAAACGGCCTTATGTTACAGAGTCAAAGGCCATTGGAAATTATCTTATTGAAGGTTCTTATTAGTTCCTGTAAAACAGACTAAGGGCTTAAAACAATTTCCAGGATATTCAGGGCTCTTCAAGTTTTTAAATTAGTAAGCTCCACCTATATAAAACAAAAATGGGAGAGGGAAACAGTTGTATCTCAGAAGAAGTTTGGAAGGATTATTGTGAATTTCAGTGGAGGATATTGAGGTCAGTTGCATGGAGAGTGTTTGGCTGGAAGAGTCTTGTAGAGGAACTTACTTCTTCAACAAACCTCAGCTGGTTATTGAAACAAATGTCTCACACAGTGCCCAAGGTTACATAATAACCTTGTGTAAGAAAAATAATACAAGTTGTGACACAAAAGTGTTGGTGTTGTTAGAATTACAAACAATTTGAAACAAATGTTGCTTCCTTTGTGAACTATCAATCCTTGTAGATGGACTCACACTCCATTCAGCTGTGTAATTTTGCCACATGGATGTTTAGGACAAGGACACCCTTCTTCTGTGTGTTCTGGCAAATTCACAATCACTCTACCAGGTGTTAATTATAGGTTACAACAATCTGCACAACAGGTACATCCCAATATTGGGAGCTGCATGCTTTTCAGGGAGAGCACAGGTCCAAACAGGGTCTCATACAAATGATCACAACAAAATGGCACATGTTTGTATCACAAGAAACAGGCAACTGAAATCTCCTCAATCATTCCCTTTGGAATAAGGGTGTGCTGAGAATGTCTATCCAATACGCTTCTCTTGGGAGGAGGATTGTGTCCGTGTTATTTCCACTCCAAGGAGTCCTCACTGCCTCAATGTACGTATAAAGTAGTTCACTCAAACTATAGTTAAGACTGCTGAAGTGCCTAACCACCAATGATTTAACGTCGAAATTGGGAATAGAACTCGTGATCACAGATTCTAGTTTTTAGTTCCTGTTTTGTTGTGCCTACATAATACATTACATTACATGGGCATTTTAACAGGTAAACCACTTATGTGGTATTACATGTAAATGTCCCAGGCTGGCTTTAATGTCAACACCTGACTTGCGATAGTTGAAATGATTCCCCTTAACCATGGAATAACAGTGTCAAAAATTATGGAAAGGAAAGTTACCATTGGGGATCCTAGACACAAAATTATCTCTTAGGGAAGTCTGATTTCTGATTATCTTTCTTATGTAAAGCACTTTGTGCTACATGCCATTGTATGAAAAGTGCTCTATAAGTAAAGTTGATTTGATTTGATTTAATTTCCTTGAATAATCCTTCAAGTTACGAAACCCTTTATAAATATATCTTGGCACAGGTTTTATTTATATTACACCTGTGTAGAAATCTCATCACTCAGGCAGTTCCAGCTGCTGGAGGAGTTGTGGCCCCCAGGAGGCCAACCACCATCACTTGTTCTGGGCCTGTCCAAAAGTAAAGCCTTTTGGTGTAAAAAATATTTGGGATAAAAATTATATTTAAGTGGGATGAAATCCTCTTGGTCTTCTTTGTTCGATATCTACAAATATTAAAAACGATGTTATCCATGAAGTCTTCGTAATGGAAAGAATAACCTTTTCAATGTTGCTTCAGGAACACTAATTCAAGGAAATTTGCAACATTTTTAAAAAAAGGTTCACTCTATGAAAGGACATATCTAAAGATGAATATGGAATTGTTGTGAAGATGTGAAACCAAATAAAATAAAGATGTCACACATCTCCACATGACAGTCTTTCAACTTGTTCAAAAATTCTGTTGTGTCTTTGAGATATGAGGGTAATGTATATACCAAGTTTTTAATATGAGAGTCCACATACTGGGAGAGTGGCTCTGTGAGAGATCCATTACCGGACACAATCGGTCGTCCTGAAGAAGTCTGCAAGTCCTTGTGAATTTTTGGAAGAGTGTATATAACAGGTCTAACTGAACCATATATTTTTAAATTATGTTGTATTGTATTGTATTGTAAGGCCAGTTTCAGGTTTGTATCACTTAATTGTCTTTTGATTGCTTCTGGACTACAAAGGCCCCACCCTCATCTGCATGGCCTATGTCCACATTCTTCATCAACTCAGCTAGAGCTTTTCTTTTTGACTCCAAGAGATTAGAAGTTGTTTTCTTTAGACTAGGCACACTAGTCTATGACATCTCTTCCCACAAGTCTTACAAAAAGCTTACACTGATGGGTAATTTACTTTTAGGTTTGAAAATCTTTTTACCTGTGGAGACAGATATCCTTACAGTATACTTTTTTGTTTGGGGACTGATTAAGAACACATTGTGTCATTAAGAATGTGTGTTTGTGTGTTTTAGTGACCTGGAGTCAAGGAGAGAGGTGAAGAAAGAGGAAGGTGAAGCGTTTGCCAGAGAACATGGCCTCATATTCATGGAGACCTCAGCCAAGACTGCTTCTAATGTAGAGGAGGTAATAATACACACTCACACAGTACATGAACTTGGATATAACCATGCATACATTAATTTCAACCTTGATACCATGGTTTTATGTATAATACATATATATCTGATGATAGTGGCAGACTACAGAGGTACGCAATATAGACCTCCAACATTTAACGTAGAATCTCAATTTATTATTATTTTTGTTACATTTACATGAATGAATGTGAAAATGTGACTTCAGGGCCATTTAACCAGTCCTGCAAAGTTTTTCACGAAGCTGAATATTAAAATACACATCACATAGTAGGCTAATACCAACTTGTCTGACAGTGGGGTCGTTTTGTAAGCTCAAGCTAATTTTTATGGAGGACCAAACCTGACATAAGTATAAATAAATAAATAAATAAACAAATAAATAAATAAACAAATAAATAAATAAATAACTAAATGCATAAATAAATAAATACATAAATAAATAAATAAATACATACATAAATAAATGCTGAAATAAATAAATGTATAAATAAATAAATGCTGAAATAAATGAATAAATAGATAAATGTATAAATAAATAAATAAAAGTATAAATAAAAGAATAAATGCCTTTTATTTATTTATGTATTTCTGTTCACCTACATTTATTTATTTATGTATTTCTGTTCACCTACATTTATTTATTTCTGTATTTCTGTCGCCTACATTTATTTATTTCTGTATTTCTGTGTCCATATGTAAATGAGGAGATAGGAGGTCCTAACCTCAGTCAAGAGCATGATTGGTTACAGGAGTGTGCTCGATGAGGGTCTACTACTTCTGCCTTACTAGCGGCCCTGATTCCTGTACACTGTACAGGAATGTTGCTGGCTACCAGCAAGCCCGCTCAGCTAACTGTTAGCTGCAGTTGTTGACATTTGTTCATGTAGCTCTGGTTTAGTGATGAATTTGACTGGCTTTCATTTTAACTTGCGAGGGTCCCAGGTGTGCTGGTGGTGTGGTTTGAGAATCCCGTCTGGAGAGAGAGGGGTCCTCAGCCATGTCCGCTAACCAGGAAAGACATTCTGCTCATAGCTTCAAGTCATGTATGTAACGACGTTAGCGTGAAGTTAGCCTCCGATTCGCCAGCTTCCGATTCGGCACTTAAGGGGAAAGTTAAGGGGAAATTAACGTAACGTGCAGTGCGACTGTTTGTACACTGATTGTCTGTTTTTTGTGACACTTCTTGATGTGTCACAGATTTGAGAAGTCTGGGTACAGTGGTTTGTGATCTGGACCTGGTCTGAGGTCTGCAGGTATCAAACAAAAACGGTGAAATCTCCCCTTTAGCATTTTCACAAATAAAATAAATGTTTCACATATACAACAGCGGGTGTCAGGCAAAGTTAATGTCTCACCTAAAATGTCTAAAATGTTTTTACATCAAGAAGTGTCACAAAAAACAATCAGTGTACAAACAGTCGCACTGCACATTACGCTAATTTTCCCTTAACTTTCCCCTTAAGTGCTGAATCGGAAGCTGGCGAATCGGAGGCTAACTTCAGCGTCGCATGTATATGTGTATTCTATACGAGCGCTACAGAGCACAAATCGTCCAAAAGTGCATGTTGACGGTCTCATATCTTAGTCGTGAATCTCTGTACTCTCATATAACTCATGGAACAGACTGAGGCATTTGTTCACGCCGAGCGGCTCGAGAGCGGCATGCTAGCTGTTAGCTCTTATGCTAGCTGTTAGCTGCTTGCTGTAGCGCAGCGTCCAGGTTACCATCGGGTATTTTTCATTCCGCACTGCGTTCAAATGGTTACTTAAAGCCATCGTTCCGAGCCGCATAAATCGTTATTAAGCTGAAGCTAAGTCAGTGTGAAAACTGTACACTGTCATACAGCCTGCTGGTCAAACAGTCTGCTGAGTACGTTGACATCCAGCCCGAACTCAGCATGCGGTCAGTCGGCCGTGGCAAATCGTGAGACGTCCAGATCAACCTGTGATACAAACACCTGTAGCGACAATGGTTCATAGGAAAGCCCAGACATGTATCTCACTCTCGATGGTACATGTGTCAACAGTTAACCTGGACGCTACGCTCTCAGCGCTACAGTGAGCAGCCAAGAGCTAACAGCTAACATAAGAGCTAACAGCGATATCCACACTATCCACGCCGCTCGGCGTGAACAAATGCTTAATACTGTTCCATCCATGAGCTGTTTGAGAGTACAGAGATTCACGACAAAGATATGAGACCGACAACATGCACCTCTGGACGATATGTCCTCTGTAGCGCTCGTCTAGCAGTGGTTTGCAGGTTGCAGCTCCGGCATCTCCTGTGGATAGAAGTGTTCAAGCCACGTCAAAACGAATACACATATGACTTGGAGCGATGAGCAGAATGTTTTTCCTGATTAGTGGACATGGCTGAGGACCCCTCTCTCTCCAGACGGGATTCTTAAACCACACTGCCAGCACATCTGGGCCCCTCGCAGGTTAAAATAAACGCCAGTTAACCTGTCACACCGGTCGAGGCCATTAAGCCAACTGGAGCTGGTTTACAACGTTACAGAGAGCGAGGCTTGGGATCAGGAATCGTTTGCTTTTGTCTGGCTCTCCGATTTGACCAATCATGCTCTTGACTGAGGTTAGGACCTCCTACCTCCTCATTTACGTATGGACACAGAAATACAGAAATAAATAAATGTAGGTGACAGAAATATAGAAATAAATAAATGTAGGCGACAGAAATAAATAAATGCTGGTGAACAGAAATACAGAAATAAATAAATGTAGGTGAACAGAAATACAGAAATAAATAAAAGGCATTTATTCTTTTATTTATACTTTTTATTTATTTATTTATACATTTATTTCAGCATTTATTTATTTATTCATTTATTTATGCATTTATTTATTTATACATTTATTTCAGCATTTATTTATGTATTTATTTATGCATTTATTGATGTATTTATTTATTTATTTATACTTATGTCGGGTTTGGTCCTCCATAAATTTTAACCTATAATAAGTTAAAAAGTAATTTTACTGCTTCCGTGTGCCCCTGCAACACAACACTGCTTACCACTTGAGGATCATGATGGCCAAATAGTTGGTGGTCGTAATAGGGAAGTACAACCAGGGAAGGTAGAATATTTAGCTGCTAGCTTGAACACTACATTAGAGGTTGATACATGTGGAACTTTTAACCTGGTTATGTCATCATATAACCAGGTTAAAAATGGGGCTGGTGATATGGCCAAAAGTGTTATCATGGTATGTTTTTTTAATATTGATTGATGTTATTATCATGATATATATTTAACAATAGTAATAATGTTGAATTTGCAGTTTTATGAATATTCTTCTTAGGACAGAACCCAAAACAATCCAGAAGGTTAATTATGGTTTATAAATTACATTTATTTATTGTCAGATACTAGATGACAAACATTCAACAGAACCAACCAACCAAATGGCTTTATGTTGAACGCTGAATAAATATAATTATAAATATGTACAACGAATTGCTTGTTTCAAACATGTCTCAACTTTTTATTATTTTCTTTAATCACTGTTTAGTTCAATATACTAGCTCTAAAATGTTAAAGTGTTGAGGATGATTATGCTACTGTATCCTGTGAATATTGCACATTCTTGAGCTTGCAGGTAGTTTTTCAGTTCAGCTTCATTAGCCCCCTGTTCTGTAAGACCTGATGTAGTTCGGACGTGTGACCAGACCATATATCATCTCTGAGCTGCTTCTCCACCTTGACCCTCCACCCTGCTTACAGCTGAGGGACTGATGTTTGGTAGAGTGTACTTAGCATCGTGGTGGTCGTCAACACATTTTGCACCTAATTCTGGTGTGTCATTTGTCAGACTTTAGGTAGGAGAATTATTTCCAGGTAGACGAAGTGGTATGACCTTTCTTTGGTACAATTTCTTCGTCTTTGTCAGTTTCCTGGCACTCGGTTTTGCTTGTCGGACAGCTCATTTTCTTGTGTTGGCTCAGCACCGTCATTCTGAGTTGTTGTGTGTGCATCAACCACATGCATTTGTTTCTCTGCTGTGTGATTGGCTGTTGGTGTAGTGTTTTCTAAATAGAGGAAAACGGACTAAAGAACAACAAAAAATAAACTTCATCGAAAATAAATGTCATAAATTTATCATTGTTATCGTGGAAAATTTTAGCATGAAAATTATCGAGATCGTTTTATCGCCCAGCCCTAGTTAAAAGTATGTAACCGGTCCGTCTTAAGCCTGAAACACACCTGGCCAACCGTTGGCAGTCTGAAGCATTTGGGGAGACTCGGACGAGTTTGGGACGAATCTGTTCACCTGCGTTGGAAGCTTTTGGAACCAAGCGGACAGCATCTGCTCCGATTCAACATGCGAAGTCTGAGAAGGTTTGCTGTTGGCCATCTGAGCCATTGGATTCTCTGATTGGTTGTGTGTAGGGATGCTCCGATCAGCATTTTTGGGGGCCGATCCGATCACCGATCACAGGAATCATAAATCTGCCGATACCGATACCAATCACTAGGGCTGGGCAATATGGCCTAAAAATTGAATCTCCGATTTTTTCACACCTAACTCGATTTACAATTGTAATCGTTTCTTTTTCTTCTCAAGAACAAACTTCAAAATTACAAAGAAATAATTAAAAGCATTGCTTTCATTTTAATGCTATGATTTACAACAAATTTACCCTGCCATTGTAAACATTGCAGCTTCAAACTCACTTGAAAAAATATATAAAAGTGCATCCAAAGAATGTGTCCCTTTTTGATCAAATGCTTTTGTAAACATACATTTAACATGTCAGATTGCTTGCTATTATAAAAACAGATGAGTTTCCATATTGGTATCGATAAAGTGTTAACATTATTTTAATGAAATATTTTATTTTGTAAAATCTGCCTTTGTTTACAAAAAGTTTTTTATATCCCTGAAGATATGTAAACAAAATTAAACATCTGCATGCTGCACAGTAAACATGACATGTTGGTAGATGTACAGGACATGAGGTGTGTGTTTCCTGTCTGTTTTATACATTTTTGGCCAGGAAAACAAGCCTGTCTGCTTCCTCTGGCTTGAGACATCATGCCCCGTTGTGGCTCCGTAACACAAACCTGGGGTCGAACATTTTCAGCATGTGGATGAACCTCCGGCTCCACTGTATATACGAGCAGCATGTCTGAAGCGATATTCAACGTGGCTACGTCCGTAAAAGCTTTCCATCGGGCCGCTTTCTTCTCATACGGGACACAATGATTAAATGATTCCGCTAATGTCAGCTGCTTTACAGCGGGTGTTTGTGGGCTGCCGCGGTCTTCTCGTAGTCAACAACAACACTGTGATACATGCGTCTGTTTGAGATGCTGAAATAAATGTGTCGGTCCGCTGCCTTTCGTTGCAACAGCTTTTAAACAAACTTTGCAGTGGACCGTGGTTTGTTCGAGGTCCGACGCCACAAAACCAAGCTACTAATGACACTGTGCCTTTTTTTAGGAACGAGCTCTTTGCTCACTGCATGTTGTTTGTTTCTCTGTGGAAAGTAAGTGCGGGGGGCGGAGCTCGCTATGAACTACGGGAGCCCATGAGGAGCGGCGGCGGAGCGAGTTAAATAAAAAATCGATTTTCATTTTTTAAAATCGTCCTAAACCAAAAACTCGAATTAATCGATTTTGCCAATGTATCGCCCCGCCCTACCGATCACCGATCACAGAATGGATGGGAGAATAATAATAATAATAATAATAATAATAATCCTCAATGTCCTGTATTTACAATCTAGCCTTGTGCACCACTTAAAGTGGTAAAACCATTTGTACTAAAATAAATAATAAATACAATCAAGATCTTTATGGACCATAATCAACTTTTTATTTGTGTAAACATTACATACCCTGTCAAGAGCAATAGATGAAATAAAATTAAATTAAGCTTTTTTCCATAAGCTTTGTTGTTCTATCCCTCCACAGGGTTCTCCCCAGAAATGTGTAGTGTAGTGGCGCACGGTCAGCGGGGGGGTGGGGGGTAGAGAGATCGCTCAGCGGGGTGGAGATCGCTCCTCATGGGCTCCCGTAGTTCATAAAACGGCACTGTCTCGTTAGTAGCTTGGTTTTGTGACGTCGGACCTCGTCGGACACTTGTTGTTCACTACGAGAAGACCGCGGCAGCCCACAAACACCGGCTATAATGCAGCTAACATTAAAAATGAGTATAGCGGCGCAGCGCCGCTATTCCACCATCTGGGGAGAACCCTGCTCCACCTTTTACTGTCCCTGCTGTAAGGCTCCGGTCATCTAAACGTTTCACTTACAGTGAGCTGAGTGACGGGTGTCTTTGGGATTTGTTTTGCCCGGGCTTGTTTCTCATACTCGCCATATTCTGTGTGGCGCGTTCTAGAATGCCGTCTCGGGTAAAAAAAAAAAATATATAAACATATTTATATGTGATCAGGACACAGCCTGACACCGAAAACTCTTCGGACTGGAGGAGACCTCTTCAAGGAAAATTGACAATTCTTTTCTTCCTCTGCTTCCATGCTGGGATGCTGACATGGTCAGGCACCATGATAGCAACACAAACTGTGGTCATTGCATGTAAAAAAACAAAAGCAAAACTGTGATTAAGATGTGGATTGATTATAAATAGATAGTTCTCTGTACAACGCTCTGCAAGATTATTGATGTCCTCCAGATATGAACACTCATCTTTGTTTATAATGCGGTCGATGATAATGGTGTCGCCTCCATACTTCACAATAGAGTTCTCTTGGTGTCTGGGAGTGCAGTCATGAGTGTACAGTGTGAGCAGGAGGGGGCTGAGCACATAACCCTGGGGAGCTCAGGTGTTGAGCACTAATGCAGGAGAGGTGCAACTGCCAATCCAAACTATCAGTGGTCTACTTGTGAGGAGGTTTTTGTGGAGGACCTGGTATATTATCTGGACCAGCAGCCTTATTTATATTCACATTCATAGTTACTGACAGTGGCATGTCCTCCGAAGTTGGACTTCAAAGTTGAGTCTTTGTTGAGGAGATTGCAATCTACCAGTCGACCGCAATGTACGTATTGGGCACCCCTGCTGTAGAGGGTATTCATGGTCAAACTGTAACCTGAATTGTACTTTTACTTCGACTTGACAACATCTCTTCAAAACTTTCTCCTCTAATCAGGTTGTTAATTTTGGTGTTTTGAACACAGTCACTGTAGCTACCTCTCCTTGTCTTGCTCGAACACTCACATACTATGCACTGTTTCTTAAAGTAACCGCACTGCTTCTATAATAACCCCTAATGGAGGATGACATATGACTCTCAGATTCTACTATAGTCATACATCACTATTCCATACTAGCAACAGCTTAAATGTAGTGACTTTGACAAATCTGTGCAGGTATGTAGCACGTTAGCACACCAATGACAGCATTAAGCGTAGAGCTCTTAAGGCCCCCACACACCGCCCAGATGTCCAACTGCCTTATCTGACCACTCTCCGACCACTCCGTTGCCTCTTGTCTGACCCGTTCGGCAGAAAAGTTGCATTGAAACACACCGCTTCGACGTGCTGCCTACTCCACAGTAGCGTGTACGTTCTGCGCTTGCGCGAGATGCAATAAGCGGGTGGTGCTTGTGTTGTGAGTTGGAAACGAGAGGCTTATGCACGCAATTCTCTTTACTTTCAATCATTTAATTGATTAATTTGTCCTGAACGGACATAACAGCTAGTCTTGTGCCAGTCCTGCAAAGCATGAAAACAGGAAATGACGGAACAGAGTGCATAGAAAAACAAAGCGGCCCTCCCACACACCGCACTGATTCGCTAGCACGCCGCCCAACTCAATGTCCAACGGCCCTCCTCCTCAGACTTCCATGCTCAATCGCAGCCAACAACGTCCGCGCGGCTCCGAAAGCTTCCGACGCAGCTGAACACACCAAACATATTTGTTCCCGACTTCGTCCAAGTCTCCCCAAACGCTTCAGATGTCCAACGGTTGGGCCGGTGTGTTCCTGCCTTTAAACATCCTGAGGTTAAAATCTTTGTAAGTTGTCAGATGTTTATGTAATTAGACCCCATTTGTGACACAACCATTCCCATGCTTGGTTCATAGGAAATGCTTTTTTAGCTGTAGATAGGACACTCATCCTCAAGTTGCTGAAACCTTAGATTCCTAAAGAATACCAGTGACATGACAGTTATTGTCCTCGATGGTGGCAGTAGCCCAGCCCTCCTCATTACCACCCCTGACATACTCTCTGTCATTGTGGAAACTGAATGATTAACCAACAACACAACACACAATAACAACATAACGTGCGTCGCTCGTTGTGTATTATGAGTGAAATATTAATCTGTGCACATTAAAAGATAAATGAACAGTGGCTTCTTAAATGATAAAAATCCAATCAATCTTTTTTATAACGTTCATCTTATTCATTGTAGTAGTTTTGTCTTGGCTGTTTGGAGTCTAACCGCTCCCCTCTCAGTTGACTCGACTTTTTATCTGAAGCATCATGGGTCACCATGCTGGAGCCTAACGTTGCCTGCTCCACATTAGCATCATGAAGCACAGTGAGAACACTGATCCAACCCTTGCAGAGACGCACCCCTGGTGTTGTTGAGTGTAATGAATGCACGGCCTTGTCCTCGGGGACCCCTTTCTCACTTATCCAATCACATAAATAATCCCATCCTACACTGCACAGCATGACAGCCAGGGGCACTGCAGAGTGTGTACGTGTGTGTTTGTTTACATTGATTTTTTCCCCTACCCACTATTGCCTGGCCTATATTATGCAAACACACACACAACCACTGTTGAGTAGCTCTCTGTGGGGTTAAGATGGGGGGTGAGGTGTGTGTGTGTGTGTGTGTGTGTGTGTGTGTGTGTGTGTGTGTGTGTGTGTGTGTGTGTGTGTGTGTGTGTGTGTGTGTGTGTGTGTGTGTGTGTGTGTGTGTGTGTGTGTGTGTGTGTGTGTGTGTGTGTGTGTGTGTGTGTGTGTGTGTGTGTGTGTGTGTGTGTGTGATGATTAATTTGTCTCATTAGTGTCCTCTGTATCCTCCTGATACTGCTCTTCTCCTCCCTTCCCTTCATTTCCCCTCACTCCATCCCTCCTCATCCCTTGACGTCCATTATTTGGTCTTTACCTCCCTTCCAACCTCCTTCACCTCCCCCTCCCACTCTCTATCAATTTTCCTCCCCCTCCTCCCATATTTCTTCCTCCCCCTTCTCCTCTGTATCTTCCTCCCTCTTTCATTCAATTTTTCCTCAGCCCTCCTCCCTCTTCTTTTCCATCATCTCCCTTTCTCTCACAAGCAGTATATCAACCAGTTATAGTAATACATATTCATAACCTCCACCCCACCTCCCCTCAGCGACATCCAGCAGCCAATCAGTGCGCTGGGTTTGTCGTCAGGGTCTGTGGGTGGACACTGGGTTGATTGGATGGTCCTCAGAGAGAGAGACAGAGAGAAATTCCTGTATGCATCGTCTCCCCTCTTCATCCTTTCTTCTTTCCATGCATCCCTCCTTCCCTGAGATCTATTCCTCAGCTTCTGCTCATTTCTGCTCTTGTTTCTTTATCAGGTTTTGTTTTATTTAACCTTTGTTATGCCTAGATATTTGTATTTTGAATCACGAAAAGGAAGGGTTGAGCGATGCGAAGGAACGAGGCATTGTGAAGTGTTGAAGTAAGGAAACAGGACAGAAGGGAATAGGACAGAGTGCACTGGAGAGCACCCTTGGGCTCCTCAGTGTATTTCAGACTACGTGTCGGGTAGAAGTTCGGGACATACTTTCAGTTCGAGAGAGAGAGAGAGAGTTCGAGAGAGAGAGTTCGAGAGAGTTCGAGAGAGTTCGAGAGAGTTCGAGAGAGAGAGAGAGAGAGAGAGAGAGAGAGAGAGAGACGAGAGAGAGAGAGAGAGAGAGAGAGAGAGAGAGAGAGAGAGAGAGAGAGAGAATGTTGTGAATTACAACACTCTTGAAACCACAGTGGATTTTAAGTTAGTGTGTCATGTCTATTCACTAACTTTGGCATTGTGCATCATTTTAAATCAAATCTGTGGATGCCATTGTAGGACCAGCATGCTTAATCTACTGTGACAGAGGCATGACTGCAGATTTTAAACGGAGCAGAATGGGTCAGTAGCTGGGCATGTTATTTAGCATAGAGAGGGAACACAACAGAGATTTCTTTGTGTTTTACTTATCTAGTAGCATAACAACATAGCAGCCTCACCTTTCGGCAAACTGAGGGTGGAGGTGGGGGTTCCCAACAGGACACACACACATGGACCATGGAGTGACACTCCCACACTGCTTCACAAACCTACAGCTTTTCGCCCCATAGCCCGATGCTGCCCAACAATTCTTGATAGCATTTTCTACAACACTAGCGCTCCTTTGCTGCTTAACATATATTTGTTGTTAACAATACAACATCATCAGCGAAAAAGTAGTTCTTGCACTGACCAGTATCTGTAAGAAAAGCATGAGAAGACACTTAGTTGTAATTAGCACTCCGTTTAGTGAGTCATTTGCCCATGATTACATTTTATTTCACACTCAAAATAATAGCATACATGTCCAAAGTTTGTTAGTCAGTTTTGTTGGTGAATGGCCCTGTGTTTCTTTTAGTTGTACTTGCATTGTTATTTTGTGGTCTTCAAGTGCTTGTGGTAAGACAAATTTACACACTCACTCTCTCACACATGCACACACACACACACACACACACCTGTTTCACAATGCCCATGTTTAGTTGTCGTTGGGCTGCAGGCTGTGTATTTCCATTTCCACAAATTGTTCATGCAATTCCGTTCAGACCCGAATTCTTTAATGTGTAATGCCTTAACTGCAATTGACATGGCTATGTGAAGTAAAGAGATCATTTTACACTTTCAGCCATACTTTTGACAATAACCAAAGCTGACAATGATAAAACACAGTTATAGGTTACAATTTTCAGCAAGTTTTAAGATTCTGCAAGATCAATTTCATAGCATTTTGATATGAAAATTGAAGGTGTTTGTGATATAGCAGTCATGTTTTAGCAGTCAAAGCCTGGTTGTGTTCTTCTTCAACATGTTGAACCTGCATTGGAATTGTTTTGCTTTCCTAATGTGTTTTTTTTGTAAAAGCATTTTTATAAGAGCTGAACAGTCTCTTTTCATCAAGGGCATCATATGAATGTGAATTGAATCCCCTTTTCTCTCTGTCTTTTCCACTTCCTGTCTCTACGTTAGGCTTTCATCAACACAGCCAAGGAGATCTATGAGAAGATCCAAGAGGGAGTGTTTGATATCAACAATGAGGTGAGACACACTGTTATCTTTCCTTTTCCTTCCTCCTCAAACCTCTCCATTCTTGTTCTCTTTTTTAGGCTATCCTCTCTAGAATTCCAGTCTTTGTTCTCCTCTTTTCCTTTCCTCTTTCTCCTCAGTGTGGTTTTCCAGCAGTGTGTGTGTGGTTTGCCACACTCCCTCGCTCCTCAAAAAGATGGGGGGAAAAAACCCTCTGCTGCTTCCTTTGACTCCAGCCAAACAAAACTCCCTGCTTTACTTCTCTCCCTGCTCTATTTTCCACTCATTCTCCCGTCACTCCTCAAGTCTCTCCCTGTCTTTCTCTCTCTCTCCTTATCTCACTGTCTCTCTGACTTTTGGCATCTTGCCAGCTCATAAATTCCTCACATCCCACAAGGTCTGTCATTCCCCAAAGAAAACAAACTCTCAGCCAACCAGCCAGCCAGTCAGTCTGTAAGCTGTCTATCCAACCAGACAGTAACAACCATTCAACTGGGCTCACCTAGCCCTAGCAACGCACATGAAGGCTGGTGGGGTCAACAGTCTACCTATAAGTGGCCCTATGACTCTGAAACTCGTAGGCTGTCCACACGAAAACGCTCTTTTGCGAAAACGCACATGTATTGCATCGTCTGCTGACCATCCACACAGATCCTGAAAACACACTTTTTTGAAAGCGGGTCTCAGGGTGGAAAAATCCGAAAGTGCAGCCCTCCAGTTTTCGTGTGGACAGCAAATCCGCATACTTTCCGAAACGATGACGCCATCACCCCACCCCTCGACCTCTTGCCTCCAACCTCTGAACCCTGCGACGTCTCATAACAACAACAATGGTGGGCTACGTGCTTGTGTTCATATAATTGAGCGATATTGAGCCTTTCTTGCAACTTACTCACCTTGTAGTTGAGTGTGAGTCGCAGCAGCAGTCCGACCTCATTAACGGTCTACACAGAAACGATTCTTGTTTTCCTTGCACTAGCCATTTTCATCTTCTTCTTGTGTAAGGATTCACTGTCTACTGTCTGTTTGTATACAGAGCGCAAGCTTAATGTGCATGCTCCGTCTCTTCTTCTCCGCCTTTGGTGAATTTCAAGCGCCACCTATAGGCCTGGAATTTGAACTATAGCGTTTTTGGTCGTTTTCAGTGGATCTATGTGGTTGCAAATATTCTTGAAACAATGCCGAGGAAGACGGAGGAAAAAAAGATCGTTTTGGTACGTGTGGACAAGGCCTCAGAGCTCACATGTGTCCTTAACAACTCTGTAAGGACACTCCCACACAGAGTTTAAAAGCCTGCAGCTCCCCTCCAGTTAGTTAGAACTGAAGAGGTCTCTTGGATGAGAGATGAAATGTCATCAACACACTGAAACAAGTCCAGTTGTATATGATACAGCACTTAGTCTGGATGACTGAGAACCTTCATCAATGACCAGTCAGTGAGTTTGTTATCCAGTCAACCAGATGGTTATGGAGTCAAGACACCAGGCCTGTCAACAAGTATGCAATTGTCAGCAACGGTTAGTCATACTATCTCCACATTAAATTGGCTAAATTCGGAAGCAAAGTTTTCGTGTGAAAACTAAGTGCGTCTGTTTCGATGATACCAATATGTCTTTCCACAAAGATGTGCCTAAACAGTAGGAATGGATGTCTTCTCTGTCATACTGCTTTGTTCAACAAACAATGAACACATTTTATGATTTGCTAAATCAGTATCACTTTTGCAAGGTGATTTCAGCTTTTCTAGCATAAACTGCACTATTTTGCTAGTTATAGTACACTGCAAATTATTTGGTTCTTACCAAGAAAAGAAAAAACTTAGATTTAGAAGTGTTAGATAATTTGTCTTGTTTTAAGAGTTAATTTCTTATTCTAAGTGTTCAACTTTACACTATAATTTTATATCAAGCAAACCTTATCTTTTTTGTCTCAAATAGGCAGGAAATCTTAAAATGAGGTAAATAACTGTTAAAATAAGATATATTACATCTCTCCCCCAAAGTAAATCTTGTTTTAAGATTCAGTAACAAACTCAACTTGCTTGATTCAAGAGTCACACAAAAAAACAGAGTTTATTGCTCTGACTTCAAGCAGGTGATGACCAATGTTTGTTCACAAAACTGGCACAGGAAACACAAAACAGGAAAGAGGCAAACTGGGTCACCCAATACATGATACAACCATACATACTTATTGTTCCTCCATGTTAATGTCTGTGGGCAATAATGTCACAAAGGCTATATTTTATTGGAACAAAGGTATTGTCTCTAAAACTAACTGGAAAATGCAGGAAATGCAGTCAATTCTTTTACGAATTCTGTAGCCTGGGCAACATTGGGAACTGCCACCTCAAATGCCAACAGCTCTGGACTCAGATTCAGTGTTTCATAATGCTGGTACTCAAAAGCAACTTAAGAGGAATCTATCACAAAGATATCTTTTATCTGTCCGAAATGTTGAACGCTCTTATAAGTCATTCTGGTTGTGATTTCAGTAAGATGTGTAAAAATAAGGACAGGCTTTAGGTTTTAAGGTTTAGTTTTAAGATGAAGTAAGCCTTGTTTCAAGATAAACCTGCTTGGATTAAGACAGAGCTTAGACATTCTTCACTAATACTATAATATTTTTCTCTAAATTTCATATTTTTCTTAACTAATCTTCAGTTTAATTTGCTAAAGGTAAGAAAGACTTTGTAATTGCTTATGTTTAGTATATTTCACTTATTTTGAGGCTGTAAAAAGTTACTTTTTAAGTAATCCCATTTTAAAACCAGCATTTTATACTTATATTTAGTATATTTCACTTATTTCGAGGCTGTAAAAAGTTACTTTTAATCTTGTCTTAAAACCAGCATGTTTGGCTTATTTTAAGTCTTCCAAATACCTCTGTAGACATTCTTATTTCTAGATTTAACAATCTTAATTTAAGAAATCTTTTCAAGTGAAATTATCTTGCTGCATGGACAGATAATTTCACTTGTTTTGAGTACCTTTTCCCTCAGATTTAGTGTTTTTATCTTGTTTTTAGACCCCCCCTTTTTGCAGTGTAGAGTAGTATAGTTTCTGCAGTAAACTAAATCAGTACCTTCAAACAATATAAAATAGGGTTTCTGGAAGATTACAAGTAAGACTTGCTTTGCGTAGGCAACTGCCTGTCTTTGACTGTGTTAGTAATCAAACCAAACAGTCAAGTCGAGCTAAACGCTCATCACAGCCCCGTGCTCTCAGAATGGCAGGAATGCTGCCTCCAGAGGATGATTTTCCACTTGCAGACTGTTTGTGCACTCAGATCACGTGCATGCAGTTGGTTTTTATGTGCTCACTGTTTAAAACAATTTGCATATGTCTTTGCATATGTCCACAGGCAGCCTAAAATGTATGACCCTACACATCAAAAGTGCTGACTGCTAAACATGGACTTGTTGTTAGCCAGCTAGAACGTGTAATACCAATTACAGATCTCTTAATGTTCAACTGTTTCTTCAAATGGGCTGAATTAGCAGACTTAGGACATAGCATCTGACATGCTGAACAAATCTGAGATGCAAGCAGTGATTCAGACGTGTGGAACTAGGCTAGGGCCAGGCTAACGTCACCTTTAGTGTGGATTTATTATCCAGTCATCCAGATGGTTATCTTTAGAAGAGAACTGTTATCCAGTCAGAAATTGTTATGTAAATTGTGTCACGGTCCACATAGACCATCCTCATCCAGCCCCAAATTTGGGCCTGTACATGTGTATCATACGCGCCAACAACATAGTACCACCTCCATGAATCCTGACAGCCGCTGTAGTGCATAAACAGAACCGTGTGTTCGTCGCCTGTCTGTTGACTTCTGTTTTGGAGTGTATCTTGCCCTTAAGCCAGCCAGCCAGCAAGCCCAAGTGTTAGTCAGGCAGGTCTGGAGGTAGCTACATAGTAAAAGTTTTTGTTTCTAGTAACAGTAAGACGAAGTGAAGGCAGGCCGGCCAGCCGAAGCACATCAGCTGACTGGCTGAGAGAGGGAGGGAGCGGGGGGAAGCCCCACTACAAATGTTGGCAGCCACTATGAGAAAACACTTACACACATACTCACACATACACATGGCCTTAGCTCAATAAATGTGATTTAAAGGCATACAGTGTTTCCCAGAGGCACTACCTTTCCTGAGTGTATGAGGGGGAGTTTCACTGAGAGGGAGAGAGATAAATATATACAGAGGGAGAGCGAGACTGAGAGTGTGTAACAGACACAGAGATGAGATACAGAGATAGAGATGAAAGAGCTGAGTCTCTCCACCACCCACCTGCCTGCCTCTCACTCTCTGTTTCCCTTCTTTTATACAAACTCTTTTTTCTCCTTGTGTCCTTCATTGCTGCTGGTGTTTCCTTTGCCTTTGTGCAACACAGCAGCACCTGTTGCTTCCTCTATGATGTGATCTAATAGGAGCCCCTGCAGGCACTGTGCAATGTTAATCTCACCATGAAAGCAATGACACACTCTTTCTTCAGTGTTTTTATGCGTCTATGCTGGCAACAGCAGTAGTCAGAGGCATTATGTTGTCGAGTTGTCCATCCGTCCATTTCTCCAGAATGCAGCATCTCAGTAACGCCTTAATAAACATCCGCTTGGACTTCAGGATGGTGGGATTAGAATTTCATGGTCAGAAAATGAAGGTCAAGTTCACTCTGACCTCACAAAACGTGTTTTTGGCCATAACGAATTCATACACTAATAATGACAAATCTATCAAGATAAAATTATTAAATGGTGACATTTTATGTCCAAAGGTCAACTTCACTGTAACATCATAATGTTCCACAATAACATTTTTCTGTCCATTATTCAACACCATAACTCATGAACAGAAGGGGAGATTGTTACCATATTTCACATGTGGTCAGGTTCTGAGTCGTGACACCGGACCCAACATCAAACTGTTCTGACTGTAGAGATGGTCTGTGCTATGGAGGACTAAACCTGATTTAAGTATAAATAAATAAATAAATGCGGCAATTAAATAAATAAATAAATAAATGAGGAAATAAATGAATAGATAAATGCATAAATAAATGTATAAATAAATACATAAATAAATAAATGCAGCAATACATAAATAAATGTACAAATAAATAAATAAATGCATAAATAAATGAATAAATAAATAAATGCTAAAATAAATGTATAAATAAATAAAAGTATAAATAAAGAATAAATGCTTTTTATTTATTTCTACATTTCTGTTCACCTACATTTATTTATTTCTGTATTTCTGTGTCCATATGTAAATGAGGAGGTAGGAGGTCCTAACCTCAGTCAAGAGCATGATTGTTCAAATCGGAGAGCCAGACAAAAGCAAACGATTCCTGATCCCAAGCCTTGCTCTCTGTAATGTTGTAAACCAGCTCCAGTTAGCCTAATGGACTCGACCGGTGTGACAGGTTAACTGGCATTTATTTTAACTTGCAAGGGTCCCAGATGTCCTCGGCCATGTCCACTAACCAGGAAAAACATTCTGCTCATCGCTCCAAGTCATGTTTATGTGTATTCATGTTTATGTGGCTTGAACACTACTGTTCCACACGGAGATGCCGGGCTGCGACCTGCAAACCACTGCTAGACGAGCGCTACAGAGCACAAATTGTCCAAAAGTGCATGTTGTCGGTCTCATATCTTAGTCGTGAATCTCTGTACTCTCAAACAACTCATGGGTGGAACAGGCTGAGGCATTTGTTCACGCCGAGCGGCTCGAGAGCGGCGTGGAGACAGCTGTTAGCTGTTAGCTGTTAGCAGTTAGCTGTTGGCTGCTCGCTGTAGCGCTGAGAGCGCAGTGTCCAGGTTAACTTGTGACACCTGTTACCATCGAGAGTACAGACATTCACAACAAAGATATGAGACCGATAACATGCACATTTGGACAATTTGTGCTCTGTAGCGCTCGTCTAGCAGTGGTTTGCAGGTTGCAGCTCCGGCATCTCCGTGAGGATAGAAGTGTTCAAGCCACGTCAAAACGAATACACATATACATGATTTGGAGCAATAAGCAGAATGTTTTTCCTGGTTAGCGGACATGGCCAAGGACCTCTGTCCAGACGGGATTCTCAAACCACACCACCAGCACACCTGGGACCCTCGCAAGTTAAAATAAACGCCAGTCAAATTCATTACTAAACCAGAGCTGCATGAATAACAAATGTCAACAACTGCAGCTAACAGCTGAGCGGGCTCGCCGGTCGCCAGCAACATTCCTGTAGGAATCAGCGCCACTAGTAAGGCAGAAGTAGTAGACCCTCATCGAGCACACTCCTGTAACCAATCATGCTCTTGACTGAGGTTAGGACCTCCTACCTCCTCATTTACATATGGACACAGAAATACAGAAATAAATAAATGTAGGTGACAGAAATACAGAAATAAATAAATGTAGGTGAACAGAAATACATAAATAAATAAATGTAGGTGAACAGAAATACAGAAATAAATAAATGTAGGTGAACAGAAATGTAGAAATAAATATAAAGCATTTATTTATTTATTTATTTATTTATTTATTCTTTTATTTATTTATACATTTATTTCAGCATTTATTTATTTATTCATTTATTTATACATTTATTTATTTGTTTGTACATTTATTTATGTATTTCTGCATTTATTTATTTCTGTATTTATTTATACGTTTATTTCAGCCTTTATTTATTTTTTTATATATGTATGTATCTGACTTTTTTGTTTCTCTCAATCAACTCAAACACTGACAGACATACAACAGTAGCCCACAGTAAGATAACTGCTGATCTGATACTGAGCTTTGGGGGATTGTCATTGCACCACGTGATGGCGCCCTATATCAGTCCTCTGCTCTCCTCTGCCAATCAAACATTGCGGTATGAAAAGTGAAGATTTGTCCAGAAAATGACATATTTCCCTTACACACCAAAATACCCCAACCGTCACAGTCTGTATTTTCCTAATAATTCCAAGAAGTATTCTTGCGGACTGTGAGGCTTTCATTATGCTTTAGGAGATTTTTGCCAGACCTAATTTCTGTCTTCTTTTTGGTTTCCACGCAGGCTAATGGAATTAAAATTGGACCCCAGCATCCTACCACCAACTCCACACTGTCCGGCGGCCAGGGAGGCCAACAGGCTGGAGGAGGCTGCTGCTGAGGCCTCAAAGCACACCTCCCCCTCCGTCAACCCCACCCTCCTCCTCCTCCTCTTTCTCCTCACCCTCTCCGACTCTCCCTTGCGTTTCTACAAAACTGTCCAGGCTCACAAACAGTTTGTTAATCCCTCTCTCTCTCTCTCTCTCTCTCTCTCTCTCTCTCTCTCTCTCTCTCTCTCTACGGCTCCATTCTTTCATCCATCCATCCTTCCCTCTCTGTGTCTTTCAGCCATGTCTTTCCTAAGTCTCTTGACCATACATGAAGTTCTTGGGGACATGTTCCCATAAATCAGCCTGACTTATGAGGACAGAGTCAGCTTCACTCCTAGATTTAGCCACCATATTCTCAAGTATTGCACCGTTTCTTTTTTGTTAGATAACTGATTTTAATCTTTTTATTTAAAAAAAACCCACTTATGCTGGAATATGCCAAACTCTATTCCAGCAGTTAAATTTACACATTCCTCTCAATTCATGAGGATGTTGTTAAATCATGAAACAAATACATCAGTGGTAACGGTGAGTTGACTATGTTCAGACAGAGGCAGGGTTGTGGGTAGAAATTAAACACACTCTTAACAATTGACTATATGGAATATACCATGGGCTGTGTTGTGCCTATACACACATCTGTACATGTTTTTAAAAAAAATGATGTGGCACATTGATAGCAGGACATGTTTCTACATTTTGAGTCAGTTTCCATCCTGTGCCTGTCTGTAAAAGGATGGTATGGGTATTCCAGTATGTTACTTTGAGAGGTGCATGAGGCACCAAGACACCCTGTATGTTAAAAAGTGCAAATTATGTTAGTTTGTCCTTCCTTTCCCTATTTTCCGTCATGCTGTTTAGCTTTGTCTTTGTGTCCTTTTTGTTGACTTGCAGATGATTTGTATTTAATGAACACTACAAACTGGTTGTGGCTTAAAAAAGTGTTTTAAAATTGTCTGGGGAGAGAATAAAAGACCAAACTGTTGAGTGTGAAAATTGATCCTTTTTGGAACAACAGCAGAGAAAAGCAGGAAATGTAAAGAAACGTTTAAGATGTTGAGCACTGTGGCTACCATTATAAAGATACGAGGAAAAAAGAGAAAATTGGAACTCGAGACTTCTTTTTGTTATCTATATTTATCGTGCACATTTCTGTGTGTGTATGACTCTAAAAGTTTCTGTAGCAGTTTTGGCTGTGAAAGGTAAAGCTGAGAATGCTGTTGTGGTCTTGTAAAGTCCTACCAGGGGCTGGCCATTTTGGGCTAGATGGCTTTTTAGCATTTTCAATAACTGTCATTTAAACCCAAAGTTACTGGGCCACCCTGTTACATTAGGGTCTGTGCTGCCCGTTCTTTTAAATGACGAGTAGGATTGATAAATGGCTGTTAACACCGTGTCCAGGCTTTGGAAGTCCCTAGTGGAGACCAGACTCCAACTGAAAATGTCAAGGCGTCTCCCTTTTCAGCAAGCTACATGAATTTGCTGGCAGATAGATAATGTGTACTGTTTAGAGCTTGGTGACTGCTGAAATGATTTTTGCCCAATGTAAAAGGCTCCATTTTACTGTTATGATGATATTTTACTACTTTAGTTACTCATTTCTCATCCTTCTTTGTCTCTCTTTCTCTCAGACTTTGTGGTAACATTAGCTCTGTACCTGTTTTACTGCCAAATTATTGTGTTTACCTGTGTTTTGTTGAGAAAACGAGAGGAAAAAACAAAGCCGCTATAATCTGTCCTGAAATCAGCTGTCTGCCTTAACTCCCATTGCCCTGAGAGATTTGAACAGCTGCTAATGAATCACACTGACCCTTTATCTGCAGATTGGCATTTTACCACTGACTAGCTAGTTGACGATGCATCACACACGCATTGACACACACTTACAGACACATGTAGAGTCACGGAAAAAGGCCTAGTTTGAATTTTCTGTATAAATTGGGGCATTTGAAATGAATCCAAACCCACATGTTAACATTTCTTTCTTCTCATCCCCTTCATGTGCACACATACCCAGCCTGCATACAGTATATGCATGCATACATAGACGATGCATACATATATGCCTAGCTGTTTTCTCTCCAGGCTAACTCTATAACTGTAGGGAGTTTTTGGTTTCACAGCAGTGTGAGTGACTCTGTTTTCCTCTGCAGTGTGTTCTTCTCTTTATTTTTCTTTTTTTTTATTCTTAGATATATTCAGACAGTTATTAATCTTATTCTGATGATTATTCTTTGTAAAGCAAAGTGTGTGTGTGTGTGTGTGTGTGTGTGTGTGTGTGTGTGTGTGTGTGTGTGTGTGTGTGTGTGTGTCCAGAGGGGGGAGGATCAAGCCAAACCTGACGCATCTATCTATCTTATCTATGTGCCCCCCCCCCCCCCCCCCCCGACTCTTCCTGCCTCTCCTCCTCCTCAATGTTATTTGCTGTGTTTGTTCTTTGAAAAAAATAAAACTTTAAAAAAAGAAAAAAGAAGATGCTATCACAATAAACTATAATAAAACATTCTAAACTCTAAACATGTCATTTTGATGGTTATGTGGAGCTGGAAAAATACAGTGTTTGGGGAGAAAAAAAGAAAACCTCTGCATTTGTATTTTCTGTCTTGTTTTGTTTGACACCTTGCCTACATATGCTGACTTTTCACTGTATGAATGAATGAATGAATGAATGAATCGTTATGGTACCACAAGCTGGTGAGCTCTGTCTGACCAATCCATGGTGACCACATGAGCACAATGTGGGGGTGCATTGTCATCCATGAAGTTTACAGCATACTGGTGCCACTGAGCGGATGAAGATCGACTGGATGAAGTCCTGCAGGTATGACCGACCCGGGACTTTTCCACTGACAAACACCAGATGAGTTTTTCTGTCCATCAGTCTGGCCCCCCGTTATACCATCTCCTCCAGCTCCATGACTCGGGGCCATGTTGACAGATGCATAGTGCTCACTCCTACGCCTGCTGCCCATCATTCCGATTCAGGGTGATGTTCTCGTCAGTGAACTGCTGGATGGTCCAACCAATATGCTGCCTGGCCCACTGCTGACGCGCTCGAAGGTGCCTGGCACTCAAGGGTGTCATGCACAATGATCGTCTGGAGTTCAACCTGTAGTGGTGACGCCTGTTCGATGGTCTGATCAGAACCACTGGTTCCTCTGACAGCCCTCAGACTTCTCTGGAGCTGTGTTGCAGTGGCATCCCTCAGATACTGGTCATCTGCCCTGTCTGTCACTCGTGGGGCTGGACTACGAGGCCTTTCACGCACTGAACCGGTGTTCCGATGTCAAGAGACGGGTCTGCAAACGACACTCTGAGACACTTGTAGAGTTCATGAACAACATCCGTTTCCCTACTTTCCCTGAAAAGTAATGTAGATAAAGAGAGCGCAACCCTTATCAACATTATTAATTAGGCGATGTCAAATGTCTGCTGTGAAAAACGCAGACGATGATGGTGAATGGAATTTGTGCAGCATTGGAGAATAGATTAGATATTAGATGTATTTCCAGAAACTTTTATCAGTTCCTCCCATGGATTAAGATATAGACCACACAGTTTTACCAGCACTATTTCTGCTGTAAAACATAGTTGCATAGAAAATGTAAAATATTTACTGAAGTCCCTCGATGGTTGTACATTCTAATTTCGTCATTAATCTAGGATAAGCGTTAGTGTTAGCAACAACTGCATGAGATTAGTCTACCTCAATCTGAGGCCATATTGGATTGTAGTAATGAAATGTCACTAATTGGATGTATTTATATTTTCATCACAATGTCAGTTACAGTAAACAATCCAGAGCAATAAGGAATATCCATGTTGTGCAGAAAAATATCAGGGCCAACCAGAGTGTCCTTCCTCTGGCTTGGAACGTTCAGGACAGAGTTGCTGCTGTATATACATTCTAGTCATCTATGAACGCAGGACTAATGTTTTTCCCCCTTTTAATTTGAGCACAAATTAGAGACCAATGAAAATGTTATGTATTCTCTAAGTACCTCCCAAAGCCAGAAGCAAAGGAGTCAATATGATTAATTTAAATAAAAGATAAATAAATACTCTGTGAGAGATAGAGCTGTCTTTAGATGCATTACTTCATCAGAGTGCAGGTGATAGATGGTTCAAACTTCATGATTTGCTCAACCTCTCTGAAACAAAGCAGTACCCTCTCTGACATAAATGTGAAGCTGTTTTTGAATCATACTTGTCATCAGATGAAATAAACAAATACAAAAATAAAGTTTCATTAATTAACTTTACAGGTCCTGTCTTTGCAAGTAAAGTAGATTTTTGGGTCTCATTCCCAACTTGTCAAAAACTGACCCTTTGGGGTTGGTGAGTATCCCAACCTGACATCCCAAAGCTTGTGTCAGGAAATCCAAAGCGTCAGTATTTGATCAGCTGGGAATGAGATGCAAAAATCAACTTTTCTTACAAATAGGACCATTGATGTTACTGAAATCAAGCTATTAAGTGTGAGCTAATCAGATGAAGTCATAATGACTTGAACATTTTGTAATGGTGAGCAACAAGAATTCATGACACATCCTGCAGTTCTTCATGCATTAAACATCATGAGTTATGCATAAGTGAAGTTAAGTATATGATTAAGTATGGGAGGGTGATGCTAGCCAGAGTTGCCTCAAGCCTCTAGTGTGCAGCAGAGATGACCAGCAGGCTACAGAGGTCTGGAACACTCCTGTCATTTATTTCTTATTCCACACTCCCATATTTGTTTCATTGTCAAATTTGTAGTCTTGAGCCCAAACTTCAACTGACTGAGGAACATCCCCTGAGTTAACCCAGGATGCAGCGAGGGTATCCCTGTTAGGTGGAACTGGTTTTGCACATGGGGAGATGAGCCCTGGCATTAAAATGACTAAATCACTGCAAAAGAAAAGGACACCGCTGCTTCCTTGTTTGACGTTTGTACTGTAGGCGACCAGGTTAGTGCAACATGCCCTCTGCAGTGTGTGGGTTGCTAGCTCCGAGGTTGTTGTTTCCTATAGCGACAGGGATTGTGAGAGAAACACACAGATACAGGAAGGAGAACATAGCCTGAAAAAGGTGCCCAGTGGCAGACTTCTTCCCACTGTCGACATCTGCTGAGTCAGACTACACTGGAGGTCATTTATCAGACTCTATTCAACAAATGGCTTTATCCAACTTTTATCACATGTTAAGTTGTACTCCACAAAGACCTGTGAACACACTGCGATGTGTGAATTTGGTGGAGAACACATGCACAACAAATGTAACCATGTCCTTTAATTAATGAAGAAGAACAAAAACTGGAACAGAGTAAAACTTCTGTTCTAAATGTTCTGACAATCTGTCCCGTTGAGTTTACAGCCGTAGCAGTGTAAATGCCACATGATTTCTGTATATAGCACAATTATAGAGATACCGTATATGGATGTCATTATGTTCACACACAAGGCAAGAAACAGGCATATCACAATGTATTTCAAACTACAGACCTTGTACCATGGAGTGAAGTTTCCATTTCCTGTTGGCTTGACACCTTTCCTGTCTGAGAGATTATGGCAACGAACAGTGTTTGACCCCGTGGTCACAAGGTTCTATTCTTTATATTTCATCATTAATGTTGTTCTTGTTGCAGTCATTCTACTCACGGCACAAACCTTTATTAGATTCTTTAACAATGGATAGCCATGTCATCACTACACACATCCATACACTATGGTTCCCAAAGACTGGGAGCGTTTGATTTACCCATCACCCTCAACCTGAGAAATAGAAACTTAAAGCAACGTGATACAATTAGACTCTAACTTCATTTTTTTTTCATTAATTCTATATTTTTATGGAGGCATTGCATGAAATAGCATATTTTTTCAAACTGTACTGTGATTAATAAACATCTCCCCTGGTCAAGAACGGTGTGTGTTGGCTGGAACTGGGCTCCCACATATGTTTCTGTCTCGTGTCACTATGTCTCCTCATTGATGCAATTTTAAAGTAAACGAAGTAATCGAATTTGGAGCCACAGATCAACACACGGAACCACAGTCCATTTGACGGCCGTGTGTACCAGTACCATGCCTACATAAGAAGTCACAGAGAGCGTCACGCGGGCACGACGGGGTCAGTGACCGCGCACGCCGCTTGTTTATCTGTATGAGAGGTCCTCGGGAGCGCGCCCCCCCTGGCCGAGGAAGGTGAGCGAGTGTCTGGAGGGGAGGACTCGGGAGCGCGACCAGCCGAGGGATCGATCGGATTAAACTCGATTTGAGTGAAATTAACACAAAGGAGAGAAGAGCAACGCACACTTGTCGGCGAGGTCGCAGATGCGAGACGCGCCGGAGAAATATTTCATGAAATACAAACTTGAACTTTTTTCCTCTGTTATTTTTATTTCCAACGAAAAGGGACCACGGTGAATTTTTTTTCGAGCGAGCGGAGATACTAGCCCCACTAACGAGGAGTTGATTTGATAAAAAGCCCGAAGTGACCGAGCTTGTTGGGTAAGCTAACAAATCCCTCTTTTGAGTGAGTGCATTTTTAATTTTATCGAGCAGAATTGAGTTCCTGTGTGATGGTTTCTTGTGGCCACTAAATGAGAATTACCCCCCTTTAACTTGTATTTTTTCTTAATAGTAAGTTTTCCATACTTTTTCAACACAGTCGGACTGTAATCCGGAGTGTGAGTAGTGTTTCCAACCCGATGGGCACTTCATTCATGGCTAACTCGCTGGAAATCTCACGTTCAGGAGTGCCACTTGATTTCGCTCATGTTGTTTTTTTCTCATTTCAGCAGAAAGTCATTGAAGGTCCATGGAACGTTAGCTGCCATGCCGACATGCTAACAATAGCAAGTTTAGCTTTGCCACTCGCTGCATCGCACACATAGACACACACTCACACACACAGACACGCACAACAGTCCCACTTAGTTAGTTGAAAAGTGGACTTAAAAAACCCAGCACAGCTCAGAGTCTCTCTCTGTTACCCTGAGTCCGTTTCCCCGACAACTTGTTGAATTTTGTCATATGAAATGTGGACTTTAAAAGTGTGCGTGTTAGCCAGTTAGCTAATTGTGTTGAGGCTTCTGTGAGACACGAGGTGGCTCGAGCGTAGAGGTGAGTCACTGGCCGACGCAATGAGCGGAGCTCTCTGAGGGAGATTCCCAAAGGAGAATTATGGGCATATATCGCCAAAACGTTTCGTGTCGGTTGAAATCAGGTGTTTCCGCTCAAAATTATGCTTACGAGTTGTATTTCCATTGAATACTTGTGTTTTCATGGAGAGGGGATAGTGTCCGTAGTAGACGCTAGTTGTATTGGACGGAAGGGACAGACCGGAGGAGAGGGGGGAGCTGTGAGGCCAGGCGGTCATTCCATACAACCGTGTTTTTCACGTTGTTCCTATCATATTTGGAATTGCCAAACCCCCTTTAATATCCACGAAAGGGACTGTGGATCTTACGTACTGATTTGGAGCAGAGAGTAAAATGTATAACTTGAATAAAGACCGAGATGAGCGATTCGTTCCTCCATACGGAACGACGTGCGAAATACCGCTGATAGGCTAATTAGCCGTGCTAGCCGCTGGAGGTTAGCCCAGCGCTAGGACACAGAAGTTCAGCTAGCCTGTTAGCCAGTTCTCATCCCTATTGTGTACAGGCGAAGACCACTTATCGCCCACCCCCACCATTACCCCGACCTAGCTTCTAATCTGCTCGGGGCGGTTATCAGTCGGTGTATAGCTCTTGGCCAAGAAAATTAACTTTACATGTCTTTCGCTTCACTTTTTGTCGAGATTAGCAGGCAAAGTAACGCCACGTCTTTTCCGTGTTTTTTTTTTTAGCTTTTGTTAAGAACGTTTGTTTGCGGTTTACATTCTATCCGGTGACCGAAGTTTTGCGGCCACTACGGCTACACTTGATACTCGATGTGGACGGGACACCAAACGGCTCGGAACACCTGCCGCTGCCCTTGTATCCTGTAAAAGATGTGTTGCCGGAACTATCGATAGGTACAAGAAACGTCTGCATTTTACTTGTATTTACAGTCGGACTTCTTGCTCTGTTTCTAGTGCATATCCCCTCTTTCCCCATTATGTGTTCTGTAATCGGTCAACTTGCACAGTGGTCACGAAACTTTGGATGCTCTGCCTGGGAGGGGGGGAACCCCCAAAACACACAAGTTCCCATTCATTCTCATATGGTGGTTTTATTCAGTCGGACATATTCAGTGTGGATCGTTATTCTTCCTCCTCCTGTCTGCCACGGAGCCAGGAGCTGCTACTCCCACCACCGTGTGTTTGTGAGCCAAGATGGCAGCTAGTAATGTTTAGCGGGCCACCCGGCCACTGAGCTACAGATAAGAGGCCCCGACCACACACACACACACACACACACACACACACACACACAACAGATGTTCAGCACGACTTGGTCTCTCTCCCATTTATTTCTGTCTTTTCTTGTGGTTTGGTGGAGAGGCAGTTTGGTCTAAGCTGAAGCTTGGGCACAAACTTGAATGTCCCCTCATTTGAATTGCATTAACAACTCTGTTCAGGTGTACATAATATATTTTCATTAGTTTCATGCTGGCAGATTGGTGGCGTTTTTATTCTTTTAAGGAGTGAATCCTGTTTTTAAGTCCAAACTCAACAGGGCTTTCCTGGAGTTGCTTAGCTCAACTTCGACTGGTTGGCCTCAAGGTCAAAAAAATATCAGACATAGCATATGTTGCTTAATAGTTTCAAGAACAATCACTTTACTCTTTGGATGTTAATTTAGCTGCCTGAAACAAAAGCTGGTCCCTTGTTTCTTTTTTGAAAATATTACAACATTTTGTTCGCCCTGTAAACTCCAGACCACAAAACCTAGAGTATGTAGATTTCTGTCATGCCATTTCACATTTTCAGCTCAGACCCCCGACATGGCCTCAAACACAGCCAGGGAAATCCCAGCCACCTTACCCTTGGGTTAAGTTGCAGGGAGACAGCACATGCTAGAATGTGACTCAGACCCTACCAAATACATTAAGATTTGACAGTTAATTGAGATTTCACAGGATGAAGCAATTCAGGTTTCAGTGTAACATCCATTCAGTGATGCTCATTCACCACACCAATGTATTACTCCTTTTAGTATGTCTCAATTATTCATCTAAACACATTTAAACTAACATTTATGGTCATAAATACTCAACCATTCACTGTTTACCATGGCCGTGGTCGTTCAGGTATTTTATCTTTTGGAAGAATGAAAGAAATACTTCATTTTGAACAGGTGTCCATCGATGTGTCATGCTTTTGGATAAGCTGGACCCTGATATTTGACCAGGGAATAATTAGTGTGACAAGCCTTGGTTATCTAAACATTTCTCTCATTATGTTCCACTCTCTACTGACCTGTGTACAGTGTGTCAGTTGTGCCCCGATGACATGCAGAGAGCACTAAAATATGTCACTGAAGACACTGATGTTGTCGTACTCTGCTTGTGAAAATGGCCATCGTTAACGCCTGTGTACGTCCCATCTTAGTTTACTCTCTGCTGGTTTTCTTTTGTATGTACTGACTTCGCGCATATGAATTTGCAAACTATTTTTCCCCTCAGTTAACTTGGTTCCATTTATTTAAAATTCCCTGTCAGTTCATTCTCTTCACTGCTGTAGTTTTGTGGCTGTTAACGTCCTCAAGAGCGTAAGTTTTATAAAATTGGTATTGGAGGCATCACTATCTCCCTTATTTCTCCCAAATGAGGATGAAATTACACTTCCTCTCATTGAATTAATGGTTAAAATTTCTCAAAACCAGTCACATTAAAAACAGTTGAATGTTTTTTGTGAATGTGGATTTATCTCAAGGAAAGCTGTAGCTCTGTGATGGGGGATTTGATTTTGGTTTTTCTCTGGAGACTAATACGATGTTCTTATCAAAGAGATTGCTTGTCTTTACATGAACAATGCTGCTCAGTAAATGGAAGTGCTGCCAAACAAAAGGTAAAAGCCCTGGCACCTCTAAGTAATATATTTTAACTTAGAAAAATTAATTGCTTTAAATGGTAGAAGGGCAGAAGTTTCAGTGATTTTTCCTGAAACTTCTGCAATCTGTCAGTTTTTGGTCAACTACTGAAATGTCTTGTAACATTTTTCAAATGTTAGAGTAAACTGTTCTCAAAGTGAAAGCTGAGCAGCAACTTCACCTCTCTTTCATTGTGAATACCTGTTCTTAGATATAGGGACCATCCACATGGAAACACTTTTGTGCGTAAACGCTCATGTTTTGCATCGTTTTGGCCCATCATCCACATGGATCCTGTAAACGCAGTGCCTGTAAACGCACTTTTTGGAAACCTGGTCTCCTTGCGTTCTCTTTTGGACAGGGAATTTGCATACTTGGCGACCTCTAGCCTTCGACATCTTAACCCCACAAAGTCTCATAACAACAACAACAATGGTGGACTACATGCTTGTGTTCGTGCTGCAGAAGATATTGAGCCTACTAGGGCAAAATATTATGCTCCTCTGCCACTACGCTGAGCGAGAAAGGATTATGGACAACCGACTAGCCATTTTCGCCTTATTTTGTTCAGTTTCGCCTTCTACTGTCTGTTTGTATACAGTGTGCAAGCTTTATGTGCATGCTCCGTCTCGTCTTCTCCGTGTTTGGTGAGTTTCAAGCGCCACCTATTGGCCTGGAATATGAACTAAAACGTGTTTAGTCGTTTATAATGGATCTGTTCGGATGCAAATATTCTTGAAACGATGCCAAGGAAGGGGGGGGGATTGTTTTGGTATGTGTGGACATGGCCATAGGTAGCACTTTTTCTCAGGCTGTGCTGCCATAAGCAGCTGATTCCTAAAGGTCCTCAGAGGCTGTACACGGCACTCAGTTGTATTTTTTTAGCAACATAAATAACCCAACCATGTCATGTATATTTGTTATTTTCAGAGTTGCATGTGGCGTACCTGAAAAGACACAGCCACTGATCTTCAATAAAAGCCAATTCAGAAAGCTCCTGGTATAGAAATCGATAGCTGTAGACTGATGGATGAGCTTACATTTTTTTAGATTTAAGTTGCAAACACATTCTATATCGTTAACATTGAAATTGGCTAGAAAAAGCACAATGACCTGGCTAGACAGTCCAGGCCAAACAATAGCAATCACATTACATTCATACAGGGTAAGTCATATTCAGCCATGTTTTTGATGTATTTATTTGAATTACAATATGTATTTCTTTATTTTTTTAGGAACTGTAATACGGTTGGTACTCGGTATCTGCTAAACCGCAAGTTCAGGTTAGTGCTGGGCGGTATACCGGTTCACACCGAATACCGGTGTATATTTTCGTTATGATAGGAATTTTTTTTTTTTTTTATACCGCCATACAGTTGTATTTGAATACACAACGTTCGGAACGCTATGCTGCGCCGCGCGACACTGTTTCAAACCGGACCCTTTTCAGTGTTGTGCTGCTAAACAGGTATGGTGCGACTGCGAGGGTAAACAGTAGTGCTCTGGTGTTGTGTTACAGTGAAGATGGATAGGATATAGACATTGCAGATCATGACTTCACCCGCAGACGTCAAGATGAGCAACTGGAAAGCCGCTGAGATCCGGGAGATGCAGCGTCTCCTCGTCTCTGTAACTGTTTGGTTGTGTCTGCTACATGTGTAGCGGCAAGCTAGGAACGGTCGCTACTTTCAAATTAAAAGCCTCCCGCTAAGACCCCAGTTCTAAACTCCAATGGGGTGCAATGTAAAACTCTTATTTTGAAGACAAGTTCCACCTGCTTCCTGTTAGCTGTCTGTTGCTTGAGGCAGCTAACGGAGGGGGTGGTGCGCCAGGCCGCACGCTTCCATTACTAGCGGGGGTTTAACATCGGCGTGTGTTTGACTGAGGAGGCGAGAATATGGGCCACGGATCTATAATTAAATAAATATATCAAGTGTAGCCACATTTCTACCGATACATCTGTTGTACGTCACTGTTCACACCGAACTTCGTGCTTCACGTCACGTCACATGTGTACGCCGACCCCAGTGGCAGCTTTTTGGGACAGAAGGAATGAGAAACTGGTTGAGAGAGAAAAATTACACCTCCCTTTTGAAGATTGACAGAGTGCTGCCTTTACCTTGCAGCAAATTTGCTGCCTTTTCTTTCTATTTTTTCTGGTCAGATATCTGATTTGAAAAGTATTCACAAACCTTCCCTCCTTGTCAGCAGGGAGAATTGTGTTTTTCAGAGGTAGATGACTCTGACAACAGACGTAAAGGCCAATACTGAACTGACTTTTTGTTCCCTGTGTAAGGTATATAGCACCTGATGCTTCTCTGCTTCTGTTATACGGTTACGTGGTGAAAGGCTGGTGTTGGGTATCTGAGCCAAAGGACTGGTCTTTGTAAGGGTGGCCATTTTGTCTCTTGTCGTCATGTGTCGTGGATGGCAGCCCTGTTACAGGGATGAGAAGTGGTGCTGTTGTTTGTCCCCATCTCTTTCATCTTGCCACCTATCACTCCACCTTCACCCCTCACCCACCCGCCCACCCTTCTGTCATGCATGTGCTCCCTCCTCTTCTTTCTACTCTTCATTCTCACCCTTTCTATCTCTTTCTGTCTCTCCATCTTTGCCTGCCTCTCTGTTTCCTTCCCTCTCTTCACCTCCCCTCCCTCCAGTCCTCTCATTTCCAGCCAAAAGGTTACTGGGGGTCTTTAGCACCGTGGTGACATTCAAAGCTGAGTGCCGTCACTGTTGCTCTCGCTCTCTCTCTCTCATCCCTCCCTCATACCTGTCTCTCCCTCTGCCCCCCCCCCCAATCCTCCTCCTGCAGCGAGGGCCTTCTGGACCTAGTGCTGTGCCTAGAAAAGAGGCTGGCATTAATACAGCTCTCAAATGTCTGTGTGTGGGCTGTATGTGTTTTCTGTGCCGTGATAGAGGAGATGGCCTGTCAAGTGCATCTCTGGCCCATATGTGTGCATACCTTTTAATCTATCCATGACCTCGTCCCGGTGCTGATGTGTAGTATGTCCTGTTGTTCCTCTTCATCCTTCAGCTCGATTCCGTGATCGAACCCTAATGCTGCTGGAAAACAAATAGGCAAAGCTAAAACCCAGGACACTCCACTGAAAATATGTGGGAGTTGTGTCATCAGCTGCAGATGAATTCCATCACTGAAAAGTAGCACCGTGAAAATCTAATCAGATTCCCAAAGCACGCCGTGGTTTAATGGCACTGTTGTGGCATGCGTGCATCCTTCCACCTCCCCTCATTTTCTATCACCATTTCTCTTGTCAAGTGATTCACATGGCTGATGAAATGATAGGGGTGTTTGCTTGTGGAATCAACATTCTGTTGATTGATCTCTGGAGACACGGTCCATAACTGCGTGTCCCAATGGACTCAAAGGGCAGATCAGAAGCAGTGTTTGATTAGGGATGCTGCCTTGACCTGGTCTATACGTGTGAGTGTGTGTTTTCCTGTTTTGTCTCACATTGGGTTGGGTTGGTGTTTTCAGGTTTCAGGCGAAAATGTTTAAACTTCATTTGGGGACTCTCTCTGATCTAAAAATGCAAATGAAGGCCAGGAACTTGGAAAAAATACTCTCTGGAAAAGTTTCTGAGCAACAAGAACATCAGAGTTTCTTCTCTGCACAGGGATAACAATCTCTCAACAGCCCCGAACCACTGGTGGTTTTGGACTGAAGCGTGTAATAAAACCTGTAGCTTTGGAGAAGTCTTCCTCCTTTTGAAAGTTGGTCAGGACCTGTAGAGGTTTCCCCAAAGACGGGGACGGTGGTAGTGTGCCTCTGCGATAACCCACGTGCATCACAGAGCTACAATTTCCCCTTCACCTGCAACAGTTTGATCTGATTTTCAATTGTTCACACTGCATTCTATTGTTGAAGAAAATTCAAATGTCACTATTGACATGTTCATGAACAGGGAGCAGTGGAAAAAAATCCAGAGATTATTTTTTAAATGAAAAGAACTAGAACTGTAACGATTACGCAATAAAATAAATTAATTTTGATTTAAGATATTTTATTTTATTTTATTTGCCTTTAATGCCTTTATTTGATAGGAAAACTTGAGAGATGACAGGAAACAGGGTGAGAGAGGGGGAGGGGTGACATGCAGCAAATGGTTGCAGGTGGGATTTGAGCGCTGTACCGCGACAGTGAGAACACAGCCTCTGTATATGTGACGTGCTCTACCAACAGATCCACTTTAAGTTATTTTTAAAACAAAAATGTCAAACATTTGCTGGTTCCAGAATCTTAAAACTGATTTGTTGCTCTCCTTCATCACATATTGCATTAAATTAAGAGTATTTGGGTTTTGGTAAGTTGGTCAATAGAGGTTGGTCGATTAATTGGCGCAGATGGGACCAAAAAAACAAAACCAACCAAAACTATGGCAATTGTAATTTGACTATGATAGTTGCCGAAGGCTACACGGCCTCCGGCGACTGCTTTACAATTAGTACTTTACAATTTTGCATAAAGGGTATGCCAAGTCAGTCGTCCTTAAATGAGAGCCTCAAATGATGCAACATCCTCTCACAATATTCTGCCCACAACAATATCTGATTAGGAATACATCATGATTTATAGCCTATCAACTGAATCATCTAATTCTGCAAAGTAACTAGTGGATGGGGGGTAGTAAGGAGGAGAAAATGGAAATACTCAAGCTAAGTACATCAGTTGTACTGAAGAACAGTACTTTGGTTTATTTCATCACTGGTTTTTTGAAGATTTTAACAAAGATTTTAATTTTTACTGTAAAAGAATATCGGTCCCAAATACCATTTTTTAGTCTTATTGATTCCTAAAAATTGATATTGAACGAGGAGAAGCCATACTGATCAACTTGTGTTTCCCACAGAATCTGACTTTAATTATGGCAGTGACTGTCAAGCTGGGGTGCCATAGAGCATGCGCACTCAATAGTCAAGCCGACCAAGTCGGCTAACTTCCGGTTTAGCGCAGAGCTAACTTGGATGAGGACAAAATGTAATAGGGTGGTTCTTCTACACTCTACAAATTTAATTGGACCAAATTGCTCAAATTCTGACCGTAGACAAAGTCATTTTGCGGTGTTGTGATGCTTTTATGAACGTTTTACAGACACGTCTTTCACAACGTTAGCTTTTGGAGAAAAGGTCCCCAGTGCATCACATGGAAATGTAATTAGAAGGTTTGGCCGCAACTTTGTGGTGACTTGATCTAGACGATGAGGCAAGCCACCTACTTTGCAGAGGAAGTTACAATCAATCCAACTGTGTTAAGCCCCCCAAACACCGCCCAGATGTCCAACTGCCTTATCCGACCACTCTCCGACCATTCTGTTGCCTCTCGTCTGACCCGTTGGGCACAAAAGAAACACACGGCTTCGGTGTGCTGCCAGCTCCACAGTAGCGTGTACATTCTGCGCTTGCGCGAGATGCAATAAGCTGGTGGCTCTAGTGTTAAAGACACTGGACTAGAGGTTTATGCGCCTAACTATTTTTACTTTCGATCAAAACGAAACTTAACTATTTCAGACAAAAACAGCTGTATACTAAACATGCAGCAAGGCATTACCAAACGAACACAGATTAATTCGTCCTCAACGGACATAATAACAACTAGCCTCATGTCAGTACTCCAAAACATCAAAACAAGAAATGACGGAGCGGAGTGCATAGAAAGCCAATGCGCACACAGTATTCCGCACCTCCCACACACCGTGCTGATTCGCTAGCACACCGCCAATCAGAGAATCCAATGGCTCAGACGTCCGACAGCCCTCCTCCTCAGACTTCGCATGCTGAGTCGGAGCAGACAACGTCCGAACGGCTCCGAAAGCTTCCGACGCAGCTGAACACACCGAACAGAAATGTTCCCGACCTCGTCCGAGTCTCTCCAAACGTTTCAGACGTCCAACGGTTGGGCCGGTGTGTTCCTGCCTTTAATTAGCCGCCCTCCTCTTCTTTGTTGGTTTTACCGGCGTACTAGAAACCACACTGCCATCCACTGTATCAGAGTACATATCATGCTATTCACTGATCGGTGCGCTTGTCTTGAGTGAGTGAGTGAAAACAGGGCGCAGCTCCAAAAATATAAAATGGATATGTGGCATGTGATGTTGTGGCAGACCGCTACAAATGTGTGGGAAACACTGTCAACCCCTACTAAAAATATTTGATAGTGTAGGGACTTTGGACTAGTGATGAAGCCCAAACATGCAGTGAATTCTTGGACCCAAAGTGCAGCAAAAAATAGAGATCCGGAAAGGCATCACTCGATTTAAAGCTATACATTAAAGTCTTGAGCATCTTGGAATTAAAACATTTCATGGACTGTACTGCCTATAAAGCCTGTCACCATCAAACAGCATTGTAAATACATTTTTTGTCCACCACTGTCTGTTGACGTCGAGTAGATGTGTGGAGGAGACCAGTCAGCTAGTCACAAGGGTGTTTTCATATGGCATTTCACAGCTATTTAAATGGCAGTAAATCCTTTCGTTCCATCATCATGAAGTTCAGAGGAGAGCCTTAAGTCGGTTGGATATGTGACAGCTTTTCAAGAACCACCGCAGGGTAATATACCTAGGGCTGAAACTGACTTTTATTTTCATTGTCAAATAATTAGTTGACTAATCGATTTGTCGTTTGCCTATAAAATGTCAGAAAATGATGACACATCATTGAAAAAGTCGTTAGGTGTTTTCCATGGTCCAAGATGGCTATCCCAATTGCTTGTTTTGTTCAAAACCTGACGATGATCAATTTACAATTTTGACAGTATGATTAATTGTTGCAGCTCTCCAAGTATTATATCAAACATAGTCCTTGTTCAAATCAACTTCAGTACTGTTTGACAGTCATGATGGGACAGTGTGAATGGATTTTCCATGGTGGTGTGCAAAAATTAAAACTGTATTCATTCTTTTGACCTTGAAGGGCTGGCCATATCTGAAATGTTAGAACAAATGGCAGATAACGTGAGTCAAATCAGTAAGGCAGAGAATTCACACAATAACCAATAGTATAAGAATATTTATTAAGTCTCTTATCCTTGTTGTACTTCCATGTGTTCTGTCTTACTGTCAACATCACCCTAACATACGCATCTGCACCTGTACCTCACCTTGAACACAATTTCAGATGCAATGTTATTTTTTTGTTTTTAGACAGGTTCTTTAGCTGAGTGAGCACACACACACACACACTCTCTCTCCCTGCCCCCCCTCCACTAGCAGCCACTAGCTCCTTGGCCACCCCCTGTGGCCTACATCTCTCTCTCTTCCTCTCCTGTGCCTGTCTTTGGGTTGGCTTCTGTGTCCTCTGGGACCAGACTGGGAGCCGACCAGTGGTTTTCCTACCACATGGTAAAAGCAGGGAACAGATTGGATAAACACAGCTTTTCCCTGCTGACAAGCTCCTCCCACAAACCCCGACATGCTCACCACACACACACACACACACACACACACACACACACACACACACACACACACACACACACACACACTGTCCATTAACGAAGCAGCCATGCGTAAAATAACCAGATTTTCTCCAGCTTCACTGCTTCACTCTTTTTTTCTCTCTTGCTTTCTTGACACCCCCCCCTTCTCTTCCCTCCTTCCTTCCTTCCGGGCCTCAAATCCCAGCCCCAAACACACTGCCCTGCATCCCCTCACTTGAATGTAATTACCCACACAGCTAGCCAGCTCCTGCATGCTGTCCTCCATTTGAGAACAAAGGTATAAATTATAGCGGTTTAGATCCTAGTGGCAATGGGAGGTGGGTGGATGCACACGTGCTCTCCAGAGGAAGAGGGAGATCACTCACTTCCTCAGGAGCCTGTTTAGGTTGTGTTCAGAGCTTTTGGTGTAGTTTGTTACTTTGGCTCACTCTTTGTGTCCGTCTCTCTCTTTGCATCTCTCTTTGTCGCTGTCTCTCCATGTCTCTCTCTCTCTCTCTGTGTGTGTGTGTGTGTGTGTGTGTGTGTGTGTGTGTGTGTGAGTGTGTGTGTGTGGCTCCAGCTCTGTCTCTCTCAATTCAATTCTCTCGCTCTCTGTGTCTCTCTCTCTCTCTCGCTTTTTGTTTGTGCGTTTGGAATTCAAAATAATAATAACAATATTTACAATAAATTAGTTATACTGTATGTATGATATGTATAACTTATGATTGGCTCAATCACAGTCATAGTCACAAGGTAGATAGGGTTATCTCGCTCTCTCTCTGTGTGTCTCTCTCTCGCTCTCTGTGTGTCTCGCTCTCTGTGTGTGTGTGTCTCTCGCTCTCTCGCTCTCTCTCGCTCTCTGTGTCTCTGTCTCTGTGGAAACATGGTGTTGTTGACATGGCAGAGATTTCCTGTAGTAAAGCCTGGAGGCTACAGACAGTTTAGCTGCCAAACTTTGAACAACACAGACGGGACTGCCTTGAGCTGCTGTTGGCTAATCTCTCTTCCTTCTTCCTCCTTTCACCCCACACTAACACTGCATTCACACTGCGAGCCATTTGGTCAAGCTCGATGCAACAAATGAGTCTCCCTACCTAGGTGCAGCAGTTTGACATCATGAGTTTGACAACAGCATGCTGTGCTTGTTTTTCTTCTCCCCCACTTTGTATTGGTTGTTCATAAATTAACCTTAAAAGGTGCATATCACTACATACTGTAGTCAGTAAAGGCAGTTTGGCTTCATATTATCAGCTACAATTTCAATGATTGGGATAGATGGTTGGCAGTGTAAAAATCAGTCAGATGTGTCACACAACCATATTCCAGCTATACTGTGATCAGCTGTCCAGTACTTTGAAGTTGTGTAAGTTTCAGCACAAGACTTATTTTGATGAGGTTGGAAATGAGTGTTTTCATTAGAGTTCCTCTTTGGGTTCTTGTTAAATGAAGACCCATCTCTACTGCACTACAGTGAATGACTGTGTAATGTCACTGGCAGCCAGAAAAGCCATTCAGTGGCTCTAACTTGGCAGTGATATTCTGTGGTTTCGGCTTGGCTTGAATGTTTGGCCCTGATGATGCTGGTTTGAGAGAGCGGTGCGGTTGGTGTGAATTCCATGGCCTAGCTGGCTAACTTACCAAGTCAGCTAAAACTATACATGTTAGAGCCACTCAGTGTTTACTTAAGGTTTCAGGTGAGGTGGAACTTGTGGAGCTGTAAATAAGTTTGTTAAACACACAGGCACATGTGCCTGCAACCAGCAGTGTCAGAACCAAACCCTTTTCATGTGTTTTCTGACTTTGTTTAAATGAGGTAATAAAACTTTCGGCGACCCTGAGGTCAAAGTCCTGATACATTATCTCAGGTTTTATTTTGAGACATAGTTTGCTTGGGGTTACAAAACGCAGTAAGGCAAACTATCTCAACTGTTAGGTGCTTTTGTTACATCTGTATCCATTTTTGAATTAATTCACTGCTTTTCATTACTATTATGAAGTCATCACCTTGTGCTCCAGTATATTCTGAAGGGAATTTCTCACAGGTTTCTGATGTTTCATAGACCAAAGCATTAATTTAGCATTCATTCAGGAAAATAATCTGCAAGTTAAAGGAACAACATGCAAAGATCCAAAAATGTATGCAAAAATGTTTTGTGACTTGGCGCCCGTCTAGTTTTATTCCAGTGCAATTCACTCTTACCAATGTCTAACTTGTTGGTCCAAGATTTACTCGTGTCCGGGCCCTTGCTCCATCACTCTTTTTCTCTTCTACGTCTTCCAATAATGTCCCCTTCATCTTTTTGCCTCTGTCACAAGGTCTGTGTTATAACTACCTGGAGACATGCTGGTGTGTGATGCAGTAAACTGTTACACACATTGCGGTAGGTCGTACCTGATCATTCCAGGTTTCATAGTGCTGTTCTTGCACTATGAAACCTGGTGTTCAGGGCACGCAGTAATCATTGTCTATGATCTACATAAGCAGAAGAGACCATCAGTGAGAAGACTGGATATTTATGTACAACTAAAACAGTCATTCTTAATGTCAGTCATGGGATCCAATTCAAACTTGTTATGGGTTCAATGAGTAATAGATGAGAAAAAAGCTTTGACATTTCAGGCATACTTTTAACACTTATCTAAATGTGTACAGGTTCAGTCAACTCTGATATAAACCTGTTTCATGGCAGCAATAATGACAGGAAATGGAAGGTAAACATGGGTTTAAATAATGACAATTAATGAAGACTCCATTCCATTTAGTGTAGTGGAGACTTACTAGTGAGCCAACTTGCACAATAGCAGCACCATGACTCTGTTTGACCTGAAGGGAACAGAATCTTAATTGGTATCATTGGTAACACCTGTGTTTACTTTACTGTTATGTCAAAATGGCTGCTGTGAAAAAATTGTGGTATGACTTGAAACACCAATCTGCAAATGAATCCGTTTCAGTCCAGTACTCTGTACGTAACTGATGCGAACACTGTAAGTTTTCATACCATGACAACAGCATGAATGACTAATATGTAAGTAGATCATTATGGAGCAGAGGGCGATCCACTTAATGATGAGCTTAGAATCACTTGTGGGAAAATGCTATTGATGCACCACTAATAATGGAGAGGAGGAATGGCTTTCTAACACAGGCGATGGCAATTTTTTGTTTGTTTTTAAATCAAGTCATTATCTCTTTCCAAATTGACCCATGTAGTTTAAAGCTTCAGGCTGTCATATCTGAAAACACTGATAAACATCAGTGTGGTCTTGTGAAACCACATGAGAGATCACCACTTCTCAGTTGTGTTAGTAAACTACCCGGTGACATTAAGAAAAGATTTAGTGAGTTTGTGTTGGACTGTAGAATAGGAGCCTTTGGGCCTGCTGTGCTGCTAGTAATGCATACATACCTATGTTAACCACTTTGTATTGTAGCCCATGCTGAAGGGTAAGAGGCAGATGATTTAGCAGTCATACTTTGGTGAAGGACTGAAACTGATGATTCATCTTACAATAGATTTTATTTCATTGAAATTGACAAAGGAAAGTGACATATTTAGATTGTATTTGTATGACTGATAGTCCGAAACCAATATATAAATGTATGGTTTAATATCACTGAAGACTGAGAAAACCAGGACATATTCACATTCCCTAAATTTCCCTCGGGATGAATAAAGTAGCTATCTAGGAGCTGGGACCAGTGAACAATAATTTTTGCTCAAAACAAGTTAAACACTTAGTTTCACTTTCTGTCACTCTACTGATTGACTAATTATTTCAGCTCTACTGCAGCATGTCATGTTTCTGTTGTCAGTCACCTGCAGAAATATGAAATGGTGATTTAGCTGCAACTAATTTTGGATGATAAATATAATAAATGATTAGGGGTGTAAATCTTAGGGACGTCACTATTCCATCCTTTTGTGATTCCAGGTTTTCCGATTTCATTGAGAATCAATTCTCAAACCAAAGTGATCCACGATTGATGGAATTCGAAGAACGATCTAAATCCAAATCTAATACGTTTTATTTATATAGCCCAAAATCTCACATTGCGCTAGTGTGCTTTACAATTACATTGAACGACATTGTGTCTTTACACCCTCGATTGGACTAAGGACAAACCTGCCAGTCACAGCCTTTTCGTGTTAAAAAGTTAACTGCGTTTATTTATGTGTGAATTAATTGGAAAGCATGCATGCTTGCATATGGATAACAAAGCAAGGGGGCCTGCTCCGTTTTATGTTATTAACGTCAATATAATTCAAGCAGTGAAAGCAGTTTTTCTGCTGTACTGTTGGCTGGGTCCATTGTTGTATAAGAGGCTGAGCAGTTTTTGAGGTGGGAGACTGAGTACAGTTATTTTCTTCACCACAAAGTTTAGCTAATTTTTAAAGTTATGAATCTGTTGAGTGACACTGCTACTTCCTCACTGCATCTTCAAACTCTCCTGAAAGTTTAAAAGTCAGTGCGAGACTCTCATGAGATGCAATACAGAAACATTAGCCTAGCGTTGCTAAGGAAATAAAAGACATGTCCGACAACAATGGCTGTCATATCAAAAGTTTGGAAAAGATTTGGATTTTATAAGATGGATGGAAAGTTAGACAAAAATTAGATTGTAAGCCCTGTAGAGCAGCGTTTAACATTTGTGGTGCTACACTGTACTAATTGTTCACCTGGTGAGACGGCTTGGTCAAACCTGTGCAGACGACGAGGATGCTAGAGAAGCTAGCACTGGCAAGAACACACATGGAGACACACACTTTTTTCAGCCACAACGCTTCAGGTCAAAGGTATTCACAGCAGCTGTGACACGTAATATTGCTATGGACTTACAACCTGTCTGCTTTTGAATGTGTTGCCAATATTGGCTGTATTCTGAGACTGCTGGTAGTACTGCACACTGTTAACCGTCACTGATGGGCAGTAACGCGTTAGAAGTAACACGTTACTTTTTTCAGGTAACGAGTAAAGTAAGGGTTTACAATTGCAAAAACAGTAATTGGATTACTGTTACTTTCCCGCAAGCAGACTGCGTTACTTAACCGTGATTTTGTTTTGTGAGACTGTCTCGTGAGTGACAATGACGTATGAGCGGCGCGACATCAGTGGTAAACACTGACACGTGTAGTGATCAACAAGAGACAACATGGAGCGCGGGAGAGAGCAGGACCATGCAGCTTTTAATGCTTGGAAGTACCGACATTACTTTGAGTTTGACTTGGTAAAAGGTGACAGAAACATCAGCATCCGCTGTACACTCTGCGTGGGAAGAAAAGTTTTATCTACAGCGAAAAATTCCACCTCAAATCTGAGCAAGCACCTAGCAAGCCGGCACAGGAATGTGAAACTCACTGAAAAAAACCCAGGTCCCCCCACTGAAATGACCGCTGTGGCTACCACATCCAATTCCACTGGACAAACCTCCGAGGGCCTCTCTCCTGCTAAACAGGTGAAAACAGACTTAAGAGTGACAGAACTTAGTGCCACTGAACTGAAGAAGCTCGTTGCTGAGTATATTGTCGAGGACAAGGTGCAAATGTCCACTGTAGACTCGTTACGACGCACCGTAGGAAAAATACAGACCAAAAGTGGTCATTTGTTTCAATTTTAGATGACGGAATATGCAGAAAGAATAGAATTAGGCTGAAAGGTCTATTGCTTCATAGCGTGTTCAGGTTTTGCATCATGTTTTTGAAAAGGAACTTAGTAAAGTAACTAGTAATTAGCTAATTACTTTTAAAAAATAAGTAATCAGTAAAGTAACTGGATTGCTTTTTTAGAGAAGTAATCAGTAACTAATTACTATTTCCAAGTAACTTGACCAACACTGTTAACTGTCATTGTCTACTGACATTACGTACTGAATTGAACCATATTGCACACTATTTGCTGTCTATAGACAGTTGCCGCACCATGCGCACTGTTAAGTTAATCCAACTTTTGAGTTTATCAGTAGTAAACATTTGTTTGATTGTTCATCATAGCAGTGATTTATACATTGATTATTGTGAGGAAGCAGAGGATAGAGACAGTCAGCTACATCCAGTTCAGAGAGGTCCAATGTAGACAGATCCAGCTCAAAGCAACCCTGCGCATGGAGACTCAGACTATATGCCTCATCCTTTTATGAGATTTGGCATCTAAAGCGGCACACTGACCGTTCACCTAATTCCCTGTACAGTGGCAGCTGGGCCTCAATGCTAAATGGTGCATGTGTTTATGTGTGTGTGCTGTGAGGAAGAGACGAGAGCTCAAACTTAGCTGAAACTGCCGATGAAGTGCTACAGAAAGTCCAACAACTAAAGCTGTGGAGAGCAGAAGGCTTCTCTTTTCCATGCAGATAATGAACAAAACAACTAGACAGGGGAGAGAAGTAGATGATGACAGAGGTGAATTCTGCAGGAAATGTATCTCTTGTGAGATGCAAACTTCTACAGAAAATGATGCAGCAGAGAGATTCTGTTGCCTACTTACTTGGGCACAACTAGGGCAGTGATCTGATGAAAGGCTTGAGGCTGACACACACACTCACTCCTACAGCTACAATTATTCTATATTCTAGAGTTTATGCTCTGATGTAGTTTGCATCTTGCTGAGCTGACAGGAAATCGGTTGCGTTCACACTAACTTGCTGCAAAGGATGTGAAATTACACACATTTACCCTCACCTGCCTCATGCTCACATGCAGAAACTTTTTTTTCTTCCTGTAGTGATTGAAATGCACAGGAAATGATGTAACTCAACAGTGCTTTTTCTTACACCACAGTGATGTAGTAGCCGAACAAGTTCTCTAGTGGCAACAGCTTTAGTGCTTCAGATGTATGGTGTGTGCTGAGCCGTCATACTGCAAAAGTGCTTGAATGAATTCTACAGATATCATTTATGAATTAGGGTAGAGCTCTGAAAGAGGCACTGATTCTGGCTTCTCAGATGTGAGCATTTTCTGTTTTCATGCAATTGTTGTTTGTACTCTGCTTTCTGGGAATGTGCAGCAGGCATTTATTATACATTTCTTACGTTTTCTAGATTAAATAATATGATTACAGAAAACGGACAAGAAAAATAAAATGTTAGATGTAAGGATGGGCTTAAAATCGAGTTAGAACTGTTGGGGGTTCTTTTTAAAAACATGCTTTTGACAGCTGAACATAAAGTTTGAACCTGCTGTGCTTTCATCTACATGACACACATCTATTGTTTTTACTATATGGTATACTTGAACTAGCACTCAAATGTAGCTAAGCTTTTCAAAGGGTGATCCAATGACCAAATGAAGAGGCTCTATTGCTCCATTTATATAGAATCAATCTTATCCGTAGGTAAAAATTAGCCAGCAACAGAACTTGTAGATAGATTGGGAGTGCTTTGATGCAGCAGGTCCCTCTGCCAATCCAATTAGTAGTTTGTAGTGCGGCATTAAATGAATTGCTACACAATTATGTGATTTGCAATAAGCGCAAATGTTGTTGGTTGTTCCGTGTATTCATAGATTTATAGAACCAGTTATGGATTTAATTGGTGATTGGACCAGTTTTTCAGTTGATTAAAGTGCTGCTAAATACAGTGATGTTGGTCTTTTAGATTTCCTCAGCTACTAGCACACGGGACGTAGAAGTGCATGCCTCAGCCCAGGTTCTGAGTGTAAATTGTTTCCAATATTTTGTATTTAAACTCATCTGAGATTTTTTGAGTGGCTTTGAGACATTTTCTGCTCAAACATTTAGGAAAGAAAGGCTTATAAGTAATATAGTATAAAATTACTCAATGCTGTAGCAAATTGAATGATGCATTGTTCAAGTGGACAAGGAAAAACATTTTTTTATTTTTATTTTTTGTGGCCGACCAGTCCCTTCTGCATGGAACAAGAGTTTTGTTTTATGGATTTTTATTTTATTGTTTTGATGTATTTAAAAGTAGGGATGCACCGATTTGAAAATGTTGGCCGATACCGATATCCGATATTAATATTGCTGTTACGGCCGATAACCGATATTTACCGATATCGATATATGTTAAAGAAAATAAAGTTTCTGAGATAAAAACATTTTGTACAGACTGAAAATCATGCAAACTGAATTTTTGAATGTCTTCTTTTATTTTCAAAACGTGTTTTACTTCCAAATAAGGTTACAGGGATACCATAAAACACAAGTGACCAACAGTATTACTTTTTAGCAACCCTTTCAAGTTGTAGCAAGTGTGCAACTAAATAAAGTACAGTTTAACCCCCTCAACTCACAACACTCCTGTGAGAAAGTTTGGATCATAAATTACAAAAAGGATCATAAATCCAGATAATATCCTTGACAAAGTTACCTTACCAAACTTGCCAGTATTCATGGCAACCAGGCATTTATTAAATTGCAAAACAAGTTTTAAGCTCAAGTTCACTCAATTTAAACTCAAATCTGTGAAAAAGTCTAAATCAAAAATATCAAAAACATTTTGTGACTGTCAGTGCACATTTTCCAACTTGCACTGTAATTTTCAAGTAAATGTCCCAACACTGAAACAATGTTTTCACCAAGCAAACATAAAAAACACTATACAAGCGCAAATCAGAGCATGTCAATTTCAAGTCCCATCTATAAAAATGCAAAATCAAAATATGACTATGACATAACTGTAACTCAAAAGACATGGTAGACTTTGTACATTTTCCAACTTAAAGCAGCCACAATGTACTAAAAGTAAATCAAAGTCCCAAACACTGAAACAGTGTTTCCACCTGACATTGTGGGTTAAAGTCTAGGCCTACTTCATCAGCAAAGGCAGGTTTTTTTTGGACAAAGACAAGCATTTCTGCTTTCTCGCACTGGATCCTGTTTCTCTTTTCATCAACAATATGTGATGCAGCAGAGAAGAGACGTTCGCTGTCCACACTTGTACATGGAGCCGAAAGGTACTTGCATGCTGCTTTGGCCAGGGCAGGAAAGCGAGACATACTGCAGTGCGCTCTCATTTCTGGGGATGGGGGGCTCACTCAGATAGCCATGCACCTACAGGAATGTAGACAAGTGTATTACTATGTATGTCTGATAAATAACCAGCGATCTGGACATTACAACATTGTCCTCCTCCCCTTAAGAGCTTTGTTGAACTTTGCTCTGAGCAGATGACTGGTGCTACAGGTCAACCTAAAGAGGGCAGAGAAGCATTACTAAATAAGGTTTTTTATCACAATTAGTTTTTTCATTTAAGTAAATATATTATTGTAGTAACTTAATAAAAGTTTATCACATTAATTAAACATAAAAATCATCACACAAAGGATTCTAACAGGCTTCATTATTTGACTAAAAGACGGGGTCTGATAATACTATACCTGCACACTTGTGTGGCTTGTCAGGCCTGCCTGCTGCTCCATGATTGAGTTTTCCTCCAGAATTTCATCAAGCATGTCAAGAAGCGACTTTCTACCCTCGTCGCTTGTTCTTATCTTCTTCTCTTGTGGTTCTTCTGTGTCTGGTGTCTCCGTAGCTCTGTCGCTGTGCGTCATTTTGTCTACTTGCTTCTGGAGCATATTTACAGCCGCCTGCTTGGTGACTGTGTCAAAATAACGGTCTTTGTACCTAGGGTCAAGGATTGTTGCCAGGTAGTAAAGCGGCTCGGAGACAGCGCTTCCAAATCGCTCGTTCACAGCTTCCAGTAGAGTGTTCTTTGCTGTGTGGACCCCACTGTCTGTGTCAGCTGCCTTGCTCAGCAAACGTTTCAGTGCCACAACAGAGAGAATCACGTCCGCAGTAGTAGCCAAATGTGAGCTGATCTCCTTCTTTAATTGTTCAAATGGAGTGAGAAGCGTGGTCATGTTTTCAACGAGGCCCCACTGGTATGCGCTGAAACAAGCAGGTAGGTCATGATCTGCACCATACACACCAAGTGCGCGCTTCTGATCCAGTAGACTTCTCATCATATAAAAAGTACTATTCCACCTGGTTGTGACATCTTGCTGTAGCATCTTGGTTTTCATGCCTAACTCTTGCTGTATGTCTCTCAGCCGAGAGGTGGCGAGTTGAGAGTGGCGATAATGTCCCACTATTTTCTTCCAATAGCCACACAGTCTGAGATGCTTCGCTGGCTTAACAAGCCATCATGCACTGCTAGCTGCAGCGTATGCGCCATACAGCCCAGGCTTTTAACACCGCACTCGTCCATTGCCTTTTGCATATTCCGTGCATTGTAGCGAAGCACAACATGCACATTGTCTTTTTTAATTTTCTACTGAGCAAACATGCAGTCAAATGCGCTAGCGATGGCAGCCCCTGTATGCGATCCTGCAAACTCTTGTGCATGCAAAACAGCTCTCTTCATTTCAAAGTTGTGATCAATCCACTGAGCAGTAAGGCTCAACATACTCATCAGACTTAAGTCCGAACTCCATATATCCGTAGTGAAGCTAATGTCCGTCACATTGTCCAACAATTT
>OZ023166.1:30622875-30780156 GCA_963678695.2 Diplodus puntazzo | reverse complement strand
AAACATTTTGTACAGACTGAAAATCATGCAAACTGAATTTTTGAATGTCTTCTTTTATTTTCAAAACGTGTTTTACTTCCAAATAAGGTTACAGGGATACCATAAAACACAAGTGACCAACAGTATTACTTTTTAGCAACCCTTTCAAGTTGTAGCAAGTGTGCAACTAAATAAAGTACAGTTTAACCCCCTCAACTCACAACACTCCTGTGAGAAAGTTTGGATCATAAATTACAAAAAGGATCATAAATCCAGATAATATCCTTGACAAAGTTACCTTACCAAACTTGCCAGTATTCATGGCAACCAGGCATTTATTAAATTGCAAAACAAGTTTTAAGCTCAAGTTCACTCAATTTAAACTCAAATCTGTGAAAAAGTCTAAATCAAAAATATCAAAAACATTTTGTGACTGTCAGTGCACATTTTCCAACTTGCACTGTAATTTTCAAGTAAATGTCCCAACACTGAAACAATGTTTTCACCAAGCAAACATAAAAAACACTATACAAGCGCAAATCAGAGCATGTCAATTTCAAGTCCCATCTATAAAAATGCAAAATCAAAATATGACTATGACATAACTGTAACTCAAAAGACATGGTAGACTTTGTACATTTTCCAACTTAAAGCAGCCACAATGTACTAAAAGTAAATCAAAGTCCCAAACACTGAAACAGTGTTTCCACCTGACATTGTGGGTTAAAGTCTAGGCCTACTTCATCAGCAAAGGCAGGTTTTTTTTGGACAAAGACAAGCATTTCTGCTTTCTCGCACTGGATCCTGTTTCTCTTTTCATCAACAATATGTGATGCAGCAGAGAAGAGACGTTCGCTGTCCACACTTGTACATGGAGCCGAAAGGTACTTGCATGCTGCTTTGGCCAGGGCAGGAAAGCGAGACATACTGCAGTGCGCTCTCATTTCTGGGGATGGGGGGCTCACTCAGATAGCCATGCACCTACAGGAATGTAGACAAGTGTATTACTATGTATGTCTGATAAATAACCAGCGATCTGGACATTACAACATTGTCCTCCTCCCCTTAAGAGCTTTGTTGAACTTTGCTCTGAGCAGATGACTGGTGCTACAGGTCAACCTAAAGAGGGCAGAGAAGCATTACTAAATAAGGTTTTTTATCACAATTAGTTTTTTCATTTAAGTAAATATATTATTGTAGTAACTTAATAAAAGTTTATCACATTAATTAAACATAAAAATCATCACACAAAGGATTCTAACAGGCTTCATTATTTGACTAAAAGACGGGGTCTGATAATACTATACCTGCACACTTGTGTGGCTTGTCAGGCCTGCCTGCTGCTCCATGATTGAGTTTTCCTCCAGAATTTCATCAAGCATGTCAAGAAGCGACTTTCTACCCTCGTCGCTTGTTCTTATCTTCTTCTCTTGTGGTTCTTCTGTGTCTGGTGTCTCCGTAGCTCTGTCGCTGTGCGTCATTTTGTCTACTTGCTTCTGGAGCATATTTACAGCCGCCTGCTTGGTGACTGTGTCAAAATAACGGTCTTTGTACCTAGGGTCAAGGATTGTTGCCAGGTAGTAAAGCGGCTCGGAGACAGCGCTTCCAAATCGCTCGTTCACAGCTTCCAGTAGAGTGTTCTTTGCTGTGTGGACCCCACTGTCTGTGTCAGCTGCCTTGCTCAGCAAACGTTTCAGTGCCACAACAGAGAGAATCACGTCCGCAGTAGTAGCCAAATGTGAGCTGATCTCCTTCTTTAATTGTTCAAATGGAGTGAGAAGCGTGGTCATGTTTTCAACGAGGCCCCACTGGTATGCGCTGAAACAAGCAGGTAGGTCATGATCTGCACCATACACACCAAGTGCGCGCTTCTGATCCAGTAGACTTCTCATCATATAAAAAGTACTATTCCACCTGGTTGTGACATCTTGCTGTAGCATCTTGGTTTTCATGCCTAACTCTTGCTGTATGTCTCTCAGCCGAGAGGTGGCGAGTTGAGAGTGGCGATAATGTCCCACTATTTTCTTCCAATAGCCACACAGTCTGAGATGCTTCGCTGGCTTAACAAGCCATCATGCACTGCTAGCTGCAGCGTATGCGCCATACAGCCCAGGCTTTTAACACCGCACTCGTCCATTGCCTTTTGCATATTCCGTGCATTGTAGCGAAGCACAACATGCACATTGTCTTTTTTAATTTTCTACTGAGCAAACATGCAGTCAAATGCGCTAGCGATGGCAGCCCCTGTATGCGATCCTGCAAACTCTTGTGCATGCAAAACAGCTCTCTTCATTTCAAAGTTGTGATCAATCCACTGAGCAGTAAGGCTCAACATACTCATCAGACTTAAGTCCGAACTCCATATATCCGTAGTGAAGCTAATGTCCGTCACATTGTCCAACAATTTGTGGATATGCGTGGCCACAACTTCATGCAAAGCAGGGAGGGAAACGTCGGAAAAGTAGCGCCGACTTGGAAGGCTGTAGCGGGGTTCAATATGTTCTATCAACCGCCGAAATCCTCGGTCCTCCACTATGGAAAATGGCTGGTCGTCAAGAGCAATCATTTCTATTACCTTGTTCGTTATTGACCTGGCTTTTGCGCTGTCCTTGGCAAATTTCTTGCTTTGGTCGAGTACTCGCTGTACCAGGCTCCCAACTGCGGCTGCTGCTGCAGCTTTCCTTTTTGCCTGGTGGCTAACTTTAGCAGCGTTAGCTTCCTGCCATTGTTTGTGAACTTCTGGATGGTGGTTTTTCAGGTGACATATCAAATTCGTAGTGTTGAATGACTTGCCGTGGCATCCTCCTCGCATTACCTCGACTTTGCAAGTGTTGCATACTGCTTTTCGAGTATCTTTTTTCGACACCGTGAAAAACGACCACACCGCTGACATTTTTTCTCATCTTCAGTTTAACACTGCAGTCCTGTCTCTGACACATGCCCAAACAAATACCGCATGGCCTCCTCCTCCCCTGCCACCTCCCAAAACATACACAAACAGCAACTAGATGGAGAACACATCGGTTGTTAATATCGGCCCATTTTTACTCATCGGACCGATGCTGATATGTTAAAAAATGACAAATATCGGCTGATACCGATATGAATGCCGATATATCGTGCATCCCTATTTAAAAGTATGTTAGCAATTTTCAGCTGCAGCTTTGGCTATGTTTAGGCAATAAAGCTACTTGGTTAGGTTCAGGAAATGAATTACTAGGTTAGATTTGAGGTAATAAAAACCAGTAGGTTTGATTACTGATTCCAAAAAAAAGATCATGGCCTGGTTTTAAATGAATAAGTCAGTGTTCACTTTTCATTTTACTAGGGACAGTCCTTGGATAAGGGGCAGCAACAATAAGCAAATAATAAAATCTGTTGTTACAAATGATGAGACACCTAATGCAAGTCGCTGCCCCTGGGCAAAATGGTATGTTTTTGGGGAGTCCCATTTGCACATGGAGGTTATAGCACATGACATGTGTCCATAGAATCAGTGCTTAAACAAACAGCTGTGCCTGAGTCCCAATGTTGCTGTTTAAGATAACAAAAAAGTTTATACACAAATCTGTGCATGTCTTGCCTGCCCTTGCCTGTTGCTGACTATGATATATCTGTAATATTGGCTGCAATGGCCAGTGCAACTGCACCTGTCAGTGTGCATCTACTAAAGTTGCGTTCAGACCGATAGCGCACAAAGAGGAAAATGATCCCGGAAATCATTCACTTTCTATTGGGAGCCAGGCGGAGAAGGAGGGAAAAGTGGAACAGGCGGAGGTGGGTGGAATAGGTGGATTAGGAGGGGGAAAAAGTTTAAAATCCTCCAACTTTATGTAATGAGCTATGACGTGTCTAGGTGGAAAAGGTGGAAAAGCCATGCGATAACCAATGGGGATGTCTCCTTCTGCAGTCGTCCCTCAGTCAGGTCGGTCCCAGAGAACAACCCGCGTAATTTTGGGTCCTACCAAACATTCATTCCGAGATGGCGCTGGAAATGTTGTTAGCCGCCGTAGCAGAACACGCGGTCCACTACAATTTGACCCTGTTCGCGTATAGCGATGCATGCTAGCATGCTACGTTGAAACTCACACAATTTCGTCATACATTCAGCAAAATCTGTGTTTATTTGGGATGATCATTCTGTAAATATGATGTGGAGTAATTGTGTTTTTATGACTTTATCAAGTAACTTTCCATCAAGTAACTTTACTTTACTAACGGTCGCAACTTTAAATTTAAAAGCCCTCTGCTAAGAACCCAGTTCTAAACTCTAATGGGGTGCCATGTAAAACTCTTATTTTGAAGACAATATCGACCTGCATCACTGTTCACGCCAAACTTCTTGCTTCACGTCACGTGTTTACGCCTACCCCAGTGGCGGCCAAGTGGCGGCTTTTTGGGATAGAAGGAATATTACACCTCCCTTTTTAGATGGACAAGTCGGCACATTGCAGCCTTTACCTTGCTGCAAATGTGCCACCTTTTCTATCTAAAAGGGGCTAGTGTTGCCTGTTTTTGTGGCTACTAGACCAAGTTTAATACAGGCAGAATTCCCTTTTTAAGAGAGCAAGTTAGATTTTGAATATAAAGCTTTCAGAGTTCCTGGCAATAGCAGATGGTAGACAAATAAGGTTTTTATTTTAACATTATTATATATTTATATATTTTTTTTTATCCTTTTGAGTAACTCTGAAGAGAAAACATCTGCATCGTGACAGGAAGTGGTTTATGTGAACACAGGCACTTACAATGCTGCCATACAGAATCTACCAATTGCAGTTTTAATTAAACATTAGATGACTGTGAGATACTTATGGCTCTGTGATAGACTAGACTAACTAGCAAGCTGTCCAGGATGGACCCCACCACTTGCCCAGTGCATGCTGGGATGTGCTTCAGCAGTCTGTACACTCAAGGTTCTTTTGATGTTGATATCTCTTCTTTGCATCTTTGCTCATTCCAACAGGGTTTTTAGAGAGATGTTTGAGACAGAGATATGAATGAGGGAGACGAAGAGGCACCAGTGTTTCCTTGCTTTAAAGGGACACTTCACCGATTTGCATTGAGCTTTGTATCTTCAGGAAAACAGTCATGTTTTTGAATGGTCGTGCATCATTCCCTCAGTTTGCCCTGAGACAGGAGAACTAGAGATTTCAGTGTTGGACTTCCTGCTTTCAATGATGTAAAAATCGTCATTTTACGTCATTGAAAGCAGGAAGTCCTATATCTGTGTTGAGAGGGAAGACTACAAACGCTTCGCTCATTTTTCCAAGGGTGGGGGCTAGAGGTGGGACCCACTCACGCTACAGACCTATCACAGACCAATGGGCGGGACTTCACTTGCAGAACGAAAATACATAGCTGCCATCTTTGTTGGCCGCTAAGCGAACAGACGCTGTGGAGCCAGGTTTGACCCACGATGGCAGATGATATGCAATATGATATTTCAGACAACGAAGAGAGTGATTTAGAGCGTGATGCTCGAGTCAGATGTTCGCGGCTACCTGTACGAGCCACAATACAGCGACGAGCAGCTGAGGGAGATGGAGGCGGCAGGTCTTCTGTCTCGGCTGCGGCGGCTGCTGCAGCCGCGGCAGAAGACCTGCCTGTCCCGGACGAGGAGCCCGGACTGGCTCGAGCAGGGGCGGACTGGCGGTGCCACCGGTGCTCTCGCTGTGCGCCTATGGACACCGAACTGGACTCTGTCTGCTGCAGTGAATCCCAGAGATGCCAGTTTCTTCGCGACGAAATATCTACAGCGGACGGAGATATGTGTGGTGTGCCGGATTAGTGGGAGTGGCTTGCAGAGCTGTGCATTGTGGGAGTTGTTGTCTTTCATACAAATGCGCCCTAAAGTCACTTTCTGCCTTTTCTCAGTCAAATAAGCACAAAATTCAAAAATGATGTTACATTTTGACTACAAATATGACCCTCTTTCAATAAAGATCAATGTTCCCACCGGTGAAATGCTTCTTTAAGTTCATCCAGAAGCCTCTCATCTCCTTGAGGATTGCATTTGATGGATTGTAAGATCCTCAATGCTAGTGAAGGGGTAACGATTTCCAGGTCACTAAAGGAGGCAAAAGTTTAATGTAATGCCCTCTGACGACCTGTGGTTTAAGTTCCTGTTGCTACAATAATTTTACATTTTGAACCTTTTTTGAAAGGAATTGGTCAGTTTGGGGCACAATTTAGTCATTTGAACAGTATAAATATTTATTAGAAGTAAGTAATTTGAGCAAATATAACATGTTTTATTCCTGATACTTGTCAAGCTATGTGAGCCATTAAGTGGATGAGGAAAATTAGTGGGAGGAAGGAGTGGATTGTGGGTGAGGAAAGTAATAAGGTGAAGGAGGAGGGGAACTGTTGTGATGAAAGTTGGCTTGGGTGTTTGTTGCAGTGCATTGAAGTAACTAGCAAACCTCCCCCACCTCATTCCCATCCTGGCCTCCAGCATGGCCTACACACACTCATTGATGCATGCTTGGTTCCTCGTACCTTCATCCTCTCATTCATGCAGAGTGGGCAGTTGCCTTGACTGTCCACTTCCATGGTTCTTTTTTTTTTTTTTTTTACACACCTATAGAGACCTTTGGTTTTCATATGTCTGCACAAAAATTGATATTAATATTGATAGATCACTGTTATGCAATTTAATTTTCCTATTATACTGTAGGAGATCAAAAGACACACACAGAGGCTAGAAGCTAGCAGGTTGCCATCACCCATCCTTTACACATCTGTTAGGACTGACCAGTTAGTTAGCCAGCTGAATTGCTTGTTGACCATGTAGCTAACTACTGCATGGTGTACAGAAAAGCGCTCTAGCCTGTTGGCTGGATGGCAGCTGTTGCTGTTCAAACAGAGTTGCATCTGCTGGGCCCTTTTGTTCTAATTCTCACTGACACACACTCTGAGTGTGTGTTGGAAAATAAAGAAGTGCTTTTGTTTGGTAGTAAAATGGAGGTGGGGGAGGGTGTGGGGACTTTGCTAATGTAAAGTGTGTGTGTGTGTGTGTGTGTGTGTGTGTGTTTGTTTCGTGGTGTGTGGATGTAAAAGTTTTTAAAAACATTTTTAAAGTTTGTGTTTTTTCAATGAGTGCATGTTTTTTCTTGGGTGTTTACAGCTGATTAACCTGCTAAACCTGCAAGTTAATCCATGCACCCCTGCTCAGCAGGTATACTGCTACTTATACATATTCTCAAATACATTTGCACCATTTAAAGAGTGGTGGTTACTTTTGAGGAAATTATATACTTGTGATTTTCCAGCCAGTAGTGGAATTTGAATTCAAGTACTTTCCTTGACAAAGTCCTGTAATGGGGGTTTACATTTTAAAACTTTGTTCTACTACTAAGCATAACATCAAACGTATGGAGTTTTTATATCCACATGAAATGTGTGTCTCAGCTAAGGGATAAATCTATTTAGTTGCTTGTTGTTAAGATGCTTCCTAGGGGTTTTAAACTAGCTGTTTAGGGGAAAACTCAACCTTTAGCCAGTAGCTCCAGTTTTGGATTATTAGGAAACATATTGTAAGATATCATGATATATAGGCTCAAAATAAAATCGATTTTCAAAAATAACAAAGCCATTTTGAAGTGGTGAACTATAACTACATGGCTGATCATGATAACAATTTGAAACTGCTGCTCAATCACATCGGACAGTGTAACAGGTTCGATCTTTGACAAATCACCACCAGTACTCCTGAGTAGAGACTGATTAATACTTTGCCAGACCAATATTATCAGCCAGTATTGGCCCATCACAGATATATTGGTATCGGCATCTAAGGTGCCCGATATGTGCAGATATGAAAACATTGTTTTTAAAGATGAAGATGCAGAAAATGTTCTTGGCATACTTAATAAAATGTCATGATAAAATTTCAAGGGAAGTTTTCTGTTTTATGACAATGTCATCTTAGATAAAACAACTGTAAAATGCTCTGCCTTGTTTGTGTTAAATTAGGCTACTATATCTGAGTGATCAACTGATATATATCGATATAGGTATTTTTTTTCCTAATATCGCTATGGACAGGATTGGGCTCTACTGCTGACTTTAATCTAGTGCACTAAGAGGGTTTTACTATGCATGCCGGTGACAGTAAAGCAATTTTTGCAAGAAGGTCAATGTGTTGAAAGTGAGGAACATTCTTCACGGGGCATTCTAGCTACATTCAATACCATGTAGCTTTCAGTAAAGCTCCTAATATGAACCAAACTGCAGCCTTTTGCTTTTGTCTACCTGCACTATAACAATGGTTGTCTTTCTTGTCCCCCTCCCTCTTTGCTGTGCTTTTCTTTATTCCCTCCTCCCTTTTCTCTCCAGGAACCTAAATGAGGACCATGGAGTAGCAGGCTTAAAATTAGCAGCTAGCTGATTAGCTCCTCACTGCACAACACACCTCCCTCCATCCAGTCCCCTCCATCTGTAGGCCTCCCTAGCAGCCATGGCAGACCCTGGGATGTTGAGTTTATTTGGGGACGATGCAGGGCTGTTCTCAGATGGATTAGATGGTTTAGGAGACTGCTTTCCTCAGCAGCCAACTCCTGCCCAGTCCAACCCTCTGGCCCAGCAGACCAATCCCTCTCTGAACCACGAGCACCAGGGAAACCGAGGTTTTCACCAGGGGATGATCCACGGCACTGGGCCTGGCCCAGGGCAGCCTAAATTGGGGCAGATGTACGATCACGGCCCCTTCACCAGCTATGATCAACCTGGTGCCCCCGGAGGACGCATGATGTCTCAGAATGGTCCCAACCAGGCGGCGCCAAACGTGAACACAGTCATGAATGGCATGGCTTCCCACTACCATAATAACCCAGCTAACTCTAGCAACCCCCACCATGGGTACCCAGGTGATGCTACAGGAGCAGGGGGTGGGGGTGCAGGTGCCGTTTGGGGCCAGCAGCAGCAGAACAGATCAGCTTATCAGCAGCCTCCAGCACAACCAGGAGGCGGCCCCAACCAAATGGGGGGCTACCAGATGTCTCAAGGCAACTATGGTGGAATGCAGGGCCCACCTACAACCACAGCAGCTCGCATGAACCAACACTACCCTCCACAGAGCATGGCACCCCCCTCTGCTCAGGATGCATCTCACTACCTGGGACATGTTGGAATTGGGGGGGCCCAAATGAGACAGCCGCCACCACAGCAGCAACCCCAGGGCTATCCCAACATGGGCCATACACCCAGATACCCACCCTCCCCTTCCCGACAGCCTCCACACCCCCACCAGCACCAACAGGGCATGGGGGGATTTGGTAGTGGCCAGTACCCAGGCTATCAGGGCCAGTATGCAGCCATGGGACCTGGGATGGGCCAGGGTGCTAACGCAAATGTTAATGCTAACACCAGCCAGGCCATAGGACCAGGGCAACTTGGCCAGAGGTTTAACCAGGGATCCGGCCAGGGAGCTGGGCAACAGGGGCAGCGATATCCCCCTGGACCACCACACCAACCACAGCCCCATCAGACCCATTCTGTCCCTCTGCAGCAGCAGGCAGGGCAGCAGGGCCAGCCTATGCACCCCCTAAACCACCCCCAGAATCTGCCCCAGTCTCAAAACCAGCCCCAGTCCCACCTTGCCCCCCCAGCTCAGGGATCTTACCCCTCCCCCTCATCCATGTCCCCTATGCGGGTAATGGGAGCCCCAACTCCTCCTCCCCAACAGGGCAGACCTCCTAGTGCAGGACTAACTGGACCCCCAGAGGTTGCAGGATACACATCCATGCAGTCTCCAGCCAATGCTTTGGCCCATCCACAGAGAACTCCCCAAACTCCTCTGTCTACCCAACACCAGCAGCCCCACAGCCTGCCCCCCAATGCAGGACAGATGTATGCTGGCATCGGGCTGCAGCGTGGTCCACAATTGGGTCCAAGCAGGCCTCAGCTCCAGCAGCAGCAAGGTAAGCACAGAACTCATGGTGTTGTCCCATTTTGCTTTGACGTTGGCTTTACGTCTTTCATGTGGACTGCAAAGGAAGAATTTCATAGTACAGGAAAACATGTTTCCTTACTGTCCGTATGATATTGAACACTTTGAATATTAATTCTTGGTACACATTCAAGTATTTTGTGTCCTGCCACCATAACCATTTTAAGATGACAATTAAATTAAAAGTTGGGTGAGCTTATACTGAGAAATTATAACAAAGAATAGCTCTTTTAACCTTTGCTGTTCTTATACCCTCCATATTGCATATAAATACTAAACCGAGCTTCTAGAGTTGCTATGGATTATACAGATAGTTGTGAACATGTCGTTTCCAATGTAAATTTGTCTGAACACTGTTTCTGCAACATTTAGCCAGTAGCCAACAAGTATGTTTTCTGACATTATTTTAATGATTGAAATATATATTTTGGGGGGCGTCACAAAGTTTTTTGAGTTCTAGGGCTGATGCAGAATCTTACAAGTAACATTTTTAACACAGTGCTACATTAGGAAAGTTAAATCTGTCATTTAATCTAAATTGACTCACCATGACTTAATTGGTAAAGAAGTGCTTTTGTTCGGTAGTAAAATGGTGCGTGTGTGTGTGCCTAGCTGTTCGCTCTGTTTTCCTCTGCAGTGTGTTCTTCTCTTTATTTTTCTTTTTTTGTATTATTCTTGGATATATTCAGACAGTTATTCATCTTATTCTGATGATGATTATTCTTTGTAAAGCAAAATGTGGCGTGTGTGTGGTAATGTGAAGCTGACATTACTATCTAATTGTTTCCGATAGGATATTTTTCAATGCTTGCTCAAGAGCATCATAATGTTTGTGCTAATACAAGAAACTGATTTACAGCAGCCAGATTATTTACTGTATTCTGCAATGTTTTTTGATTGTTTTGGTGATTGAAACCAACAAGAAAAGTATAGCACTGGCTTCATTTCAGTGTCTTTGAGATGAACAGGAGGTAAAACATACATCCATTCAGTCAGTAATGATGCTGCTTGTCTCTGCTCCCAGGGCCTCATGAAGCTCCAGTCAGCCAGACTGTAGAACAGCGTCATCTCCAGGCCCAGCAGAAGGCCTCTCGAGGCGGGCAGCCCCAGCAGCCCACTCCCATGGGTTTCCAGGGTCCAACTACCACTCAACATGGTGTTCAAGCCCCAAGCCAGGGCCTAGCACCACCAGCCCAGAATGCTCAGACGCAGCACACACACCTGCCCCCCCAACACCTCGCCCCTACCCCAAACCAGGCCTCCCACCCATGGGCGCCTCTGCCACCGGCCTCCCATCTAGTCTCCTCACCCCCTCTTACTCCACAGAAAGTGCCTCACATACAGGTGAGTCTCCGTTGAGCAAATGCTTTGATGTGGTAGCAGTGCTGTGAGTGTGAGAGAGATCAAGACTATGTGCGTTTGTTTTCATGTGTGGGTGTATTTCATGTGAGTGTTTATTTTTCATGTGGGTGGGGGAATGTGTTTGTTTGGAGTGTAAGGGAAGTGTGTGTGTCTGTGAGCGTAATTGTGTGTACATGACATTTGAGAACACAGTGGTGCATTGGGCACTGGTTCCATGGGGGGTGTGCTTGTGTGTGTGTGTGTGTGTGCCTTCATATTAGTGTGTGTGTTTTGCTTTTTATGTCTTGTGCTGTCGGCCTTGTGTGTGGTTGTTTCCGTGTGTGTTGTGGGGGGGTGGATTATTGCAGCTGTTTGTTTCCTGTGAGTTGCATATCCTGAGACATGTGCGCAACACACACTAGTGCTCACACACAGGCGCCACCAGCATAATCTGTCCTCCTCTTGCTCCCACATGTCCCCCTCCTCTGTAGAGGAAACTTCCCTTCCTGTCTCTCCCTCCTCCCGGTCTCCTTTCTTTCCGCTCTCACTCTGCCTGTCTGTCTCCTTTTTTGTCTTATCCATTTCAGGGGTGTCAGCTCTAAGTTAATGTTGTGTGGCCGGATGTGCAGAGAGACGGGCAGTTTTGAAAAGGAGCAGGGGACAGTGAGGAGAAACAAGATGGGGGTTGATTAAGATATTGGGGGAGGGGAAACACTAAGAGGAAAGAAGTTTGGAAAACAAGCACAGATCTTAAGAGAGGGAGTCCAGGATCTCTGGTGGCATTTTCCCATTACATCTGCCAGCCTGGCTCTACTGCCGGACTCCATGTGGCAAGGATTTGCATTTCCACCACAACTGGCCACCTGCTTGAGGGTGTGTCTTAAATGAATGATGCGTTTGTCTTGATCCCCCAATACTATTGAAGAATTGCCACTAAGAAAGTGGCTCCGCTACATTCGCTTACAAGCATGTTTGATGTCCCACAAATTGTTCACAATAAAAGTTCCCTGTCATTTAATAATTTAAAAGCATTTATCTTGAGCTATACAGTAAAACACAGTAGATGATCGAAAGGACAAACAGGACGAGAGAAACTACATTACAACTACTACAATTTCAAGCTACATAAGTACAGAGGGCTGAACACACCTGACTTTTCAAAACATCTTTCTCTCAGGTTTGCAGCACAGACATGAGTTGAGTATCGTTTTGGAACACACAATTGTTAGAGGCAACCTGCGGGCTTGTTACAGGTTGGCCGCAGTTGCAAGACGTTTCTGCAGCCAGCTTTGATTTTGGTTGAGCGCAGCTCAGCCCTACTCAGGAGCAGCACCATTGCGGGCGCAGCTCGACATAACTAGGCAACCTGGAATGGTTTGGTTGACTCTGCACAACCAAAAGTGCTGGTGGAAAAAGGCCATAGTAAAGCAGGTGGCAACCTCTGTGTGTGAGCATGCACCATTGCCGCTGCCTGCATCACGTGCCCTCAGCTTCCATTAGCTTGTTTTGTTGCTCAAAGCCCCCTTTCTCCACTGACCCATTCACACACAATCGCAGCCCTGTGGCAACACACACACCCATACAGATCTAGTCCCTTTTTTTCCCTTCCATTTTCATTCACACTACTCCCCTCTCCTTGCCTACTACCACCCACCCCCACCCCATCTCCAGGCCTGCGTCACTGCGTTTTGTGGTTGACATTTCAGCCGTCACACTTAATTTATCCAGCACTCCTGACCTAGCTTGGTTGGCTGGTGAGCCCTGGTCCTTGCCTGGGCTGCAGATCCAGCAGGCCCTGTCATTACGCACCAAGACACACACAGACTGACAGTGTGGCTTGGGATAGTGTGGTCTGGTATGGGATGGCAATTGTGCCTGGGGAAATGGGATTGCCTAGCTAGAAGACTGCTCAGAGTGGTGCGTGTGTCCGCAGCACAGGAAGGGAGTTCTCTCAGTGCCTCATGATGACTTGTTAGAAAAAGCCACACACATCAAGCTGGTCAGTCAGTCATGATGACTGTATGTCTGGTTCTCTAAGCTCCATCTGTTCTCAAAGCATGGTTATTACACATACGCACACACGCTTGCCTTCAGCAGCTCAAGGTCACAGCTCTATCATAGTGCTGTGACCTTTATTCTACATCACACACACACACACACACACACACACACACACACACACACACACACACACACACACACACACACACAGTTGCGTGAGGCACTCTAGTTGACATATAACATGCCTGTCTCGCCCCTCCCCCGCTCATGCATGCTGTCGGCAAGCTGCTATACCATTGAGCTCACTGTGGCTCTGTAGCTTTTGGGAAGTGTTTCTCTAATATTTAGTTGTCTCTGTGTGGATTTCATCAAATTGAAACAGCTATTTATTGGTTGACAGAATGCTTGGTGGCTTTAATATATTTCTTTAGAAAAAACATTTACTCATAAAATGTTGTTCTAAAGAGTGTCCCTAAATGTATTCAGCACTCAACTGCAACTTGTTTCTGCCCATCTTTTTCTCCCAAGCTCTGTTTTTGTGAAGCTAAACTTGAGCCTACTTGACGTGTTCATCAAAACAGGTGTATAGAAATATTGTTGACAAGGACATCTAATCAGTCCTGTCAGAACAATGGACACCTAATTGCAAATTATGTGGAAATCCTCTATGGAGAATCCTCCATGGGGAGGACACCAGTGCGACCACCATGCCAAGCTCGTTATCTGTGAGCAGATTCATCTTGGTTTTGGTAGTTGAGTGATTTTTATTTCAAACCATTTCTCTTTTGAAGAGGTGAGACATGCAAGAGGATGTGCTTCCTTCTCTGTATACCTTCAATGATTCTTGTATCTGTCTGGGCTGTCAAATGGGTATTGTTATTGGCTATTTGGAGCTAATGTTCATGTTCCCAAAATGAAAAAAAATACCACTACTATTAATTGCCTTCATTTAGACTTTTAAATGTAGGTTGTTTTGTGCTTTAGAGAAAAGTTTCACTATAAAACTTCTCTCCCTTCTGGCAGTCTGTAGCCCCATTCACACATTTGCATGCAGGGATCCTGCACCAATTCTCTGCACCCTCCTCTGTGTGAAAGTTTCAGATGCGGAGAGAGGGGAAATTTTGCTCTGGCGCTGTTCCGCCTCTGGAGGTAGTATCAGGGCCGCATTATTGGTGAGCCGTCCCAGTGTGAACGGATAATCCGGAGGCGCAAAGCAGAGGCATGTCGGTCTGACAGTCTGTATTTACTTGAGTGAAGGACCTGTACAGTTATCAGAGAAATGTACCACAAAGGAACGTTACAGGACCGAACAAAAGCAACGTGGTCCTGTCTGTCCTACCGACTCTTTGTCACATTTCTGCCCGAAAAACAACGTCTGTCACCGGCAAACAACTTTAACTCACCGAGTGTTTGTGATGAAAATAAATCAACGTGACAGTCAGCCCTCCCGACCGAAACATCAGGGCACTTTCCCCCAGAAAACAGCCTCCGTCCTGCGAGTAAGGGAGTCAGACAGTGTCCAGTTTACTGATAGTGATTATGTAATTATGTAATTTAGCGCGAAAAAGTAACTTTGTCACTTTCCAGGATGTTTGGGGGGTCAGGATCTCAATCACTACACATTATAGCAGCATCCATATAATTATAAACTGTCCGCGGGTTTGGATTAACAGAGGCCACCTGGGAAACAACCACGTCATCAACATGACGTGTACCGTCAATCCACTTTAGGAGCCGCAGCGCTGGCTTTCTGTGTGAATTACACACGTGAAGGCGGAGAGGCTTCACTCTGTGTGAATCACCATCGGTGGAGAATTGGCGAACCACCGCTCCAGAGATAATGCGGAGAGGCTGTGTAAAAAGGGCTAGTGATTACACATACTGTCGACATGTTTTTGACACCATAGTCTCTGGCATACTACTGCTTGCTTTAGCCTACTTTGTCACTACGGTTGATCCTCCCTTCAGCTGCAAACATTGCTGAGGTAACAAAAGAGCTGCATTTAATACTACACATTTGATACGGCAAATAAAAATCAAACACTCAAAGAATGCAACGAGTTCACTCAGGCAATGCAGGCAAAGACACTGAAGCAACAAAAACTCGCGGATACTTTCAAAAGGACAGAGAAATATCCTTGAGAAAGCGACATGGCCACAAATATTACAGAGAGGGTAATTAAATTAATTGCTCTGGATAACCAGCTCATCTCCGTGGTAGAGGATCAGGGTTTTCTTCGTCACCTGGAAATTTTGAATCCCCGGTATGCCCTACCATCTCAGCATTACATTACATTAACTCCACTTTTGAGTTACAAAGTGCTGGTATGTGCACCAGTTTCGTGGGTCTCAGATACAGCAGAGCATGTAAAACAGACAGTCTAGGAGATGCTGAACGCTGTGAAATAGACAAGCAACGCGTCCACGTCATTTTACATGACAACGTAAGGAATGTGGAAAAAACAGTAGATGATATGGAGGTACAAAGCCTGTGCTGCATCTCACACACTTCAGCTGGCTGTACACAAGGGTCTGCTTTCACAGTGCAGCGTCACAGACTCACCTGCTAACACAAGGAAGGTGGAGGCTAATGTTGGAATAGCATATGCAGAATAAGAAAGAGCCATATGAAAGTATTTTGTTTCAACAAAATAAAAAAAAGGAATGCAGGTACTTTTTTTCTTAATGCAGCTGTATTATCCAGGAAAATATTAGTTTAGGCTCAGTATCGGCTTGGGACTCGCTATCGGCAGATACTAAATATTAAAGGACTCGGATCAGATCAGGGTAAAAAAAAATCTGATCGGAACATCCCTACTGATGAGCTTGATCAGCATTGTGTGAATTTGTTGGGCGAGGTCTTGAATGTAGCCTTTGTTAAAAGTCCCACCGTGCAGGGTTAAGTCTATAATGATAAATACTATATAGCTACTCTGCAGTACAGTTCTCCTACAAAGCAGGTGTCAGGCCTAGGTGGAGATGATGAAAAATGAAGGCAATACATTTAAGAAAATGGAAAAATTGAACATTTGTGAAAACTCTTGAAGCAACCAAAGTGAAACACATGTTTAAAATATTTTTTATTATGACTATCTTGATGTGATTTTTGATTGATAGTGACCAAATAGCTCAACATCCAGGGCTCAAAACTAACATCAGCCACCAACCACCAATGTACTATGTGCAAATGGAAGGTAGATGGTTATTTGGTAAGGATTTCACAGTCATTAGCCATTTGGCCAGTGGGCAAATAAGTTAATATTGCACTCTTACAAAATGTTTATCAGATTTGAAATGTTCTAAAATCTTTATGTACAGAACTAATTGATATCTTTGTCCAGCTAAGCGCCGCACTGTTTCATGTAGGCACCCATCACTCATATTAAAGAGCTGATTGAGAAGAGAAGGACCACATTATAAAACCATGCCCATTTGATTTGTGCTGTATTTATAGAAAGAGATGGAAGTTTCTCTACATTGCCAGCTCTGTATTCATCAGCCTGTGACTGACCAAAGCCAGTGATCACAGATGCAGCCACACCTCACAAAGAAGCGTTATGATGCAGTAGTGTAAATACTATGCAAAAATGATTTCATGCAATGAGGAAGTCTAACACAATGAAGCAATCACTCACAGCCTGGTCATGAGTGAATTTTCAGCTTCTGCATGGAAAGAAAGAATAATCCAATCTTTTTTGGTTACCAAGAAAAATTGCAAGATATCATACAGAGAACCAGTAGTGAAACTAAACGTTTTTTCTTTCAACATGACGAGTAGCTGATCCTGATCAAATCGGGATTTGATAAGAATGGTGTGAATAATCATACATCAGAGTGTTTATGCACTATGAAGAGGCTAAACGAATACAGAGCAGAGAGAACTCAAAGCAAATTGCACTGATTTTATTGTATGGGTCTTTCCTCTTGTGACCGTGTGACGGACCACACTAAACTGCTGAATGGTTGGAGATGGTTAACCGCAGTTTTGTATCGATGGAGGGTGGAGTTAATGGATGGATGAATGGACAGGGAGTCAGGGGAGAGGCTGAAGGATGAGAACAGGATTTCCTTTCACTACAATCCGTTGGGAATCTTAAGTGTTTCTGCCTGCTGGATTTTTTAACTCTTCATGTCACTCTTATTACAGCTGTCTGTCCTTCCTTTCTTCAGCCTCCTTACCGCTCTTCACTCACCTTCCTCCTCCCCTCCCCCTCTGTCCTCTGAGAGATGAAACCCAACCCTGTTCATCTCTCCTGAGTCTGTCATATTGGCAGCACAGCCACTGTGTTGGTGGAGTGATTCATTTAGTTCTTCATGAATATTTTGTATTAAATTCAGTTATTTTGAGTGTTCCAACCTGTTTTTGAAAGTGAATTAAGATGGTGCTTCAGTAGAGAGGGCAGATTTTTTCCATTCTTGATGGAGAACTGCACTGGTTTAAATGCAGTTCTCAAGTCATCACACCAGCAAGCTAAATTCACCTTGCAGATCACGAGATCTGACACAGGACTCATGTGCGCATGTGCTTAGTGTCTGGGTCTCCATTGTCATTCCTGTGATTGATTATCGTGGAAGCTTGGCAGGAGGACATATTTCTCTCTCTCTCGCTCTCTCGCTCTCTCGCTCTCTCTCTCTCTCTCTCTTCCCCCCTTTTTGCATGTGTAATGGCTCAGTTTACGTGTATGTCAGCAGGTGTTTGTGGGCAGAGATTGTGTGATGTGTGACCTTGCAGTAGTTTGGTGTGAAATTGTATGTGCGTGTGCACATTAACATTCTCCTGATGGAAGTGGACTTCCAGTGATTGCACCCCAACTCCTTCCTCCTCCACATGAACACACCCAAACTATGCTAAGTGTGTGTGTATACACACAGAGGGGAGCTGCTGCCGGGGCATTTTGCTATAAACTTGCTGATGCTTACACACACATACACACTCTCTCAAAGGCATACTCTTTCACTCTCATATGACACACACACACACACACACTCCCTCGCTGTGCCTTTTTGAAGTATGGAGATAATTTATTCGTGTCATGATGCCTGATTTCCCATCTGCTACTGGGACCCTGAGCAGCTGGAGAGAGAGAATGAGGGAGAGATGGAAGAGAGGGAGAGGGAGGAGAGGCAGCTGGAGAGGCTCCCAACAGCTGGTAACCAGTTGCCTGTCACAGAAAGCTTACTTGGGAGCAATGAGGAGGTGGTGAAGGGAAAAGGAGAAAGAAGAGAAGGTTTAGTCTGCAGTAGAGCAAAGTAGGAGAAAAAAAAAAGAGGTGTCAGTTTGTTTGTTTACTAAGGTTATGGGGGGGGGGGCTAGCAACAGGGAGTCGAGGCATGGATGGATCTCTTCTTTCCCCCTACTGCTCTGTAGTCTGCCGCTGCTGACAAATTCAACCCCAAGCCTGCAAAAAGTATGGCGGTATTGACTGACAGGCTGAGATGGCAAGCAAGACATTAGCATTAGCAGACGCATTTCATGGCACATGTACTCACACTGGTCCATATTTGTGTTATTCATTTTAAAGCTGAAATTACTAATTTACTAGCTGGTCGACAGAATTAACCAGCAGTAAGTTTGATCATTGAGAAATCATTGAAGTCATTTTCATGCAAATCCCAAGAAATCTCAAGTTCCAGCTGTCAAATATCCCAATATTTTTAGCTGCTATTCTTTTGATCCATATCATTTGTGTATTTCAAAGGTGTTGCTGCCTATTTTTGCAGTACTATTAAAACAATACAAGCTGCTGATATAACTTAGATAGCCAAGTGACTACTGTTGTTATTGTGGGGAAGATGGCTTTTCAGTCTATTTCCCATATTCATTAAATGATATAGAACGTTTTTAAGCAAAACTTTTTGTTGAGAAACTTAAACAAATGTCTTTCTCCCCCACATCGACAGCATTCCCCCACTGATCCGCCAGGCGATGCCTCATTGATGGTTCCTGACAGGCTGCCAGTCGGCGCTGGTGCCCCCGGCCAGCCTATCAGCACAGAGCAGCCCAGCGACCAGGAGACCAAGCCAAAAAAGAAGAGGAAGAAGAAGGCGAAAGTAGTGGACAAAGATGAGGAAGAGGGTGGAAAGAAGGCTGAAGGAGAGGAAGACAAGTCTGAAATTCAGGGGACAGGAAGTGATACGGGTCAACAGGTTACTGGCACAGGAATTGTAGAGGGGAGTTCAACGCTTGTGGAGGAGAAGAAAAAACGAAAAAAGAAACCAAAGGAGAAGACGGAGCCCAAGGAGCCCAAGACGCCCAAAACACCAAGGACCCCCAAAGAGCCCAAGGAGAAGAAAACCAAGAGCTCCAAAACCAAGACCCCGAAGAAAACCAGGTAGGAGCAGCATTACATGTTACAATACTGTGTGTCAGTCTTTTTCTGAACTACCAGTGTAAAAAGCTGTCTAAACATATGTAAACTAGCAGGTGGTAACAAGTGGGCACCAGCAGATGGAGAACAACAGTGTGAATGTGTTGACTCTCTACTGCACATTCTAAGCAGTATGTACATGGTCATGTAAATATTCCAAATAGGTTCCAGTATTTGGAATATCAAAGAAAAATGAATGTGTAGCCTACATTTTGATATCAGAAACTCATTGTGAAACTGTATGCAAACAAGCTTGCACACAACGAACAAAACAGTCACAAGATCCATTACTCAGACGACCAACCAGGGGGAACTCGGGGGGTCACAGCCTCTGAGCTGTTAAACACTAGACTGTGTGTCTGTGAGAACAGGCAGATCTGAGAACCAATCACACGTTCTTCTAGGATGGGATGATGATGTCTTTGCAGATGAGCTGACATGTTAGTCGTGTTACTGTTAGTATAAACAACACGTGTAGCACAATGTTTGCACACTATTGCACTTTTGTCAACAACTTTCATACCGCCGTCATCGTAGGTCACTCTAAATGCAAAGTGGTCCCATACAGCAGACCTATACAGGGCTGGCATCTTCTAGCTCCGACTCTTTTCCACTAACCCTAACCCTAACCCTAACCCTAACCCACAAACGTCTCCACAGCTGACCCAAAGACACTCTATTACTATCCGCTACGCCGCTTCGCTTCTTCTTCTTGTTTAGTGGTGGTTGGCATCCAGCTCAGTACCGCCACCTGCTGCTCTGGAGCGTACACGCTTTGCCTCGTTAGTAAATGAGAAAAAGAAGTTGCCGTGCCTATGAACCGAACGGTACACGCGCCCCGAACCGTGACAAGCTTACTGAACGGGACGGATTTTTTTGATGAACCATTCCACCCCTAGTAGATGGTGACACTAATCTTGAAACTGTGCTGATTGTGGAGATCTTTTGTGCTGCTGAGTTCAACATGTGTGTGTGAAGCATCCATGTTTTAGAAGGTGTAGCCTCTTTGCAGCAACATCCATACAACATTCATGAAGCATTTACTGCTGTCATGGCTACAGCTTTGTCTTCTATAGGAATTAGCTTTAAGCATGTGAACACATTAGTGTTTAAGTTCACTGAGAGGAATGTTATCGAACCATTCTTTGTATAACTATTAGGGCTGGGCGATAAATTGGTAAAATTGATTTAATTCGAGTTTGTGGTTTAGGAAGATTTTGAAAAATGAAAATCAATTTTCTCTCTAACTTGCTCCACTGCCACTCTCCATGGGCTCCTGTAGTTCATAGTGGGCTCCACCCTCCCCCTGCATTTACTTTCCACAGAGAAACAAACACAACAAGATGACAGGAAGCCAAGAGTTCGTTCCCAAAAAGCCACTGTCTCGTCAGTAGTTTGGTTTTGTAGCATCAGACCTCGAACAAACCACGGGCTGCTGCAAAGTCTGTTTAAAGGCTGTTGCAACTAAAGGCAGCAGACCGGCACATTTCTTTGAACATCTCAAACAGACGCATGCATCAGAGTGGGACACTTGTTGTTCACTATGGCATGCACAGATGCGTGGCAGCCCACAAATACCCACTAAAAAGCAGCCAACATTAGCGGAATCCTTTAATCATTGTGTCCCGTATGAGAAGAACAAGGCCCGGTGGACAGCTTTTACAGATGCAGCCACGTTGTATATCGTTAAAGATATGGTGCCCGTACGTACAGTGGGAAAGCCGGAGGTTCATCCACATGCTGAAAATGTTAGACCCCAGGTTTGTGCTATGAAGCCACAACGGGGCCTCGAGCCAGGGGAAGCAGACAGGCTTGTCTTCCTGGCCAAAAATGTGTTCAAAAGACAAAAACACCTCATGACCTGTACATCTACCAACATGTCATGTTCACTATGCAATGCATACAGATGTTTAATTTAGTTTACATATCTTCAGGGATAGAAAATACTTTTGTAAACAAAAAGTACCTTTTCCAAAATAAAGTAAACTGATCTGTTTTTATAATAGCAAGCAATCTGACATGTTAAATATATGTTTACTTAAGCATTTTATCAAAACGGGACACATTTTATTTCAAGTGAGTTTGAAGGTGCACTGTTTAAAGTGGCGGGGCAATTTTATTTACAATAAAAGCATTAGAAGAAAAGCAATGCTTTTAATTTCTTTGTCATTTGTAGTTTGTTTTTGAGAAGGAAAAAAAATCTATTTAAAATTGTAAGTCGAGTTTGGTTTGGAAAAAATCGGAGATTCAATTTTTAGGCCATATCGCCCAGCCCTAATAACTATGATATAAGGCTTTACAAAATCATGTCAAACATATTTTATTGATATATCTCAAATCGGATTGAGTCATCATTGGTTTTTCCCTTCTTGGGATTTGTTGATGAAATAAATATACCGAAGGATTTAGCATCCTCTTTCATTGAATTGTTTTTGCTTATTCTTCTAGACCAAGTTGGTCTACCTCCTCCCAAAAGACGTAAACTGACGAGATCAATCATGTAGCACATATCAGTGTTTGTATTTCAGCTTTGATTTACTTTATTTACACAGTGCTCTGGTCTTCTCACTCAGCTTTCTCACCCTTACTTTCATGCTTTATCACTTCTGTCTTTCTCTCAATATATTTTGAGCAACACTTGTCCAGATCTTACTATGTTCTTCATATGTAATGTGCAGTGCTGCTTGTTTTGGACACTTTCTCTCTTGCAAACTGTTAAATCAGAGAGAGATGGGCAGAGGCGAGGAGAGCATCTGTGTATGAGAGAGACGGAGGTGGCTTCATTGTGAAGCTGGAAATTTGATCGGACTGAGGAATGTGTCAGGATGCTCTCTCTCTCTCTATCTCTCTCTCTCTCTCGCTCTCTCTCTCTCGCTCTCTCTCTCTCTCTCTCTCTCTCTCTCTCTCTCTCTTCTCTCTCTCTCTCTCTCTCTCTCTCTCTCTCTCTCTCTCTCTCTCTCTCTCTCTCTCTCTCTCTCTCTCTCTCTCCCCCTCCCCCCCCTCTCCCTGTCCCAGGCTTCAGTCTGTTTGCCCCCCCTCTCTCTCTTTCCCCTCGGCCCCTTTTATCCCAAGGAAGAGGGCAAGCCAAAGCAGCAGGCAGGGGTCACTGCTGGGGGAGGTGTGTGTGGGGGTGGCTGCTGTTGGGGGAGGGAGTTTTAGTAATCTTTGTGGTAGAAAATGCCATATAATGATAATGAAGGCCATACTGCTGACCACTCCACAGCCACAACTCTGATGGCAGAGGAAATGTGGGGGTGGGGGAGTTGTTTCTCACCCGTGTGTGTGTGCGTGTGTGTGTGTGTGTGTGTAAACTAGCTCTTATCTGTTGTCAGGCTTTCCTCCATCTTGAGTGGCAGCCTGGAGCTCGCAGGTTAATTTCGCATAATAATGGCTGCCGGCCTTTCACTTGCTAATCTAAAATGGTGGACCGCTGCAATCACGCAACTATCTTCTCTTTCATTCTTTCTTTTCCTTTCCCCTCCCTCCAATCCAACCCTTTCCTACTGAAGAGGAGTGTATCCTTTTATCTTTTCCTCTCCTCCACGCCCCCATCATTCCTCTTCCTTTCTGACATTCTGACTTGAGCACAGGGTTGAGGACTGAGGTTTTTTTTTTTTCCTCTGTCCTATGTTGTCTTTGGCACATAAACACATTAAGGTGCCACGCTTTTAAATGAAGTTTGGCATGGTACTCATGAATCTCTTCATTTGTCATGAGTCACTCCCTATAGAAAGTCAAACCGTGTGTCTGGTCTGTATGAAGCGATCCATTGATCATTTTTGTCATGGTGCCATTAACATTAATGTAAGGGGGTGGGGTGGGGTCGGTGTCGCCGCGTCATGGTAGGTGCGCCGTATATTTTCCCGCTTTTTTGTGCTTTGCCAATCACACCTATGAATATAGTATTGTCAAACTGTTAATATACTGTTACTTACATTTATGACAGTCTTGTATGTCATTAATATCTTGGAGGGAATCTGTCAACTGTCGTTAATTGACAGCTGTGCTCGCCTCAGTGCCCCTCTCCCATGGTGGGCTGGCCTCCAAGATGAAATAACAGTGTCATGTAGAATACCTAATGTCTTTATATTGAAATGGATCAACCAGTTGTTGCATATTTCACAGTTGGCTTTGGCTCAAGAGGTAGAGCGGGTCATCCAGTAATTTGAAGGTCGCTGGTTTGAATCCCTGACTCCCCGGCTGCATGTCGAAGTATCCTTGAGCAAGATACTGAACCCCAAATTGCTCCTGATGAACACCTTGCATGGTAGCCTCTGCATTTGTGTGTGTGTGTGTGTGTGTGTGTGTGTGTGTGTGTGTGTGTGTGTGTGTGTGTGTGTGTGTGTGTGTGTGTGTGTGTGTGTGTGTGTGTGTGTGTGTGTGTGTGTGTGTGTGTGTGTGTGTGTGTGTGTGTGTGTGTGTGTGTGTGTGTAAAATGATGTTATGTCGCGTCCTTTCCTCTCTGCTTGTATGCTTTACTGGCGGGTGTAGTAATTGACCTAGATATGAAGCGTCCATAGTGCAAAATGATTTAGGCCGACCAAAACACTGCCTTTCCCCCCCTCTCCTCTTCTTTCTTCTCTTAAGCAAAAGCAAACAAAAAGAGAAATCAGCAGCAGCGGTCACATTTCCATTCATATGGGCATGAAGAAATTTTGCACCCATGGTTCCCATAACTCTTTGTATTTGTAAACGACAAGTAAAATGTTGCAGTGATCTTGACCATGGGCCTGCCTGTTTTGTTTTTTGCTGCATTTGCTTCTAGCATTTCCTGTTTCCACTGATTTTGGTGATTGCGAGTTAATACTTGAAGCTATATCAACTATAGTTTATTTGACTTCTTCTAAGTTGATTCATATATGCACTTGTAATGGACACTGGAGACACTACAGGCAAGAATCTGATTCCAGCAGCAGGTGTTTTGACTGGAGCTCTGACTCTCAGAAAAGTATGAGGTTTGACTGGTTCAAAGGGTTACAATGTGCATTAAAGGCAAGGATAGTATGTGCAGGTTGACTTGGTCCTAATGAAGTGACAAATAATGATAATCCGATGCATTCATCACTGTTGGTTTCAGTTGTCTATTAAGTTGTGCATGTGTGAGTGATGTGGAGAGAATCAGGTGGTTCACTTGTCCAGTCAGCTCACTCCTCTCCTTTGACCTTGCTTTCGCTCTTGCGCTTGTGCTCCCTCACTCAATCTACCTCTCTCTGAGGAAGCACATCTATAAATAACCCAGCACTCAGCTACCACACCCTTTCGTGTGTGTGTGTGTGTGTGTGTGTGCGTGTGTGTGTGTGTGTGTGTGCGTGTGCGTGTGAGTGAGAGAGATGATTTAGTTGGCAGTACACAAAAAGAAGTCAGACATGCATGTAGGCACCTGGCTTTGTCTGCAGATATGTGTGGAAATACAGCACTTTCTCTCTCTGTGTGTGTGTGTGTGTGTGTGTGTGTGTGTGTGTGTGTGTGTGTGTGTGTGTGTGTGTGTGTGTGTGTGTGTGTGTGTGTGTGTGTGTGTGTGTGTGTGTGTGTGTGTGTGTGTGTGTGTGTGTGTGTGGTGTGTGTGTGTGTGTGTGTGTGTGTGTGTGTGTGTGTGTGTGTGTGTGTGTGTGTGTGTGTGTGTGTGTGTGTGTGTGTGTGTGTGCGTGTGTGTGTGCGTGTGCGTGTTTACAATTTTTTTTTTTTTTTTTTTTGCTACTTATACATATTCTCAAATACATTTGCACCATTTAAAGAGTGGTGGTTACTTTTGAGGAAATTATATACTTGTGATTTTCCAGCCGGTAGTGGAATTTGAATTCAAGTACTTTCCTTGACAAAGTCCTGTAATGGGGGTTTACATTTTAAAACTTTGTTCTACTACTAAGCATAACATCAAACATATGGAGTTTTTATATCCACATGAAATGTGTGTCTCAGCTAAGGGATAAATCTATTTAGTTGCTTGTTGTTAAGATGCTTCCTAGGGGTTTTAAACTAGCTGTTTAGGGGAAAACTCAACCTTTAGCCAGTAGCTCCAGTTTTGGATTATTAGGAAACATATTGTAGGATATCATGATATATAGGCTCAAAATAAAATCGATTTTCAAAAATAACAAAGCCATTTTGAAGTGGTGAACTATAACTACATGGCTGATCATGATAACAATTTGAAACTGCTGCTCAATCACATCGGACAGTGTAACAGGTTCGATCTTTGACAAATCACCACCAGTACTCCTGAGTAGAGACTGATTAATACTTTGCCAGACCAATATTATCAGCCAGTATTGGCCCATCACAGATATATTGGTATCGGCATCTAAGGTGCCCGATATGTGCAGATATGAAAACATTGTTTTTAAATATAAAGATGCAGAAAAGATTCTTGGCATACTTAATAAAATATCATGATACAATTTAAAGGGAAGTTTACTGTTTTATTACAATTTTCAATGTCAAATTTGCCATTTATATGCTTAATGCTTTACTGTGTGTGTGTCTTTTTTGTTGCCTGTGTGTGTGCACGGCCACACTGTGGTATCACTAATCACGTAAGCAGGTGTACCTTACACCCCACCCATCCCCCGTTTTTATTTATTTATTTTAGTCTTCCTCTTTTACTTTCTCTTCCCATATTTTTCTCTGTGGCTCTGCTTCCAGACCCTGCTGCAACATATCTGAAAGGAGTGTCATCTCTCCCAAGATGTATATTTAAATAGATGTATTATATATCAAAATAGTCCAAATGCAGAACCTTAACAAAACACTGCAAAATCAAAATAAAAGAATGTATCAAAACTGTGCAAAATAAACCTTAAATACAGTAGAATGAGGCAGCAGCACTCGACCCAGCAGATCCTTTCTTTGAAAAAAATTAAGAGAACATGTCATTATTAATTATTACTTTCATTGTTAATAGGGATGCGCATCGTTAACCGGTTTCGTTTGGGAACCGGTTCTGAGACAAATGATTCTTTGGAATCTCTTACAAAAACCCTTCACGATTCCGCTATCGATTCTTCCCGGGCTGCGCCGCCACTGTAAACAAACGTACCCCGCTCGCAAATTTGCGATGACGTCACACACACAAACTGCTGCAGAGCAGAGGTGAGCTGAGCTGCTACGTGCGATGCCCTGTGGAGAAATGTCGTCCTGGCAAAAACGATCCAAAGTCTGGCTCCATTTCACAAAGGACGACGACACCTCAGGGATCGTCACCTGTAATACCTGTAAGAGGGATCTGCGCGCTAAAGGTGGTAATACAACTAATATGTCCAAGCATTTGGCCACACAACACGGCATTGTACTCCAGCAATGCCATGTGTTTGACGCTCTGAGCAGCACCAGTACTAGCACAGCAGGTAAAATTAAACAACTGGCTAACGTTGTGTGATAATGATAAAAATGAATGGTTAAGAATGGTTAATCAGCCCAGCCCTGCCCGTTCCTTGTTTGTTGTTCCTCTTGTTCCTCTATGGGATTATCCTTAGCCAATAGCCACTTGACTTGTGGACTCATTTTACTGATTTGAGTATTGTTTATTTGTTTATTGAGGACTCATTTGAGTGTTGTTTATTCTCAGCAGTGAATAATTAAGATTTATATTAATAAACCTGAGATTTATTTTAATAAACCAGGTTGTATTCTTTTCTGTACTCATGTCCTACTTGTTTTTCAGCCTATTTGGGAATCGATAAGAGAATCGATAAAAACCTGGATCGATAAAGCATCAGAATCGCTAAATCCTTATCAATATACATCCCTATTACTTAATACTAAGGGTTCAACCAATAGATCACAAAACTCACAATTTAGATCATATCACTTTTGTGAGAAACAGGTTGGATAATTTTTTACATCAAAACAAAAAGGATTATTGTTAAATTAATTATGATTACTCTATTTTGGCTCTTATTTCTATCTAGACACTTGATATATTAACTATTTTATATTATTCTATGTATGTATGTATGTATGTATTTTCTACAAATAATGCACAAGTCTTGTATTTTCTACAAATAATGCACAAGTCTTGTATATTTTTGATATATATAGAGAGATATGATATAGAGATATAGGCATATATACAGTCTGTCTGCTCATCTGCTCGTCAGATGTCTGCTGAGCCACAGGTAGACGCTGCTCAGGTGAACGGAGCCGAGATGAAAGTCAGTCATCTCAGTCAGTTTTCATTCACCAACTCAGTCCACTCAGTACGTGTTTGTCTCAAATCCTCCTCACTGCAGCTCTGCATCAATATTTGGGGAATTATAAGGTCGAATTTAAAAAGTGAAATCTACAATTCATAAGCGGTGCAGATAACGTGCCAAATCACGGATCAACTTTGTTCAGTTATGCCACTATCTGTCAGTTTACATTAGTGACAACAGCAAATTAGACAGAGAAAACTCGACACACACGTACATCATGCACTAGAACTTAAGGTTAGCTTACCTTCCATTCGCTGAAGAGTTGAGGGTGATGGTCACGTAAATTGGATGTGTTGCCGCCCCTCGCAACAACTTTCTTCTCGCAGCTCCTGCAGATAGGGCTGCCATCCTCGACCAGCTGTCCCTGAGCATTCTTATAATAACCAGAATACGCCCAGACTTCAGATTTGATTCCCTTTGAAGGCGAAAAAATGCCTTGAGGGCCGCTATATCACGTCCTCCCTCCGCCATGTCTTCTTCACTACATAACAAGCGCGCGCTGCGCATGCGCATCTCGCTAGTTTGCCACACCGTGGATATCGACCGCGGCGGTTACCGTGGTAATTAAAACTTAAGCAGTAACCTTCACCGTCGGGTATTTTACCATGGTTTACCGTGACACCGGTAACCGTTACATCCCTACTCATGAGTATAGAGCAGAGTAAATGAAATGTGGAGGATGTAGGGGGAGGAGCTTATGTATACACCTGGGCAGGACTAGTTTTATAAGGAGAAGTCGAATCGGTGGAACACACTGCCTACTTGTGTACTACGTTGACCTTGTTATTGCTACATCTTTGCTGCTGCAGCAGGGCTATTGCCAGCTCCATCTTTTCACATGGAGTTTGCCTTTGCTGATTATCAATATGAATGTGATTTTCCTTTACCCCACTGAAGGAGCGTGAAAACAGGATGGAGAAGAGAGGGAGAGATAGAAAAAGAATGCCATTCACCTGTAGTGTATAATCTCCATGTCTAGCATATTCTACAGTTACATTTACAGACATTTATACAGATGTTAAAACCATAGTGAAATGCTAGTATGATGTCTATAACTGTCTACAGGTCATTTTCAGGTCTATTTTGTTGGACTGTAAACTTGTTAGCAAATAGCTGCCAATTGTACATTTTTGCACTCAGGTAGTGTTCAGTGTGTTTTTTGAAGTCTTTTTAGTGAAACAGCTGCCTTATCTGGCTGAAAACAACACTGAGAGTGAACCAAAGCAATAAGGTAAACTCAAGCTGCAGATTCCAGTGGCATTTAGATTCATTGCTATGAGCAATCTTTTCACATGTTACATTGTTTTCACACTGGCATTAGATAGATCATTACGAAAATATTAACTGGTAGCCACTTTGAAGTGATACCATACCCACTCTATGCACCCACAGTTTGGGCAAATCTTGTACATATGGCTTTTTCAGAATGAACAGAATAGTGTGTTACCATGACACGTGAGTGGAGTTGTGCATCAAAACAGTTTTTGACAGAAGGCAACAAACTTGTTCTGAGCAAGTTTATTTCTTTCACACGACTTTAGCATTTTGGAGGGAGTCAACTGGAAAATGAAAGGAAAGATTGTTGGTAAAGAGTTGTTGAGTTGAAATGGTAGAAGACAAGGACTGAAGATACTGAGTAGAGGTGTGTGTGTGTGTGTGTGTGTGTGTGTGTGTGTCTGTGTGTCTGTGTGTCTGTGTGTCTGTGTCTGTGTGTGTGTGTGTGTGTGTGTGTCTGTGTGTGTGTCTGTGTGTGTGTGTGTGTGTGTGTGTGTGTGTGTGTGTGTGTGTGTGTGGCCAGATGGCTCCAGCGTGTGGCAACCAGCCAGAGGAACAGGTGCAGGTCACATGACCAGCCGTTACCACGGAGATGGTGATTGCTCTTGGCGTGAGGATGAAAGGAGAAGGGCCCCAGGGACAGAGAGGGGGCGAAAGAGGGAGCAAGCAGGAGGGAAGGATGGAGAGAGGCTGAGGGACATAGGCTCAGAGTGAGAGGGAGAGATCCAGGCATACAGTACTGCAGAGGGCAACAAGGGAGAAGAGGTAACACACACTAGCTCAGACAAGGAAAAGTAGACGGCACAAATGCAACATCTTAGTAAAGCCCATTATTGTCTCCTGATGGCCTTAGTATATCATTGTATGTTAGAGTTTTAAAAGAATCAACATTTTGTAAAAAGTATAGTTGGGTTGGAATGTCCCATTCCATCTGGGATCCAGTTCCAGGTTTGCAAAATGCCAAGATTTGCAAAGCTCCAATGCTAACGAATCTCTTCTTAAATCTCTCCTTGCTTTTTCTTCTTCTTTTTTTTTTTTTATAAGGATAGTGCAGTGTACATAACATTCAGGTTCCAGCTTCTCATTTGTAGCCGATCGTCATTTTTGCCTGTATGAGTGACATCACTGGTGGCTTGGCTTTAGCTAATCAGTGTTAATTCCTCAAGTAGCCTATATAGGTAACCAAAGGCCTTTTTACAAATCTTTTCTGTAGTCTGGTTTATGACTTCACTGAAAGCAGGTGTGTTTACTTAACAGGGCAATCTCGGTCCAAGCAAACACCACTGTCAGTGCAAAAGAAAATGTATATGCTTCCCAAAACATTAAATGAGGCTTTTGTACAAGTTTTGACATCTATTTTCATTGTATTAGTCAAATGTAGACGTCTCGGATATAAGTTATTGAAAAAAACACAGTAATGAATGTCATTCTTTTCCACCATGAATTGATATTACCGATGCAATGTGGCACTTAATTTGCTGTGGGAAATCAGATAAACCTTATTTTTGAACACTGACATGGCTCATGTCCTCTGCAACATAGCTAGTTCAGTTCCAACCGATGACATTTGTTGCTCATCATATCTCCCTTGTTTCCAGTCTGTTATTGCCTTCAAAATAGAGCTTCATTAAAATGCAACAAAAAAAAATGGGCAGAGAACAGTGGAGAATAAAGCAAAACCTGTCTCAATGGCTACTTCTATGCAAGGTCTATATCGGTTCAAACAGTGGAAAGGAGCTCCATATGGGCGTAAGAAGCATTTCAAGTGAGGGTTGGACAATTTTGCTGAATTTTTGTGTATTTATATGAAGTGTATTTGTCATATCATGTATTTTGGGTTACCGTAATTTCCGGACTATAAGCCGCTACTTTTTTCCCATGCTTTGAACCCTGCGGCCTATACAACGGTGCGGCTAATTTATGGATTTTTACAGCTAACGGCCACTAGGGGACCTCCTCAATGTATGGATTGTACAGGTTACGTCCCTCACCTTTAAGGGATACTTGCCTTTAAGTGGCGGGCTCCAGCAGATAATGCTGGAGACCGGAAAAGAGTGAGACAGGCAGTTCGCGCGAACAATGAAAGCAAAAGTGGAACAGACAGACATTACGAGAGCGAGACAGTTGCAGAGACAGAGACTATTGCACTAAATGGTAACACTTGAATAGGTTATGCAAATATGCAACTTGTTTGTTGAAATGTTAATAAAATGGAAGCTTCCCCAAACAGCAATCTCTTTCCCAACAATCCCCTCCGTGCACGAACCCTTACATATGGTAATTAAACGTTAAAACACCTGCGGCTTCTAATCGGGTGCGGCTTGTATATGTACACATTTGTGTTTTTCCCTAAAATTGGCTGGTGCGCCTTATATTCAGGTGCGCCTTATAGTCCGGAAATTACGGTATTTTAACTCAGGTGCCCCAGATCACATACTTTTAATAAAAAAAAGCTAAATTTATGTAAATTGATTCAATGACTAATTTACAGTAGCTTAAATGGCTTATTAAATGAAGATGATGATGAATTAAACTGCAAGGAACTAAGATAAAAGCTCTCCCCAATTGACATCATCTACAGAATGGAGTTTTGGTTGCAATTTATCATCATAAATGATGCAATGATAATTTAAACATTAAAAACATTTCATGGTTTTATATTAAAAGTTAAATTGTATTTAATTCCCATAAAATTATGAACATACTGTTAGAAAATAGCATGTTGGATAACTAATTCTTGTTTCTTTTGTAGTCTGATTAAATATTAGCGTTAAAATCATCGTGGCCCACTGAGTTCCCTCCTTCCCTCTGGATGTATGTCGGACAGTCAGATCACCCAGGCGGGTGTGTACACTGAAGGACAGCCGAGAACAGGCACTCGGCCATGCATGCGTCCAACTGATGTCTCTCCCTCTTCTACAGTGGATGACCAGGCCCACTATAATCTGTCAGCGTATCTCATCTTTATCAGCTCAATAGTTACGTTGTGGGGCCTTTTGATATTTGGAGCCAGTTGCATTAAAATGTAAGGCGTTCCAAACTTTGGCGACCCTTGTTATTTCCTCACACATTGGATCAACGTGTACAGACAGAGAGGGTGTGAGACTGATGGGGGTGCTGAGTAGCCTCTTGTTTTTCTCTGTGGTGTGCGTGCACACACTCATACATAGAGCCCGCTCCTCTTTCTTTCATTCCACGCCAGAGATTACAGGAAGCCTGGGGGCCTTTCAACCCTTCCCCCTCTCTCTCTGGGGCCTCTTTCTGTCCCCCTCTGCCTGTCTCTCTCTCCCTCCCTCCCTCCCTGTTCCCTCTTCCTCTCTCTGTGCCTGTATCTGTCTATCTTGCTACCTCCACCCTTTGCAGTCTTTCATCATATTAACCCCCTGTGTGCCAGAGCCTTAGGCACGCTAATGATTTCTAAATGGATAAATCAAACATGGCGACTGCCCTGGGACAGACAAGCCCCCGTGCACACACCCACCCTTTCTCTCTCACACACACATACACACACCTCACTGTATTCAAACTGTATAACAGGTAATACTATTTACGAAGAGCAGTCTTCTGTTTGTTTTTTTCGGTGAATATTAAGTACTTTTCCCTTCTCTTTTCTCTTCCTACAGCAGTAAGAAGGTTGAGGTTGAGGGCGGAGCTAGCATTGCTAAGAGGGATCCCAAGAGGAAGAGAGAGTGCTCTGTCAGCGATGATGTGGAGGTGAAGTCTCCACCCCCCTCACCTCCTGAAGATGAAGATGATGATGGTGTACAGGTATGAGCTGCATACAAGGAAACAAGTGGTTGTGAATCTTGATTGAAATAAATAAAAAAAAATTAATAATGTGTTGGAGCAGAGTAGCCATGCAGACAGACCTACCAGACAGGTCCCACTGCCAAAATCACATGATACTCATCAGCAACTTTTCAGCTACTACATGCTTTTTTGTATTTATACAGTTAGGAAGTGTCTGCATGAAAATTTTTCCTTTTTATAATCGCTATATTTGTAAGGACGGGGCTTTTTGGAGGAACAAGAAAAACGCCATTGTATCTACTCAAACAGATCCATTTTTAATTGAATTATGAGGGCCATGTGAACAGACTAGCATCTGGCTATTGGCTGCATCAACACTCGTGGCTCTCATTCAAATAGGAAAGCACCTCAGCAGCAGTACTCTTTAGCCAGCTCACTACAGCCTGCTGCAGCAGTTTATTATGTTATTTTGGCAACATTTTTAGCTAAACAAATATACTGATGTTTTCTTCAAAGTCTATATGGATTACACACTGCACCATATGGAGCAGAATATGAAAATGAAGTTTGTTTCTTACAAGAGGATAGCCTGGTGAATGATAAGTATACACAGCCCTGTAGTTTCCTCTGATTGTAAAAAAGTATTATAGTATGCAGTATGATATTAAGTGTCACTACACATTTATACATCTCTTTCTTTGAATCTGTATTTTTCCTCATTAATCATAATAGAATGTCTTGATGAATGAAGTGACAAGGATATGGTTCCAAGTCATCCAAATGCTGTGTTCAAAATTTCTGTAAGGGTTACGAACTACAGCTAATAAACAAAACGTTTCCACCCATCTGTCTTCCTCTGCCAACAGAAGCGTCGTTCCAGCCGTCAGGTGAAGAGAAAGAGGTACACAGAGGATCTGGAGTTCAGGATCTCAGACGATGATGACAGCGCCAACGACTCACCAGCACCTAAGTCCCCATCACAACAACAGGTACCGCTGGGTGTCTGTTAATAATTTAGTTGTAATAAGTGTGTGTGGCCAATGTTGACATTAAAGATTTTAAGACCTGGCAGAATTGAATAATATTATGGTAGGTGGGTGGGTAGGTGGGTAGGTAGGTAGGTAGGTAGGTGGGTAGGTAGGTAGGTAGGTAGGTAGGTAGGTGGATGGGTAGGTAGGTAGGTGGATGGGTGGGTGGGTCGGTGGATGGGTAGGTAGGTAGGTAGGTAGGTAGGTAGGTGGGTCGGTGGATGGGTCGGTAGGTGGGTGGGTGGATGGGTAGGTAGGTAGGTAGGTGGATGGATGGATGGAGTCACTGGATCAGGCTGCTGATGTCAAAACGTGACGGGCTGCACAAAGCTCCAAAACTTTACTTGGTCTGTGTGTTTCCAGGCTGAGGCTGAGGGACCTGTTGTGGAGAAGATCATGGGCCTGCGCACTGCAAAGAAACAGGTGAGAGACATACACACATAGATCGTTTATTCAGTTGGTACACTGATTGTGTGTATGTGTGTGTCCGGCTTTGTTTTTGTCGGCTCGTCTAAAAAAAGTTTATCCATGAGCCAACATATGCATGCATATATAGTCTTTAGCCAACTTTCCTTTGCTATCCAGCTGCCAATGGGTTACCCCCCATGTACCCCACACACACTCAAATCCATTCAGTTGACCCTGGGCTTGGCACACAGTCAAAACCACAATGCTAGCTATGCCAGACACCAAGTATTTGTTTCCTCTGTGTGTGCGTGTGATGATTCATGGCATTACAGTAGTAGTAGAAGTATTGTGGAGGGTGTGTGTTGCAGTAGTAATGGTAAATGAAGGTGGACAGCTACGCATTGAAGAGCTACTGTTTGGCTATTTCCCCATTATTGCACACCCATATGTACATTTTGGTTATGTTATTGCACATTCATCAGTATATGTTGGTTCTGCTATTGCACATTCATAGGAATTGCTTATTTCTTGTATAGTTGTATAGATTATTATTGTTTATAGTATAAGTTTGCATTGTGTATATATATTGTATATATCTTGCTTTCTATTTATGTTATGTACGGTGTGCTTTTTCTTCTTTTTTTTGCGGACCCACTGCTGCTGTGACAAAATAATTTCCCAGTCTGGGATCAATAAAGTAACTCTATTCCGGTCTATTCTATTCATTCGCACAATATGACTATTAATTTCGATTTAAAGTCGAATTTGTTCATACCCCCCCTCCCAAAATACAATATAAATAAATAAATACATACAAATGTATAATGTCTCCTAAACCTTCATTCACATCTGGCCTTTATGTTGTAGCTAAATCAACAGGCTGCTGAGCTCCGAATCAAACAGTAGTTTCCTTCAGTGTGACAAAGTCAAGCAGAGATTCAGTGTTGGCTGACATGTCAGTGTGAAACTGGTATTCAGGCTCCTTCTGTGCCACTTTACTAATTCAACAACATGTTGCATAACAAACACATGCGACTTCTGCTCCTTCACCATACAATGCTATATTTGCAGTGATTATTAACCTTTTTTCCTTTTCAGCTTGAGTCAGCGAATGAAGTGGAGGTGGAGGAGTTCTATGTCAAGTTCAAGGGCTTGTGAGTAACACACCAGGTTTTTTTTCTTTCGTCTCCGCCTCTTTTGTTTTTCACAGCAGGGCATCCTCTATTTTCAGACTTATTTCAACACACAGGCCATGGTTTATGTGGGTCCATATGTATTAAAAGCTCCGATTATTGAACCTGAAAGCCTTTTTCACTTTGTTTTACCATGAGATGATTCATTTATCTGTCCTGTAGATCTACTGTTACATCAGTAACACTGTGTTATTAGTACAGCCACATCCTGTCATACTGTTAAACACATGTGGAATTTGTATGCAGCTTTAACTGTAGAAGTCATTTATTCAGCTGGCACACAACTCATTTGTCATCTAAAGATCTCTGCAACAACAGCTTTATTTTGAAAGCAGTCTGATATTGCACATAACACACTTTAGATGACTGAAAACTAACATTTACCCCCAGTAAAGAATGATGACCAGTGTTGAGTCTTTTGTAGCATTTCCTCCAAGCACTTCTGTGCTCCTTGGCTTTGTTTTGTGTGATTTGATTCATTTTCTGTGTTTCTTGTGTCATAGTTCGTACCTCCACTGTCGCTGGGCAGATCTGGAGGAGCTGGAGAAGGACAAGAGAATACACCAGAAGGTCAAGAGGTTTAGGGCCAAGCAACAACTCAACAGCTTCATAACCGAGGTGAGCCCTGACATCTACACTACAATTGGCCCGCTAGTACTCACTTTGCACACCCCTGAGGTAACTACATACAAGGGCCAAACCGGCTGACCAGCAGTAATTGTTCTGGATTTAAAACCGCTCTCAGCAGCTGTGAAAATCTGTTTTTTTTTCTCATGCTATAAGCAAGCATTTAAAGACCTGTGTTTGTAGTCTTTTTCATCTTTTATCTTACTAAATTTGATTCATAATAGCTTAACTGACAATAAGTGTCACACGGAATAATGCACACTGACTGAGCAATCCACACAGATCAGCAGCTCAAACCGTCTGGATCAGGAAAAGGAAAAAGTAGATTAATTGAAAATCACAGTCATGTAAAACACACATAAAACTTATTTCAGTCATACGATGTGAACGTAAAACCCTCTGGCCTCACCCTCATAAGTGCAGTAAGCCAACTTATCGTGAAACCATCTTCGTGCTTCTAACACTAGAACTCCACTTTCTTTCTCTCCAGATGGATGATGAGCCTTTTAACCCGGACTATGTGGAGGTTGACCGTGTCCTGGACGTCTCGGAGAGCACAGATGAAAACGGAGAGGTGGTTTGATCTCTTCCAGTCGTCTTTCATGGGTTTGAGCCTCTCCTTCTCCACACACACTCACCAAACCCCTCCTTCTATTTCTGTGTATGTCGGTTTGTGTGCAGACGGTGACTTTATATTTGGTGAAATGGTGCAGTCTGCCTTATGAAGACTCCACCTGGGAGCTGAAGTCCGACATCGACCAGTCCAAGATAGAGGAATATGAACACATCGCAGCACGCACACCCAACACTAAGAGAGTGGCAAGTAGCTCCGCACGTGTTTGTCAGTCTGTGAATACTCTGTTGCAATCTGTCTCCCAGTAGGCAGTTGTGTGCATGTATGTGTTTGTGTGTGTTGGCCTGCTGCCTGCTCCTTCCTCCTCCAGATTTACAGCTCCCTTAACTGCTCTCCACAGGGCCACTTTTTGTGGTCTTACCAATTCTCTCATACACACACAAGCACTGCTCTTGTGGCCAGGCCAAACCACTAACAGTGTGTTTAATGATGAACAGAAGCAGCTAACTGGCTGTGGTCATTCCATTCATCACTCCCTTCTCCTCCTGTGTCCATCTATTTGACTACTGCCTACTGTTTCTCCTTAAGGACCATCTTCGAAATGCTCCGTCATTCAGAGGCAGGATTTGGATTTTTCATATTTATCTTTAGAGATTTTTATTTTATCCCTCGCTGGCATTAATCTTCCCAGGAGGGTGAATTCAGATGACTTTGTTGGTCAAAAATTCAGCCTGTCAACAGTTTAGTGCATAACAAGACTCCTTGAAAACTAAACCACAGTCCCGTGTCTAGGAGTTTTTCATGTGGAATAACACGTGGCTTTCATTTGAAATCTCTCAACAATCGACATCCTTAATACTAATGATTAGATCAGGATTGATAAGCCTTGCTGTCGTTTGATAAGCCCTAATGATATTATTTGTGTCTAGGATCGGCCGCCAGCAGCCGACTGGAAAAAGCTGGAAGGCTCCAGGGATTACAGGAACAGCAACGCACTCAGGGAATACCAGCTGGAAGGCCTCAACTGGCTAACCTTCAACTGGTACAACTCGTAAGTCACCATTAAATTTATTTTATTAGAATTAGTCCCTAACTGCTGCTGCCAGCCTGAACATGTGATAGCACCTCTATTAATAGTCTAAAGTGGACATTAAGTGGCCCTGTAGTGTAGTGTGGTTTAAGTTTTCCCACCGGTGCCATCCCTTCAGGAAATGTATGTTCCGATAGTACAACCCGCTTCATTCATTAGTACAAAAAGATTTCACTCCATGTACATGTGCATTTTCCATTTGTTTTACTTTCATGTGCCCCAAATCTTTCTATTTGTGGATCAGTTTGGTAGGTTGCTTTTCCAGCAAGTATTTTCCAACTCGTCAGACATTTCTTTGCATGAGATTACTGGAGTGGTAAAGGGACCGCCTTTTTTTCAAAAGCTACCTTAATAAATCAAAAGGGAATAGTTGCTTAGATCATGGAAGTAGATCGATGTAGTCATGTAAAAGTCTTAAGTCTTATCAAGATGTAAAATTACATCTGGGCTACTGTGGGAAGTTGTCTTTGCCAAATGGCATGTGGGCATTTACCCATTCAGTGACACTAAAATACAAATCATGGAAAATGCAGCTTACATGCAGTCCACCTGTTTTAAGTCGCTCATTCACTCATTTGTTCTCCACAGACGTAACTGTATCTTGGCCGATGAGATGGGTCTAGGAAAGACCATCCAGTCCATTACATTCCTCTATGAGATTTACATGAAGGGCATTCAGGGGCCATTCCTGGTCATTGCCCCACTCTCCACCATCCCAAACTGGGAGAGGGAGTTCAGGACCTGGACCGAGCTCAATGCAGTGGTCTACCACGGCAGCCAGGCCAGCCGCAAGACCATCCAGGCCTACGAGATGTACTACAGAGAGGCACAGGTAAATGGCACGCAACGGGGCTTCTTGTTCCCTTGTTTTGAAGTCACTTGTTTTTTTTTCAAATGGGTTTTCAATCAGATGCCCAAAATAAGGTCCAACTTTCCAACTTATACACCAATGAATATATCGTAAAGTGTGTTTGTATATATGAAGGTGACAAAGTTTTGTGGCCATGTTCTAATTCATCTATAGCCAAATGTTAGCTTTCTCAGGCTTTTTGTCAAGGGAACCAAGGCTGGGTTAGCCTCCAAAAATACATAATTCCTGCAGCACTCTATTAGGAGGTGTTGTTGTAAAAAATAATTATAGGTGCAGTGTAAATGAGGAGATGATCAGTAGAATAATGGTTGTCGTTGAAAACCCTAAAGGTTCACATGGCTATGAACGTGCACGAGCTGATCCAACTCTCATGTAGTGACACACTCAAGGCAAAGTATGACTCTATGGGCGCTGCCCAAATAAATGCTCTGCATGTTTAGCAGCGCATACCTGTGTCAGCCACTTTTCTCTTTGATGAAGATGACCAACACATCACACAGGAGTTGTCTCACTGATGCACACATTCACTCTATCCTGAGAATTTCCACAGCTCAGAACCTGACCCCAAGCATTGAAGAACTTGCATCCAAGCCAACAGTTGTCCCGTAGTTGTCCTCAGAGCAGAGTGTGCTAGACTTTGTTTTATTTTTGCATTTTTCTCCTGTTATCACAAGGTAGTCCGGGAATAGCACATATTCAGTATTTGCACATTTTCAACAGATTGATCATCAGGGCTGTACATTAACTTTTTCAGCACATAGCACTAGTGCTACAGAGGCTGACAGTTTTTTAGCACAGAACCAGAGAGTTGTAGCACACCCTAAAAATGCCCGTCACCTCTACAGAGGACAATTAATGCAGCTCATCACTTACACAGTAACATCAAGTGTAATTCATATATCAGTCCTTCCAGAAAAATGCAGAGTTTTTTTGTGATTGTTGCGGGCAAAAATTCTTGATTATGCGGCACGTTTTCTTCAAAAATGCGATGGAATATGCAGGATTTTTATGCAATGAAATTGCGGGAACTTGCAAAAATTGCGGGAACTTGCAAAAACTGCGTTTGATGAAAAAGAGAAAAAAAAGTGATTCTCCCAACACCCTGTTCTCACTGGGCTACTACCTTAATGTAGAGAGTAATTTCTTATTACTTCCTATGATAAGTAAGCATACTACATCACAGAAAGTGCTGGGAATATTTAAGTTCTCATCTTGTTTTATTTCAGACCTTAATAAACACATGGCTCAAACTTACAAAACATTGATGAGTCAAACAAGTTCTGTAGTTTTACAAAAGGAATATGCTACAACTTCTGTAAAATTGAATAAATAAAATATAAAAAAAATAAAATGTGTGCTTCCTGTTTTACAGAGGTAGCTATACAAAACAGACATCTTCTGTTAAAATAAGTGCTTCCAATGCACAAAGTGCAAACTCTTGCTGTTAGGTAAATTTACATACTACTAATATACTTACAACTGTAAGGTTTTTGAAACCAGTCTTATTTGCCAACAACAAAATCATACTTATTTTCGGGCTTCGTGATGGCTTCATCACAGGGTTTGCAGCTTGTGATGATGTTCAAGTCGTGTAATTACGTCACTTCATAACGTTCCCATGGCAACGGGGGAAAATGGCTGCTCTTGGGTGAAGTAAACGCAACATTTTTCAACTTTCTGCTAAGATATGTGACTTTTTTGCAACGAAAATGCGGCGTATTTGAAAAAATGCAGCCCCCGCATAAATATGCGGACTTTGGCTGATTATGCATTGAATTATGCGATCGCATAATAGCGTTTTTCTGGAGGGACTGATATATACATAATGTAAAACAATTATAGAATAATAACTCGAAATGTTTTCGGTCGGTGTTGGTCAGTCCTCGTTAACTTCATTTACGTTATTGTCTGTGTTGTCCGGGGTGCCTGGGGTCTCTTTAGTTCGTTTCGTGTTCTCAATGCGGACAGGTTGGAAAAATGTCTCCATGTTGTTACTCGTTGGAGTAACGTTAGCGTTAGCCACTGTGTGCCAACCCAGCCGCATGGGACAGAGCGTGAGTAAAAGCTGCGACCGTGAGGAATTGTGGGAATTGGCGTTCAATATACAAGACATAACATTAATCACTGACCACAGTTGACTACAACTACCAAGAAGGATAGTCGTAGTACCATCGTTCTACTTTGGTTCTACGCAGAAGGATTTTTTTTTTTTCAAACAAGATTCCGAACAAGATTTTTTTTTTTTTGTGGCTAAATCTGATCATCAAAAATCAATCAGTCACTTATTTTGTTGGATGGTGTTAATGAAACGGGATTTTAGATTTTCATTGAAGAAAATATTTTTGATTACCTGCGATAAAACATTTTCATTGGAAATGACTCTTGAAAAAATGCTCAGAGAGGAATATATAAAAGATTTAAGGCACTGATGTGTCTTTATTTTAAATTTGATCTCATTTGTTTGTTAAAGCCGGACAATGCAGCAGCAGTTTCCAGACCAGATTCCTTCGCCGTTTCCTAGCTTTGCACCAGTTTTGTGCATACGTTTTTCGCTGCAGGGCTCCCCCTACAGTTTTGGCGCAGATACACTGTCGAAAGACTTGTTGCAGAGCCTCCCCCGCCCACCTAGCTGCTACTACGTTACCATGTGCATCTGTTTTCTAAGAAGCCGGCCGGCTAAACAGCGAGTCACGTCTGGCACTTAATGCACTTCGTGCTCTATGTTCAGCCGGACATATCGCAAGATACAGGCGACAAATCATGCGACATTCAAAGACCGAACTAGATATCTAAATACCAACAAGAACCTGGATTCAGAACGCAAACGTGTTTGGGAGCAAGTGACTGCTACGCTAAACACCCGCTAACTATCGAGCGAGCCATCAAGAAACCAAGCTAAACACATGCAGGGCTCACAGTAAAACAGTCAAGCAATAACGTTGTTCAAAAGACTATCAAGTCACATTGCAAAGACAAAGTTCATCCACTTACAATTTCAACAGCAACACGGCCAAGTCGGCGCAGTTTATATCTACCCGGTTCCATGTTTAGGGGTGTGTTTGCCGTAAAGCAGTTTCGAAACTACAATCTGACTACATTTTCTAGGGGCGGCGGGATACTCCCGCCGGCTCACTTCCGGATTGACTTTGGACCGGGGCCAGCAAGTTGCATGTTCCGTTTCTCCGCCCAGAATCGCTAGGGGGAGTCGTAGCGATGAACAAACGACCCAGAAAGTGTCAAAGAACATTCAGAATGACTTTCAGCCTGCATAGTTAGGGTAATTTTTGCTAATATTGTTGCATAGTGCCCCTATAAATCAATAAACTTGGTTTGTTCTGAATTCTATAAGATGTCTTAGGAAGTTAGTTAGGAAGTATGTTATCTTGCATTACTACTGCATTATTACTGTAGATAGTAGCTTAACCTGAGTTGTGCCAACAGGAGCTTGTTAAGTTCACGTTTGAAATAGACCGGGGGGGTGCCTAAACCTTTCCCCTTGGAGGGCCAAAACTGAAACCTATTGGTTGGCTGTGGGCCAAAAGCAAATGCCTGTGGTGTTATATACTGTCGATGCAAAATGGTACTAGGACCCCACGTTTCTTAAAATGACTGAGCCTTGCAAGTAGAGTGAGACTTGGCACATGAAGTCAGAATATGAATATGATAATTGATTAGAGATCTTTCACATTAAAGAGCATTTGTGCAACATTTTTTTTTTAAATGATATACTACTAATGTTTTAAGTGAGAAATATCTAGTGGGCCAACATTTTGACGGGCCAGCTCATGACATATACTGAGGGACCAAGCAGAATGTGGCTTGTTTTCACACTTGCAGTACATCCTCTCAGCAGCTTTGTATGACAAGTAGCCACTATGTGGATAATGTAGCTGTACGGTAGACTGAAGAAATGACATGCTGTTGATAGACAGTCAGCAGATCTGAACACCTCCTCATCCAGCTGGGGATTGACAGTGCTCCTCTGCTGTATAAGCTCTTTACAGTGCTCTAGCTGTAAGCCATATACTGTAAGCTCTTATTGTACAATGCTGCTAACATCTTTCAGTGTAACCCTGCCACAGCAAGTCTGAAGAAAATAAGCCGTAGTAGCAGTGCCCTTGTTAGCTGCTTGTTTCTAATCCAGGCTGAAGTAATCCTCAAGGTTGCAATGGACGCTGTGTCCTTTTGTCCTGGACTGCCTGCTTCTCTACAAAGAAAAGAGGACATACAACAGCTACATGGTGTCTCAGTCTACATAGAGATTACAGATTTTGTAGTAGGCGATATGCGATGAGGTGTATTTGACCTGGTTTGAATAAAGAAAAGGGGCTCACTTTCTGAGGTGAACATACCTCAGAGTCTAACTCAACAACACCATTCTTTTCTTCTTTCTTGTTATTTCTTTATTCGTGTCTGCAGGGTAAAATAATTAAGGGAGCGTATCGGTTCCACGCGGTCATAACAACCTTTGAGATGATTCTGACTGACTGTCCGGAGCTTCGCAGTGTGCCATGGCGCTGTGTGGTGATAGATGAGGCCCACCGCCTCAAAAACCGAAACTGCAAACTACTGGAAGGACTCAAGATGATGGACATGGTGAGTGGTGACTATGGCAAGAGAAAAGGAAGAGGTGGGAAGAGGCTTTTTAAGTCTATTACATGGTCTAAGATAGTGCTGGGCGGTTTGACGAAAAATGTATATCACGGTATTTTTCAAAATTTCTACGGTTTCACGGTATATGACGGTATTTTTTTTTCATGCATAATCAGGTGTTCACAGCATTTTCTACTGGTTGAGAGAGGAATTACTAGTCCCTTTTAGATAGAAAAGGCAGCACATTTGCTGCAAGGTAAAGGCAGCACTCTGTCTATCTTTAAGGGAGGTGTAATTTTCCTCTCTCAACCAGTTTCTCATTCCTTCTTTCCCAAAAAGCTGCCACTGGGGTCGGCATAAACATGTGACGTGACGTGAAGCACGAAGTTCGGTGTGAACAGTGGCGTACAACAGATGTATCGGTAGAAATGCGGCGACACTTGATATATTTATTTAAGTATAGATCCGTGGCCCATATTCTCGCCTCCTCAGTCAAACACACGCCGATGTTAGACCCCCACTAGTAATGGAAGCGTGCGGCCTAGCGCACCACCCCCTCCGTTAGCTGCCTCAAGCAATAGACAGCTAACAGGAAGCAGGTGGAATTTGTCTTCAAAATAAGAGCTTTACATTGCATCCCAGTGGAGTTTAGAACTGGGTTCTTAGCGGGGGGCTTTTAATTTGAAAGTAGTGACCGTTAGTAGCTTGCCGCTACACAAGTAGCGGACACAACCAAACAGTTACAGAGAGGAGGAGACGCTGCATGGTCCATGTACGTTACGGCCACCCGATTTTCGCTTTGAAGTCGACAAGCGGAAAACGGATAATGAGTCGCTTCCCGTTTGTTGCTTCAAAATAAAAGAACGAAAAACAGAAAATGACTCGTATCCCGTTATTCGTTTTAAAAATCGAAAAACGGAAAACGACTTGTTAACTGATATTAGATACTGTGTTCGTAAATGGGAATCGGGGATGAAAAGACAGTGCCATTTTTTATTCCAGATTTTGCCGTACGTCTTTTTTAATGACCCGGAAGGCGCCGTGTTATGCCGCGAAAACAGTTGATCTGATCCGTACGCTGATTTCAGTGTCATGTCTTTATCTGAATATTCAGAGTTGATAACAGCCAGGAGGTCAAGTGGGATGTCTTGTGGCGATATAGCCACAGCACTGAGTGACCACTTTGGTCTCCTGCGAGGCTTTTTGTGTCTGAGGCTCATGGGTAATTTAGCCTTCCCTGTCCGAGGAAGTGAAAAAGAAGTGAAAATGCTATTCATATTCTGCATATAGATTTTGATTATTGGCCATAATGTCGTAACCATCCAAAGTAGACTGGCCACGAGTTATCAGATTGTCAAACGGCGATATATGACCCTTTAGAAGTCACAAGTCCGTATGATATCAATCTTGTTTTGAGAAAAACATGTTTTATTCGCAATGTCATGGAGAAGTACTACACTACCCACAATCCCATAGTGTAATAATGACGTCTCTGATTGGTTGAGCTCGGTGTTACCATGGAAACGTTTACCAAACCTGTGAATTTCATGTTAGCTAGTTACTGCTATCACTGAACTCTACGATCGTTTACCACAGAGCGACCATGATTTCACTTTCTGACCTACTGTGTTTATTGAGTGATGAGAAGAGTTTATTAAGGGTTCACCCGAACATGAAATTTGCGGGTTCAGTAGACATTTATATGGTAACGGCATCCCTCTTTAGACGCAGCGGCGATCACTTGCTCTGAGCGTCACATATCGCCGCGTATCAATTGAGATCCCCCTGCGTCGAAATAAGGCGCTGAGGGGCACCTTGGGCATCAGTGCACCAGAGCACAACGCGAAAGGGCCCTGACCAAGCGTCAGTTCATGACACGTGGGGAGTGAGACTGTGTCACCACAAGTCATCCCACTTGACCTCCTGGCTGTTATCAACTCTGAATATTCAGATAAAGACATGACATTGAGATCGGCCTACGGATCAGATAAACTGTTTTCGCGGCATAACACGGCGCCTTCCGGGTCATTAAAAAAGACGTACGGCAAAATCTGGAATGAAAAATGGCACTGTCATTTCATCTCCGATTCCCATTCACGGACACAGTTTCTAATATCAGTTAACAAGTCGTTTTTCGTTTTCCGATTTTAAAACGAATAACGGGATACGAGTCATTTTCCGTTTTTCGTTCTTTTATTTTGAAGCGAAAAACGGGAAACGATTCATTATCCGTTTTCCGCTTGTCAACTTCAAAACGAAAATCGGATGGCCATAACGTACACGGACCATGCATCTCCCGGATCTCAGCGGCTTTCCAGTTGCTCATCTTGACGTCCGCGGGTGAAGTCATGATCTGCAATGTCTATCCTATCCATCTTCACCGTAACACAACACCAGAGCACTACTGTTTACCCTCGCAGTCGCACCATACCTGTTTAGCAGCGCAACACTGAAAAGGGTCCCGTCTGAAACAGTGTCGCGCGGCGCAGCATAGCGTTCCAAACGTTGTGTATTCAAATACAACGGTATGACGGTATATTAAAAATTCCTATCACAACGAAAATATATACCGGTATTCGGTGTGAACCGGTATACCGCCCAGCACTAGTCTAAGAGGTGTGCTCAAGGCTTTTGACAGCCTAAAATTTTTACAGAGTCGGACCTTGCCCAGTTTCTGTGCCATGTTATTAGCATCTCTCTCTTTGAGGGTTAAAGTTCTGAAGTCATCCTGCTTTCCATTTTAGAGACTCTAAATATGTATTTCCTGTCTCTCCCTCGCCTGCAGGAGCACAAAGTTCTGTTGACAGGAACTCCTCTCCAGAACACGGTGGAGGAGCTCTTCAGCTTACTTAACTTCCTGGAGCCCGAGCGGTTCCCATCTGAACAGACATTTATGACTGAATTTGGAGACCTTAAGACTGAAGAACAGGTAAATGGAAGACTAATCTGTGTCTTCCAACATGTAATTTTTCCTAAATTCCACACAGACTGAAGTGTTAACATTGCATCTTTCTCAGGTTCAGAAACTGCAAGGCATTCTGAAGCCCATGATGTTGAGACGACTGAAGGAGGACGTAGAGAAGAATCTGGCCCCTAAAGAAGAGACCATCATTGAGGTAAGACTGATATCATGTCACATCCTTCTGTGTGTGGTGGTGGTTCAGGAAAGGAAAAATAGTTGGATCATCTGTTGTTGTTGTTAGGTGGAGCTGACCAACATCCAGAAGAAATACTATCGGGCCATTTTGGAGAAGAATTTCACCTTCCTGTCCAAAGGAGGCACAGGAGGAGGGGGCGGCGGTGGAGGAGGCAGCGGAGGATCCAGTGTCCCCAACCTCCTCAACACCATGATGGAGCTGAGGAAATGCTGCAACCACCCCTACCTCATTAATGGTATACACACACTTCCAAAATTAAATAATAAAGTACTATGATTCTACAAAGCTTTAATCTTCTGAAATGATTCTGTTTCCTGGTGTTTGGATTGTTTTTCCTCACCCAGGAGCAGAGGAGAAGATCGCAGAGGAGTTCAGGGACTCCCACGGGACAGACGTAGCAGATATGGCACTCCAAGCCATGATCCAGGCCGCTGGCAAGCTGGTGCTCATTGACAAGCTGCTGCCCAAACTGAAGGCTGGCGGACACAGAGTCCTGGTGTTCAGTCAGATGGTCCGTTGTCTGGACATCCTGGAGGACTACCTCATCCAGAAACGGTGAGAAGAGAAGACATCATTACACCTCTTGAGGCAGAGCTGTTGAGTGCACACTCAAGTTACAACCTGAAAAGAGATCAGATCATGATGTTTGTGCCAAAGTTGCACAGTGTAGATTAATGATTATTTTCATTGCTGAAGTAATCAATTTGTTTCATCTGTATAAATAACAGAAAATTGTCAAAATGTTAGTGTTGCACAAAGCCGCTGAATGTCTTGATTTGTCCACAACCTAAACATATCCAGTTTACTGTCATTGAGGTGTGAAGGAACCAGAATGCATTCACACTTATTAAAAAAAAAATACTCAAACTGATTGTCAAAATCGTTGATTAATTTTGTAAATGTGAGCCTACATGGTAAAAATATATATTATGAAGATGATTGATTGACTACATGCCTGACGCATTGAAATGAAAGCTCTAGATACTAATTTCATTTTTCACAGCTAAACAAATATTTCATATTATTTAGTCAATAATTGATCATTTCAAGTTTTCACATCTCTACTTCAGTGTTGAAACATGTTACATGTTACTGAAAGTCATTCACACCCGTTGAACCACTCTGTGTCCAGATATCCATATGAACGTATTGACGGCAGAGTTCGTGGTAACCTGCGCCAGGCAGCCATCGATCGCTTCTCCAGACCGGATTCAGACCGCTTTGTCTTCCTGCTGTGTACAAGAGCTGGAGGACTGGGTATCAACCTGACTGCAGCAGATACCTGCATCATCTTTGACTCTGACTGGAATCCTCAGAATGATCTGCAGGTATAGACCACACCATGCTTTGTCTGCAGTTTTCTTGGTATATAATGATTCAAGTAGTACTGATGGGACATTTGATTCACTACAGCAACTAACTATTGAGGCCATTGTACTAGTGTCCCTACCAGCTTTAAAGTGCATACCCTGGAGTGATGACTGTGTGCTGGATGAACTCTACTAGCTGCATTTAGCTCTGGTCCACTGGGGCGTATCACCAGTCCAGTGCTTTAACTCACATCTCCAGCTAAATGTAGTCCTGTGCACTCAATGGACAAGTAAATAAAATTTGCCTGAGACCAACATGTCCGACTTTCTGAATGCGTCCTCTTCCAGGCTCAGGCCAGGTGTCATCGTATTGGCCAGTCCAAGGCGGTCAAGATCTACCGTCTGATCACCAGGAACAGCTATGAGAGGGAGATGTTTGACAAGGCCAGTCTGAAGCTGGGGCTCGACAAGGCCGTCCTTCAGAGCATGAGTGGACGAGAGAATGCCAATAGCGGAGTGAGTCCTCATATTTAACACAAACACAATGTTTTCAGACCCCTCTTTGGGTACGTCCCTAGTCCCTTTTGTCTGTGCGACCACAGGGCACCCAGATCCAAAATCAGGGACACACAACATAAAACATTGATGATTGCTCTTTCGTGTTTTCAGTCAGTATTTGCAACTCACAACACAAAATATTGGTAATGGAATTAAATGATTTTGTTTCTGGTCAAGGTCCAACAGTTGTCCAAGAAGGAGATCGAGGACCTTTTAAGAAAGGGAGCATATGGAGCTCTGATGGACGAAGAAGACGAAGGCTCCAAATTCTGTGAGGAAGACATCGACCAGATCCTCCAGAGACGAACACACACTATCACCATTGAGTCTGAGGGCAAGGGCTCCACCTTTGCTAAGGTACACATGTTACTGATTCTTAGAACTGCAGAAAACATTTTTCTTCTCCTTTACTCAACTAATGTCAGTTCAAATGTACAAAGTCCGGAATCTGTGTCAAAATGTGTGCCCATCTTTGCCTTGCTCTTTGCAGGCCAGTTTTGTTGCAACAGGTAACCGGACAGACATTTCTCTTGAGGATCCAGACTTCTGGCAGAAATGGGCCAAGAAGGCCGAGCTGGACCTGGATGCCATCAACGGACGGGTACACACACACAGACACACACAGACACACACACACACACACACACAAAAACACACACACACACACACACACAAAAACACACACACACACAAAAACACACACACACACAGAGAGTAGAGTCTACATATGGAGAGGGGACTATCGGTGGCAATTAGTCATCACTATCACCACAAGTTTAGGAGGAGGAAAGTGAGACAGACTGAGAGAGACAGAAAATCATGAGGGAAGAGAGAGAGAGATTAATATTGACAGTTGGGAATCTCCTCTCTTCCTTAATTACCCCTGTTTTCCTGCTCTCGTGTGTGTGTTTGAGCGAGAGAAAGTAAGCTGCTTAGCTCCACTTAACAGCGCAGATGCCTGGAGGGTACAGAGATATCACTTAGGCTAGTGCTCACACACACACACCAACCAAGCTCAGTCTCATTCTTACACACACATGGAGCACTCTGCTAACGGCCATCTCTATATCTTTGCTTTCCTTCTCTCCATATGTGTTCACTTGTTTCATGAGTATATTCAGCCCTCCTGATTTCTTCATCCCTCCTCTCCCTCAATGCCTCTCTTTTGGAGGGCCCTTCACTGGAACACTTAATCCAGCTCGACGAGTAAAAACACGGGCCTCTCCCCTGGGATTTCTTATTGTGTGACATTAAAATGGAAATGACTGCAGTGCTCTGTAATGATTGTGGAACTAACTACTGCCCTGTTTGCGCATATGAATAGGTTTGCAAGGGGGAAAAAATCAAATTAACTGAACAAAAATGTAATTCGTTGGATAACATAATTTCAACATGGGGCCAGATATCCAATTAATCAGATTTTGTATACAGAGAAGTCAGAATATTCAATAAATGTATAAATGGACCACTTCACTGGAGTAAAGCAGAAAGTGCTTTGCATATTGTAATTCAAGTCAATTCAATTCCAAATTGAAGGCCATCAGTAATTGAAACCAGGTTCTTGGTAAATGGAAAGAAAGCTTTCAGAATAGGAAACCATCCCCGATCATAAAAGTATGCTGAATAATGTTTTCATGGAATTTGTCTCCAGAACACACTGGTGATTGACACGCCAAGGGTGAGGAAGCAGACACGGCACTACAGCAGTGTCAAAGAGGATGAGATGCTGGAGTTCTCTGAGCTGGAGAGTGAAGACGACGAGCCAAGCAAACCATCTTCCAAACCACGACGACCCCAAGACAAAACCCAGGGCTACCCTCGATCTGAGTGCTTCAGAGTGGAGAAGAACCTGCTGGTCTACGGGTCAGTCACATATTCATGTATTCTGCTAATGACACTGTAGACCCCTAATTTGAAAGTGTGTGTGTGTGTGTGTGTGTGTGTATGTGTATATACATGTACTTTCTACTGCACACGGAAAGGCTAATTGATACACTTAACACAGATAGTGATGGTCGGGTGAGGCCGGCCATTTTCATGGCTGACTTGGCGTGCGTGTGTGTGTGACAGAGAACGAGTAGTGGTGGTGAGTTGTCAGCGTTGTTATTGTTACAGTCTAGTCTTGTGGCCCGAGGCTGTAGGACACAAAAACACACTGTCTGACTGGCCTCCTCTTTGCTCAGCACTCTGTTGTCTTTTCCCATCATCCATCCCTCTCTCTGTATCTCTCTCCATCTCTCTTTGTCTCTGTCTCTCATCCTCATCCACCATTCTATACTGTCTAAAATCATTCAAAGTAAGACTGGGAAGCACTAGTGGAATACATTCAGTGGAGAACAAGACAGTGTTGGGGATGCTGCCCACCACATCCGCTCACTCTCTGGGGGTGGTTGGGGGAGTTAGGTTCTGATCCATGGAATATAGAGGGATGCATGAGTGGCACTAGTTAAGACAACAGTAATGGTTAGATCAACAGGCTGGTAAATTGTATAATGAGAGCCTGGCACCAGAGCCTGCACCAGTGTTTGTTTGTGTGAGATGTCTTCACTGCAGGATAATGATGTGTTTATATTCATATAATACCTGTTTTATTTGAGCCATGAAAGTAATGTAGCACAGAAAAAACTGTCTTATGTGGTTAGTATTTGAACGCATCTGAAGAAGATGGACATTTTGGTTAAGAAAACCTTTAAGCTGTGGGATGAGTGATATGGCCTTAAAATAGTGCTGTATCAAGAGCAATAATATGTCTTGATTTTAAAATCTCCTCTAAAGCACTTCATAAATACTAGGATTGGCAGCAATTATTTTTGGCCCCATACTTCTATTTTGTATGTTCTTGTGACAGTGTTGTAGGGATGACAATGTGTCCCTTATGTCAAGAACATTGAGTAAAAGTGTTCTATTGCAATTTCTTTCTTCTGTCTCTTGAAATGTGCTCATCTGCCATATCAGTTTAAACAGCATATGATATACAGTGTTTACATGGAGTGATCTACTAGTTCTTGCTTTGGTGATTATGTTCCCTTGATTAAACATTACGTTTACTACTCCTACACTTCAACACATAGTATGTTAGTTTGGAGAGATCATTCTGAAGATTTTTCTCTCCAGATGGCCAATGCTGTGTACTGTTAAACAAAAATATAACATAATGTATATTGTGCTTTAGGCTGACGGGGTTGCCCCTTTTTTTCATGTTTGTCTATAGGTGGGGTAGGTGGAGTGACATCTTGGCTCACGGTCGCTTCAAGCGCCCCCTGAAGGAGGTGGACGTGGAAACAATTTGCAGAGCCCTCCTGGCCTATTGCCTGTTGCATTACCGTGGTGATGAGAACATCAAGAGCTTCATCTGGGACCTCATCGCCCCGAGTGAAGATGGGACCACCAAGACGCTGACAAACCACTCTGGTAAAACAGACACACTGCACAGAGACTGTGCCAATATAAATCCAGGCTAACATTTGATTCTGACCAGACATTTAATTCCATCTTTGGGTACTTGACATACTTCTAATACTCTGTACTATCTCAGGCACAGGTGAGGTTCAGTTCAAGGCTGTGCTACCTCTCTGAGATCTAAGAACTGAAGCCAGCAAAGTTTTGAATTATTTTTAGATGCTTTATAAGATTACAAGATGTAAAATTTTCCCTGGAAATGTTTAAGGTTTGCAACTTGTTTTCTGTAGATGCACCTAACCCTCACCTCTCCCTCTTTCTCCAGGTCTCTCTACCCCAGTCCCTCGAGGCAGGAAGGGCAAGAAGGGGAAGCCCCAGGCCCCGCCTCCACAGACTCCAAGAGCTGATTGGCTGCACAGCTGCAATCCTGACCACTTGCTGCAAGAGGATAGCTACAAGAGACACCTCAAACATCACTGTAACAAGTAAGACCATGTCATTCTCACACACACACTCAGCTGAAAGGTAGCATCTAGGGGCTAACACATGGCTTCTATAAATGTTAGTGGCCGTTAACAGATTATTGGTTAAATTAGTGATCACATACCAGGAAATCAAGGAATTCATGGACACCAAACTAAATGTGACTATAAAACCTAAGCATGGATAGAAGTGGCAGGAGTGATGGTTTCTTAGTCTGATACTCAGACACAACAGTCTCCCTGTCTTTCCACACACACACACACATGCTGGTTTGCTTTGTGGTCAACTCTCACTCCTGTCAGGGAGATTTGCTTGCTTGCCCTCTTTTCCTCTTGAGGGGGAAGTTTGTGTGTCTGTCTGGCTATGTGCCAGGCCAGGTGCTAGGCAGGCAGACCTGTTGGAAGTGGGTGAAAGGCGTGTATACACACACACACACACACACACACCCACACACACACACACACACACACACACACACACACACACACACTTGGGGGTGATTATGTTGTGCCATCTGCTAGGCTGGAGCACAGTGTTGTGTGGCTAATCAGGCCTGGCACATTGATGGATGAGCACACACAGCCTGCCAACAAACACACACACACATACTGCAACTTGCTATGCCATTGATGCATAAACACACACACACACACTGCAGAGTGAGTTGCATATGACTGTCTTTATACCCTCACCCCCTCTCCAAACTTTGTTTCCTCCCTTCCAGCACAGCTCTGTCTTTTCTGTTCTTTTCCTCTCTGCTCTTCCCACTATTGTCCTCCTCTTAACCCTCAACTCTCCCCCTTGGTCTTCTGCTCCAACCGCTGTTATTGGGATTAAATCCTGGTGACAATGTTTACAGTCGAGCAGATCTCTCAGATCCCAGCAATTCCACTGTCAGGAGATCAAATCTTACTCGAGCTTTGACTGAAGTGATTCATTTTACTGGAAGGAATCCTGCAAAAAAAATACTCTTGACTAGGAATGTCTGTGATTTGTTTCCAGAGAAGATGACCATCGACAGTGTTTTGACAATGTAGTAGACCATGCTAAGTTTCAGTAATGACTAGTATTTCAACAAAGCTGGACAATATATTGATTTTATATTATCAGGATAACAAAGGGATTTTTTTTAAACAGACTGTTCTACTCGTTCCAATATTGCCTTTGCCCATTTATTCATTATATATATTGTCACCCTGGTAATGTTTTGTCTATGTTGAAATAAATTAGCCAAAAAGGAATGTTTAACTAACATGATTTTGTTTTGCAGGGTGCTGCTGAGGGTGAGGATGCTGTATTATCTGCGACAGGAAGTAATCGGTGACCAGGCTGAGCGCATCCTGGAAGGAGCCGACTCCAGGTTAGTAACTTTCTGCCTTCATTTAATCGTCTCTTTAACCATATCTTCCCACAGAACAGAGGGCTGATTCCAAGAGTCCTTCTACTGTCAGATTAATGATCCAAAATGTTTTTTGTCAAACTCATAATGGTTGCCCTCTGAAGTTTGAAATGATCAGAGCATGGTGGATGAATAAGATTTGCAAAGCCAAACACCCTTAAATGTCCATAGGTTTAGCAAGCTTGATTCTAAACCACATCAACATCCTGTGTATTTGAGAATGTTTGCAGTCAATGGAAAGGCTTTCATGTATTGGATGCATCATGAAAGAGTTTGATGTTTAGATGAATGTGTGATGAATTATTGCTGGGGTGTATTTCTGTCTGTTCTAGTGGCCTCTTTGGCAGGGTTCTTCCTATTCTCACAGATGCAACACAGTGACTTTATCAGGGGGAAAATAGCTTTTTAACACAAATGTGACCCAGTTAGAAGGTTTTTTTAAAACATTGTGATAAGACATTGATTACTAGCTTGTAGGTAGGAGCCTCAGAGTGCAGATTTGTTAATGTGAAGGTTAACTGTACAGCTTACCTTGACTGTTTTTCTCATTGTGACAAATCCCTCACGCTTCCTCCTTCATTTGCTGTCACACCACACTTTTCTTGCCATCTGTCCATCTCTCCCCCTCTCTCTGCAGTATACTTTAGACTCTTATCATGTCCCATCCCCCTCTCATCATCCTTTCACCCAGATGTGGATGCATTTATAATGTGGAGCACGTGCCCTCCATGTTGATTCCCCCCCCCCCGCCCCGTTTGTGTGTGTGTGTGTGTCTGTCCCAGACGCGAGCATACGGGGTGCCATCATGCCAACATATGCCAGGGGGATTTAGCATGCCAGTCTTGGCGCGCATGCATATGTGTGTGTGTTGCCAAGGCCAGGCATGCTGCTGTTTGCAGAGATAAGGGACCGTTTCCCTGGTTTCTTCTTTCTTCCTGTCACCCTCTGTCTTTCTGCTTCCATTGTTTATTGAACCCTTTTCTCCATAACTAGCTGCAAACACCATTTCCTACCTTCTATTTTCCATAATGGATTTTGGCTGGAGGGTTGTGGCACAACAGAATTGAACCCACAAAAACCTTTAACCATTTAACTATTCTCAGTTTGTCATTTATGTGCGCAAAGAGTTCTGTTCCTAACCAGATAACTGGTTTTGGTTGGACTCCTATCAGCGTAAAAATTGGTCCGGGCAACACTTAAGTTCTATAGTCTTAATTTAGGTAGTGTGCCCATTAGTGTTCCTAAATTTAAACAAAAAAACAAAACTGTACGAGTAGGTGCATTTGGAAGAGCACTCGATGGTTCCTATTACATTGTTGACACACGATGGGCAGTTTGATAGAAGCATCATAAGCGTTGCAGTACAACCAGATAAATCAACCTGTTATTCCACACATTCCTCTTCCTTGTCCAAACGCCTCCACAGTGCAACTCAACTGCTGCCGATTTCGTTGGAGATTCATACTAGAAGAGGCTAATGTAGCTTTGAGCTGCAGGCCTCAAGCTGAGATGAAGAGCACTACAGAAATCCATTAGGGCAACATATCAGACTCACACAGCCCCCTCTGGAGCCTCAGAAGGCATTGTACAGTGTCTCTCACAGATGCAGTAGTACTCCGTAACACCTGGAAACACAACAATGTCATGGTCTATAATTGGCATTTATAAAATGGTTGAAGAAAGTGCTTTAAGTGTGATTTGACAGTGTTATGGTGGATAATAATAAAATCCAGATGTCCGAGGAGAACAGTGCCCTCTTTTCACCTAGTGAAATCCCACTTGGTGTGGTGGCTGCCCAACTCCTCAGTGATTGTTGCTTACTCTCAATGTGACTATTGGGCTGCGTGTAGCACCTCTTACATGTGTTCTTGTCATGAAGTCACACTGACATTAGCCAGTTGCGAGTCTTAATAGATCTTGGTGTCAAGCCACTGTCACTTACTGAACTTATTTTAGTCAGTGATTCCATTTTGATGCATCAGCACTGACTTTCGCAATATTTTGGATCCACTTTTGACCGTTTGTACTTCCACCATATTGTAAACACTACACTTTCAATGTCCTCATTAGCTTCAGTCATTTCCAGATAAACACTTTCATGTCCACAGAATGGATCCTTGCAAGCAGAATTTCTTGCTTATTATTCCTCTTTACTGTCTCCATAACTTACTTTGTTCATAACATGGACACTTAAGGATATTAAAGACAAGTATAAGAGACATAAGGCATGAGAAGAAGACAACAAAACTGCTTACACATTAATACTCCTCAAATATTTGGGGTATTTGTAAGATGTCAGCCACCAACCAGAGATAACAGCAATCTGATTACAACAAAAATGGCTCATCCACTTTACTTTTCTCCTTTTCCTGCTCTGAATTAAAATACAAGACTGATTCCTAACTGAAGTAGATCAAACACAAACGGTTGTATTTTGATTATCAGTGATTTGGTTTGTTTCTCTGCCAAAGTGAACTGGATATCTGGATCCCCCAGCCATTCCATGCCGAGGTTCCAGCTGACTGGTGGGACAGTGACGCAGATAAAGCCCTGCTCATCGGTGTCTTCAAACACGGTAACAAACACACACCAGCACCTCACACTCCCTGCACATGGCAGCCAAAACACAGTGAATACAAAATGAATATCACACATAGAGATAACATGTCATCACCTTCAGACTAGGGCTGTCAAAATTGCTCCAAAATGACATTCGAATATTCGCTATAAAAAAACACATAGGTTCGAACCATTCGAATATCTATATTTGCGCATTATGTCAATAACAGGAGGACAAACTAATACAACCAGACATAACTACTTTTATAGGTATTTTCGGGATACGGTACCTTGGTTCCAATTCTTGACAAAACTCTCTGAAGCTCGTGCAATCAACGATTCTGATTGGCCTCATGTCCTTTTGCATATGAACAAAGCAAGTTTCTTCGTGCACGCCTCTTGTCGTGCTGCAGACAAAGAGCTTGTGGCGGGCGGAGAAAAATATGAGCCGAGACGTGACGTGAAGTTGAAGTTCCAGACATCATGGCATGCTCATGTGGGTGCACAGTTTCGAGATGTGCCCTCATGTTGCTAGTGGTGGAATGGTAAGCTAACTGTAGCTTACACAGCTTGCATACAACTTCATCTCCAGCCTTCGCATTTTTGCCGTCTACTGACCAAAATCCGAAGTACTTCCAAACGGGGCTTTTTAGGTTGCTTGGAGTCCAAACCACTCTCTCTCCTGTTGAGTTGGGCTCTGAACCTTCTGCCATTACGTATTTCTCTCTGCCATCTGCATCTGCCACGGTTTTTGTCATGTCTCACTTTCAGCAGTGAGTGACACTGTGCAAGCACAACTGCCGTGACCTGTCCCTGACCCGTCATGCCGTGCGCCCACTTGCAAAGCAGCCGCTGATGTGTTTTTTTCCACAGTCGAACATTAATTTTCACAATCGAATCTCCGTTTTTTTTTTTTTAATATTCAAAGACATATTCAAATTTAGAATATTCGTTGACAGCCCTACTTAAGACACACTCGGCGATACATTCCAGCGGTTTCCAACCCAATAAGCATCATGTTGTCCCTCTCCCACTCTCTCACACACACACACACACACACACACACACTCACACTCACACTCACACACACACACACACACACACACACACACACACACACACACCCCAAAATGGTTGAGGGCAGAGATACACAAACACCCACTTCTGCTGCCACTGGTTGATGGGTGTTGCTATGGCGATAGCGGTACACAGCTGACAGGCTCAGTGTGGTATTGGGAGTGTGATTGATGGCTAGCTGCACTACTGGCTATGTGTGTATGTGTGCACGCGCGCATTGTGTTGCTGGTGTTAATGTTGCAAACAAAGCTGATCCCCAAGTTGAATTCACAAAATCTTTCTTTCCGTCAGCTGTTAACTTGCTTTTTTAGATAACTGTTTGGTGTAGTTGTGTTAATCTCCAAGCGACCCACCTTTGAGTGCCTGGTTGACTGAATGTGACAGCCCGATGGGGCAGAGTGTTGTTGTGTGTGCTGAGGATGAAGACCCTCATTCATATTAATTTGGCATAATTGTCATAATTTTTCAATCATTTCCACCCTCTATCATTCAATTAGGACATACACACACTCTCACACACTCACACAAATACAAAGGGCTCTCCCATGGTTAATCATAATCCTCATTCACCAGGGAGGCCCTTAGGGGGGACTAACACAGACACACACAGTGAGCTTTGTATGTATACACACACATACACACAAGACAGTGCGTCAGACACTGAAAAGTGATGGCCTATAAAGGCCCTGATTAACGTTTATGATTAGTGTACGTGTTCAGCAGAGACGACTGAAATGTGACGGAGAGAGAAAGAGGGAAGGCGGGATGTATGAAGGGTTGAAGAGGCGGTGTGGTTCTGTTATGGTTATCCACTCTCTTCTCCTCTCCTTTCTTTCTTTCCCATCATCCCAGCCACTCCTCTACATTTCCCTCTCATTCCTTTCATTTTTCCCTCTCTTCTCACCCTCCCGATGTCTCAGTAGAATCTGCACCATTTAATCTGTTCTGCCCGAACGCCCTTAACGGACAAACACACACACACATACATACACACACGAACAAATGCACGCACACTGACATGCACAGTTTCACACAACCCACTTTTTCACTTTCACACCATGACACACACTTTTCTCCTCTCTCTCCTCTCTCTTATCTCACTCCCCTCTCTCTCGTTCGGTCTCTTCTCTCGCCCCTCTTTCTCTCGCTGACATAAATGAGCACCTGCAGGCTCACTTCGCTAGACACACACACACACACACACAGGCTTGTCAGCAGCTGGCTCCTGGGGTCTGCCCTTCTGCTGCTGTTTTTGTCTATTCCCTCCTTTAATATTGGATGCTGTGTGTGCTCATGTACACATATGTTAAAGTGTATATGTATTTTTTTCTCACCACTCTTTCTAGGAGTTACATGTGTGTGTGACACTGAAGCTTCGTTGACTCTTTGCTGATTGAAATCGACTCGATACCTCCACAAATGGCTTGTATACTTCTCATGAGGTTTTTTTTCTTCCTCTGCAGGCTATGAGAAGTACAACTCGATGCGAGCTGACCCCACCCTGTGTTTCTTGGAGAGGGTGGGCATGCCAGACGCCAAGGCTATCGCCGCTGAGCAGAGGGGTTCCGACATGATGGCAGATGGCGTCGAGGGGTAAGAAAGCAGGCATCACTCACCAATAGGCAGCTTCTCAGCTGCCCCATTTATTCTAATCTGGCCAAATTAAAGTGATTTAATTTCAACAAAAAATGTGATGGTGAAAATTCTTTGAATCAAAGTTGTGTTCTACTTTTTTGGTCTCTTAATTTCTTAATTTTCACCTTGTTTTAATCTTCTTTCGTCTTTGTGAATTGTGTTTTATGTTCTTGACATTTTATAACTGACAATTGGTCAGTTTGCAATCTGTTAGCAGGCTGCCCCCTCATGAAATAAAAATCTTCAATTCCTTGTCCATCCCTTCAATCTCTGCAGTGAGGATGAGGATCCAGAGTATAAACCCCTGCGGATGCCTTTCAAAGATGACATGGATGACTTCACCAATTCTCCACTGGATGACAAAGATGAAACGGTGGAAGGTGAAGCTGAAGGTAAACTCAGATTCACACAAGTTGAAAGATGCTTGAAAAGAAGAATTGGATTTAAAAGCCATTAAACTGAATATGAACTCACTTTCTGCAGGAAGAAGCTTTGAAGGTGTTTGAGAAAATATGTCTTGGTCTCAAAGCCCCATCCAAAACGGCTCTATACAACCCTGCAAAATCTCACCAACCAACTAAAGCTATTGAAATGTACAAGAATGACAGTTAAAATGAGCGGTGACCATAAAAATGTCAAGTGATACAAGACTGTTAGTGCTAAAGATCTGTTAGAGTTGTGAAAGAGGTCCAAGGTGCAATACGTAGAACATCAGTATAGTCACATGACATTACTGACTGTTGTTCTTTAAAATACTACATACTTGACAATCCCCTCGAACCTTTACTCCGAATATAAGGAAGAAGAGGGGAAATGAAAACATATCTTTCTCCTTTGTTCCTCATTCCCTCTCCTCTCTCCTCCCTTGTAGCTAAATCCGGTGAAAACGGTCAAAGTGTGCCCACTGTGGATGGAGCTTCAGGCTCCAACGAGCGTCTGTATTGGCCAGCAGCCTCAGCTTTGACTGCCCGTCTGCGTCGCCTCATTACGGCCTACCAGCGCTCCAACCGCAGAGAGCAGCTCCGTCAAGAGGCCCTCAACCGGCCCGATGGTCGCCGGCGACGACGCAGGGAGTTCCTGCCCTCTATCACCATGGTTACAGATACAGGAGGAGGGGCAGCATACATCCAAGATGGACCAGGAGTGTTCATGGCAGAAGGAAACCCATATCTGGCTAAAGGAGGTGCTTACTTTGCCAAAGGTGGACAGTTCATGGCAGAGGCATCACCAGTGATTAATGCCAACGCTCTGATGGCTGACGGAGCCATGTACTACAAAGAGAGAAGACAAAGGTAGTGTTGCACTCAATGTCACACAAGGTTTATTCAACACTTTAACATAATATATGAGTATAGATTTACCCTACAGTATTTTCCATCCTACAAAACAGCCTTAACATAGGACACTCGTTATCGTGATATCCTGTTATCTGATATCATGGTGCTGTTAGTAGTTGAACATACTGACACTCTTGTTTGTTCCTGTGAAAGATGGACTCGTCGCGAGGAGGCTGATTTCTACCGTGTGGTGTCCACCTTCGGGGTCGTCTTTGACACCCAGCGCCAGAAATTTGATTGGACACAGTTTAGAGCCTTTGCTCGACTCGACAAAAAAACGGATGAGAGCTTGGAGAAATATTACTTCTCATTCATTGCCATGTGTAAACGTGTCTGCAGAATGCAGGTCAAGACTGAAACAGGTAAGAGCAAATGTGTGTAGCTTGAGGTCACCGCCATTGCATATTGTTCAGTGCCTGGCATGACATTTTGTTGATTTTCTTACTAAGGACTGTCCCTGTCTTTTACCTAATCAGAACTTCCTGACCCAACTCTGATCATTGACCCCATCACGGAGGAGCGTGCTTCTCGTACACTGTACCGCATCGAGCTGCTCCGCCGCATCCGAGAGCAGGTCCTCCCTCATCCGCAGCTCTCTGAGCGTCTCAAGCTCTGCCAGCCCTCCCCTGATCTCCCAGAGTGGTGGGAGTGTGGCCGCCACGACCAGGACCTCCTCCTGGGAGCCTCTAAGCATGGTGTAAGCCGGACAGATTATCACATCTTAAACGACCCTACTTTAGCCTTTCTGGAGGCCCACCAGCGCTTTACCAATCAGCCAGGGGCTGGGGTTTGCGTTGGAGCCCAGGGAGAGATCCGAAAAGCTGGGATGGGGGCAACAGAAAGTACCCCTACAGCCCTCCTCACCCCTGCAGAGCTGGCGAGTGCAGCCACTGCTGCTAAGATTGCTGTTAAAGCAGCTAAAGAGGAGGAGGGAGAAGGGAAGGAGGTGAAAACTGAGGAAGGGAAGCCAGAGATGGAGGAGAAAATGGATACAGAGGGAGGAGATGCCAACGACATTCCATGTACTAAGTCTGAATCTCCTGATGAACCGAAGGCAAATGAGGAAGAGTTTAGAGAAGGGAAAGACGAAACCACTGCTTCAGCGAAGGAGGAGGTCAAGACAGAGGAAGAGGTCCTGCCCAAAGTAGAAAAAGAGGAGCAGGAAGAGAATAAAGAGGAGCATAGTACAGGAGAGAAGACTTCCAAGCCAGCTGATGACCAAGTCAGAGACTTTGCAGAAGAGAAATCTCTTCACTGTGAGTCTTCTGTGCACCAGAAAGAGATAAAGGCTGAGCTCCCAGAACATCCTGACTCCTTCTCTCCTGAAGCACAGCCAGGCAACAAGACCACAGAGGAGGAAGACAGAGAAGGCAAGGAGAACCCTGAGTCTCCTAAATCTCTCAAGTCAGCTGACACAGAAAAAAGCCCAGAGGAACAAGACGAAGAGAGAATGGATGAAGATGACAAATCTGAGAAATCCTCCCAGCCTGAAAGTAAGGAGTGCTTATTGCTTATTGATATTAAACTTTTAAACTTTGGATTTGGTTTATCAGAGAGACGATGACATGAAATGTACTCCTACCCAACACTTTCATTGTGCTCTTGTTTATTATAATCCCACTTGTTAACCATCGCTGCTGACATGGCACTCGGTCACAGGCTTATTTCTGCTGTTTCCCTCATGACTCAGCAGTGTGAGGCATGTTCAAGGGACAAGAGAATATAATGAGTTTGAATCCCTTTGTAATAATCTGAGTGGCCACATGACCTTTCCTATCTTCACACAGCGAGTGCTGCTTTAGAGCAGAAGAACTTTGATGAGGAGAGTATGGCGTCTGTGAGCACATCGGCCCAAAATGAAACCAGAGATGGGTTCTGTCCCGAAGACCTGCCGGAAACATCTACACTGCAGGCCTTACAGGAGCGATCCTATGGCTTCTCTTTCTGGCCTAAGGTGAGTCTCAATCAGTAGCCAACGCTGGTTAATATTTCTAAAAACCTTTCTAGGACAGTCCATCACTTCTCCCCATTTCCTCCACCCCTCAGGATCGAGTGATGATCAACAGGATGGATAACATCTGCGAGGCCGTCCTTAAAGGCAAGTGGCCTGTCAACAGACGCCATATCTTTGACTTCCCCAGCAACTTGTTGCCAGGACATGGCTCCACGGTAACCACAGCGACCGTAGCCACGGCGACTGAGAGCCCGCTGCAGAGACGGAGCCTGGCCCAGCTGACGATGGCTGGCATCCATACACCCTACAGTGGGAGTGAAGATAAAACACAATCCCCACAGGTTCATGTGAGTGTCTTTGTACAGAAACACACTTTTTCACTATGGTTGATTTTTGTTTTGTTATTTTTCTGACAGGAAGTAATTTAAATAAAATTATTATTTCATCTATTCGCAAACTTGATTTTTACTTAATAAGTTGTCCAAAAAACAGGTCTATTTTAAAGCTCTACATAAGCATCTTTGGGTAAACTGCAGTTTTATCTCTTGGCACTCTAGAATTAGCCTGTTAGATACTGTTGATGTGTTGTTACAAATAACAATAATGTTACAGGCTCATCGGTAAGTTGTTGTTGTTAGGACACTTACTCGTATAATTGGTGACCTGACGTTGCAGGAGGATGCTCTGAGCCTGACGGTACCTCGACAGAGGAGGAGGAGGAGGAGGAAGATTGAGATCGAGGCGGAGAGGGCAGCCAAGAGACGTAACTTGATGGAGATGGTGGCTCAGCTGAGAGAGACCCATGCTGCTACAGAATCCCAGAGCCAGGCGATAGACCTCACCAAGGTGCTCACACCTAACGTACTTGCTCCAATAGAAGGTTGCTTAATCAGAAATGGTGATAACAAACAACCAAAAATTAGTTTATTAACAAACACTGTTGTGGTTGGTTGTTTAGGGTGTGCATCATCACCACAAGGCCTCTCCCTCGTTAACTGGCTTTCCCAGTGCCCTGGTGACAAGCCCCTCCCTCAAAGCTCAGATGGACTTGTTGCAGCAAGCCTCACCCTCTGCACACAGAGCCAATGGTTCAATGGAGGCTGACCTGCCAATCATGAGGCGGAGGCGGGGCCGCAGGAAAAATGTAGAGGGCATGGAGCTGCTGTTCATGGGCAACAAGAGAGCAGGAGGGGTATGGACTGTGTGTTTGTGTGTTTTCATCAGTGTTGACTGTCTGAGGATCTAAATTAAATGTGTTTTTCCTTCTCCACCCTTCTGTGTTACATTCAGGATGATACTGAGGAGACAAAGATGTCAGGGGTGGAGGGTGTTCAGGGTCCTGCCCGTGCCCAGAGACCCCTCACTGTCCTCGAGCAGGGCCCCAGTGCCAGATCTCGGGCCTCCAGCAGTGTGGAGGAGGAAGGGGCAGCGGTTTCTAACAAAGAGCTGGGAGAGTGGCTGAGACGGCACCCAACATACACCATGGACATGGCTGGATTTACACCAGTGCGTCATTAACTGCTTTTGTTTAATATTCACCTCAAGTCCTTTGTTAGTGTGAATTCCTACCAAGTTATTCACGCCCACCTCTCTGTGTTTTGTCTTCCTTCTACAGAAGAGTGAGGACTTACTGCTGTCTCAGTTTTCTAAGCCCAAACAGAAGCGTCACCGATGTCGAAACCCCAACAAGATTGACATCAACACCCTGACTGGAGAAGAGAGGGTGCCTGTGGTCAACAGACGCAATGGACGCAAGGTAACCAGCTCCTTTCAAAACATCGATAGTACATGTTGTGTAGAAGATGTTATCTTAGAAAAAGTGGCTTTCTTCAAGTGGCTCTGAACATGTTGAGTCTGTGTCTTTCTACATCAGTTGATCTTCCAAGAAATCATTATATCTTCCTGTTCCTCAGATGGGTGGGGCCATGGCTCCACCAATGAAAGAGCTTCCCAGATGGTTGCTGGAGAATCCAGAGTTTTCTATTGCCCCTGATTGGACAGAGATCGTCAAACAGTCGGTTAGTTGCCAAGGCAAATCCTATTAAAAAGTTTGACATTTGTATCAACTTCTTTTCAATACATATCACTGCTCCTGTACAAAAAGAAACGGGTGGTTACAAGTTGCTTCCTTATGGCTCCTTGGGGCTCAGCCACCTTAGTGTTGCCTTGTGATTTGAACTTGTTTTCTAACTGAAGTCCTCCTCCACAGGGTTTCCTCCCAGAAGCCATGTTCGACCGCCTTCTAACCGGTCCTGTGGTAAGGGAGGAGGGTGTCCGTCGTCGGGGACGACGCCCCAAATCTGAGATTGCCAAGGCGGCGGCGGCCGCTGCCCAGGCAGCTGCAGCTCAGGCTGCGCAGGCATCACTGGCCTCTGCTGCTTCATCTGCAGGTACAAATCACTGCTAAAGTCTTCAGACAGTAATACTGTTAGGGACAGGTACTTTCAGGAGTGTGTAACTTTATTAATACCATATTATTTTGTTAAAGAAACCACACAGTCAATAATAATGATAGGAAATGGGAGCTATTTTTCAGCAGGAGTGAATGTGTTTGTGCTGTAAAAGCTTAATTTTGACTCTGTGTGTGTAGGAGGCATCAACCCTCTGCTGTTGAACAGTCTGTTTGGAGGGATGGACCTGTCGTCCCTGCAGAGCCTCCAGTCTCTCCAGTTGGCTGCTGGTCTGATGGCCTTCCCTCCACCCACTGACCCCAAGCAGGCTGCTGCCAGCGCCGCTGCCGCCGCCTCCATGCTACCCCTCATGCTGCCTGGCATGGGAGGCCTGCCCAACATGGCTGCCGCCCTCCCCAACATGTTCAGCCTAGGCGGACTGTTTGGTGGTAGCTTGACGACGGCTGCTACTGCACAATCCAACTCAGTTGTCGCCATTGCATCAGGGAATACCAATGGAACAATGGAAGGAGAAAGTGACGAGACAGTGAAGGCAAAGAGAAAGGGAGAGGAAAAAGAGGATGGAGAAAATTGTGAGGAGGAGGAGCAGGAGGAGTCTGTGGAGGAGGGAGAAGTAAAGAAGTCAAAAAAGAAGGAGGGAGGAGCAGAGAAAATGGAGAAATCAGTTAATGATGCCGCTGCAGCTCCCCAGATCCCAGCTGCTGATTCATCAGCTGAGGCAAACATCAACGGTGACGCAGCAGCCCTGTTAGCTGCAGCCGGCATGTCTGCCAATTCTCTGGCGTTCAACCCGTTCCTCCTCTCCACCATGGCCCCTGGCCTCCTCTACCCCTCCATGTTCCTACCTCCAGCCCTCGGGGGGCTCAGCCTGCCTGGCTTCCCCACTGCCGCCACCCTCGCTGAGCTGCAAAGCGCCATGGCTGGTGCACTGGGGAGCAACATCATGACCATGAACCCCCAGAGAGAAGAGAAGAAGGGAGGGCTGAAAGCTACAGAGGAGGAGGAGGAGGAAGAGGAGGAGGAAGAGGAAGAGGAGGAGGAGGAGGAGGAAGGTGGAGAGAGTGACTTGGCTGAGGAAAAGGAGGGCGAAGCGGAGGAGGAGACAAGAGGCGAGGTTTCAGCCCTGGAGGATGGAGGAGAGGAGGAGGAGGCAAGGTCATCTCCACAGAAGGACAAGAGTGACTGAAATCAAACACAGAACTGACTGGCCTCAGACATTTCCTCACCTCTGATCTCTCCTGCTCCTCCCCCTCACCACGTTTACACACCACCACCAGAAATATCCAAACTAGTATGAATTTTTTTCCTTTACATTGTTGTTGGTGATTTCGCTCACTTTTGTTTTGTTTTTTATGGCCAGCTATATTGAATCAGAGAGGACAAGGTGTGTGCGCTAAGTTAAATCTCTCCGATCGATACTGTAGTCAGGGAAATTCTCAAATCTTCAAAGACTGTTTTTCTCTCTGGTTGGCCTGTGTGCACTGTGAACGGTGCACCCTCACTTCTCTCCCACAATCCCTCAAATAGGACTTCATGAGGTTCCAATAGTACTATTATTATTATTATTATTATTATTATTATTATTATTATTGCTGCTTTCAGCTCTCAGATCTTTATTTTATATTTCTGCTTCCTCCTTCGTCTGGACTGTTTTGTTGTTGGTTATTGGCAGCATCTCATCTGAAGGAGGAGAAATGCCCACTAGCAGCTTTTTTTTCTAACATCAGTTCTCAAAAAACAGCATTACAGCTAATCCAGCTGTCTGTCTGACAAAGCTGCTACAAAAGGGATTGTGGGTAATGGAGTTGATTGAGCTGTTCTGTTTCAGAGCAGGTTTAAGTTCTCACATATCAGATCAGGTTGACTCTAAGGAGGAAAACGAAACCAGACTGGCCTAAGACTCAGTCTCACACACTGACTACCGCAACACACACACATCCCAACACATGCTTGATCATCAGCTGCACACACATGCACACTCACACCTTAAGTTTTTCAAGTCCACCACTACACACACTAACCTCTCTAACCCTCTCTGTTTTGTGACTGTTTCTGGGTGGACTCGTCCTTGCAGCTGTTTTCCTTTGAGTGTGTGTGTGCGCTTGTGCGTGTGAGCATGCATGCTGAATCAATATCATTAATCCCAGTCCCACACTGTTTGAATACCAGTCTTGAATCTTTCCACTGCCACATCTGAATCCTGTCCCTCTCCCTCTTTGCGGGCTGCTGGTTTTGGCTCATGGGTGGCAGGAAGGCTGGTCTGCCCAAAGTCAGGCCTTCTGATTGGTCCGCTTCGTGCCACTAGAACCAGCCATCGCTGTTTGGAGGTTTCTGTGAATGGGTTCGGAGCGGTGGTCCACACAGGAATGTGTTGTTTCAGGTTTATTCTTTAAAGGGGGCACATGAGATGGTTGATTTTCCCGGTCACTGCCAAGTTGAAATACTTTTTTTATTCTTATTTGTATTGTTTTCCTTCATATCCCGGTAGCTACAGACCAAGTGCTGCTCCCTAGTGACCCTCTCTTTAAAGACTGTTTATCTAGTCACACACACTGACACCAGGCCTGGCCTAAACAGGACTGAGACACAATTTCAAAGTTTCTGTATGAAGTTCAACTCTAGTCGTTGAGTGTTGAATACTTGAAAAGTGCGAGTGGTGCTTGATATGTTTCTATTTCTAAGGCCAGTTTAAGTGTCTGAAATAAATCAAGTGCCGCGAGTAGTTACAACATTTGAAAGTACATTCGAACACACACTGTGGCCAGGTCTTATTAACATTTGCTATCACAGCCAGCCCAGCAGATGGAGAGAGGGAGAACTGGGAGAGCGGGAGGGGGAGACATCTTTGTTGGCTCCCTGGGAGCCACCCTCCCTGTCACAGCCCCTCGTTCTCCTCTCTAATGCTGAGACAGCAATAACCAAGGCAGCTTTTGAATGTTCCAACATCACTCTCCCCACACACACACACACACACACACACACACACACACACTCACTCTATATGAATAACCACAAGTGTCGTATGAATAGAAAAACAAAACTAAAACTGTAAATGATGACAAAGAAGTACTGCAATCAATTTTGTCTCACTCTGTTCCTGTTGATGCACTGGTGTTAAAGAGTTAAAATAATCAGGTACCTTTATTACTTAGCTACTTTTCTTGAAAAAATGGACTTTTTGTTACTTTTAGCCAGCAAGCTGAAGAGCATTACCTCAAAATTCTTATCTAGCCTTGAAGTTTACAGACATACCATGTAAATGTTTTGTTTTTTTCCCTCTTTTTTTTGGTGTTTGTCGTTTTTGTTTTGTTTTTTGGAGACATCATGTATGATGAATTGTAGCTATGATGCTTTTAATAAAAGTGAATCATGATATTCGCCTAGGAAACCAACCCTGTGATTGCATTTCATTATTTATCTCCAGCCTTCTTTTACTTGTAGGAACATTTTCTGATGGCACTTTGTGAAGTATTTGCTTTCCGTGACATCCGACTCAAGCACTTTTGGAAGCAGCTCAACTTACTTAGTCTGCTGCAGTGAACAGCAGACAAGAACTTAATAAACCTGATAATGTTTTCAACTCAAGGTCCACTTCAAAGCAACTGTGCAAACTGATGTGGTGCAGACTGAGCAGTGGTTACATCTCCAAAAATCTGGTAAGTGGACTTCAGAATCAAAAGGTACCCTGTGGAGTTGAACAAAGTTGCCAATTTGACACTGAGACCTTACAAATGTGTGAATATGAAACACACATTTCCTTCCATTTGCAGGACTGAATGTCACCTCAACCCTTTGAACAGCAGAACGTGAACAAAATCCGTTGAAACAGGAGCCCAGTGCAGCTGCATTTTTAGTTGTAAGTGTAACTTGCACCAATCCAGAACTATCCTGAGAATCAGAAATCTCTGATGGCTGATTCAGTTTCCTTCTAATAATGCCATTTTGCCAAAATGTTTGCAAACTGAAATGGAACAGAGCTCAAGGTGTAGTTCACAGCGAACCTACTGGGATTTAATTTGCAGCAACAGGGTTCTTTGGGACTTGTTTTGAAAAGTGAAATATCAACCAATCTACTTCAGTTACTTGGGAGAATGATGAAGAACAATGCATAGAAACATTAGTCATTATGTAAAGGTGGACCAGAGCAGTGAGAGCAGACTGCTGAATAAACTATACTGCTCAGAAAAAAGAAGGGAACTCTTAATAGTCCCAGTATAACACCAACTCAACAATGTCATGGATATCGATCTGTCAATTTAGGAAGAACCAGTGATTGGGAACCAGTTTCACCTGCCCTGGTACAAACAACAGTGACACCAGGTGCAGTGGAGAGGCAAAAGCAAGACAACCCCACAAAAAGGGAATGGTTTTGTATGTGGTGGCCACAGACAATTGCTCTGTCTGTATTCTTCCTCACTGATTCCTCTCTAATCTTGTGATCTGCTAGTGTCCTGGTCACTACTGGTAGCATGAGCCGGTATCTGCAGCCCAATCAGGTTGCACAGGTAGTCCAGCTCCTCCAGGATGGACATCCTGTGATAAAAAATTTTTACTCTGATTTTCAGCATGATTTTGAATTCAGCCCTTAATGAGCTGATGATTTTGGTTTCCATTGACAGTTCTTATGTAATTTTGTTCTCAACAAATCGGTAAATATTTTGAAATTGAATTATTTATTCATGAAGATCTGAAGTGTTTTGTGATGTGTTTTGATGACATAACTTGATTAATCCCTGAGGGGAAATTAGGTCATCATAGCAGCAGGTACATTCAAGTACAAATACAATAAAATATAGAAACAATAAAGAACAATATACAATATGCAAAGCATTTTTTTTAAATGCTGAAATATTGAGGTGAGAGAATAAGGTTTTATATACAGAGATAATTTAATGCGTAATAAATTATGTGTGCTTTGTTATGTGAGCATTGTAAAGTCTGATGTCAGCAGGTAGGAATGATTTCCTGTGCCGTTCCTTAAGGCAGCGGGGTTGAATGGCTGAAGCTGCTCTTTAGCTTGTCCACAGTTTTGTGGAGGGGGTGAGAGACATTGTCCACGATCGCCAGCAGTTTCACCAGCATCCTGTCCTCCCCCACCTCCTCCAGGGTCAACAAGCTCAGAGTGAACAACAACAGACCCTGCCTTCTTTATGAGTTTATTAAGTCTGTTTGCATCTAGTCCATGAGCCAGGGTCCCAAATTTGGGCCATCGGTATCATCTGGGGGGAGTGGTAGCGAAATCACTTTTTTTTCAGCTCATGAAGTTACTAACCCCCCAAGATAAATTCCGTTTTTGAAATCTGGTGTATATCTGGTTTAGGCTCATGGTAGGGATATTGTCAATATTCTCTAATATGGTGCTTGGTATCGTTGGAAAGGGGACCTTTTAGGCTTTCAATTAAGCCCCGTACTGAATCTGTCTGACAAACACAGAGGACATATGACTTCTTTAAACCAGAAATAACACATTTTCTCACAATTTCCGCCTGAACTGTATGATTTCTTTTATCCCTGTGGCATGAAAGAACACCAGGGACACAGAACTCAACAATTTCAATACTCAAGGCACTCGGATGATTCAGAAAATGTACAATATACCCATAGTATTTATTTGTGAGAGCCTTAAATTAGACTTGTGCAGCCAGCACAAGATCTTCAAAATAGAACGGAGCCAATAGAATGGACAAATAGAATACCCATTAGTCCAGGGCCAAATGGCCTATTTATTCATGTACAGTTGTAATAAAAAGTAATTGTTTCAATAGTGTTGTCAACATAATGCTTTTAAGTGGTTTAACAAAATGTTTCTATCATGTATTTTGATATTCACCCACTTTCAGTTAGAATGTCAGAAAGTAGCTCATGCACAGAATGTTGATGGCCCTTTACAAACTTCTCTTTATTACAAAAATGCAGATTGGATGATATACTCTTGCTCCATCTGAAGATCTCCTACTTGGTCTTTTTGGTAAGCTATTCTCTCCAGCTTCATCTGTAATGTTTTCTGTGGCTTTCCTTTTTAGAGTCTCTAATTCTCTTTTCATTGTGAAGAGGCTCCGGCATTTTCTGTGATAGTGGATTCTTGGGACTTTTTCTTCTCCAAGGTCTTTAGCAACATCTGTAAAAGGGCCATAGTTTCTCATTTTGGCTGCGTCAAGCAATGTTTTCCAGCAGTCATAGTCTTTATATATGGAAGCGAATCTGTTCCATAATTCAAATTAAAATGCATTAACAGAAATGCTTTTTCATTTTCAGAATATAGCTGCATTATGTGACTCAAAAATAAAATGAGTAATAAATTATCTAAATGCCTTTCATTTTCTTCTTCAAGACTGCTCATTTTGTTACACAATTAAAATAATAATTATAATTACATTTAAGATTTAATTTTCAAAATATGCCCCAGCAAATAGTTGCCAAAATTCAATTTGAAATGTCAAATTTGAAAATTAAAATGCATTAGCAGAAATGCTTTTTCATTTTAAGGTCAGAGCTGCATCATGTGACTCAAAAATAAAATGAGTAATAAATCATCCAGATTGCATTTTCATTTTCTTCTTCAAGACTGCTCACTTTTTAACTAAATTAAAATGATAAAGAAAATTACATTTGAGATTTAATTTTCAAAAGATGCCCCAGCAAATAGTTGCCAAAATTCAATTTGAAATGTCAAATTTGAAAATTAAAATGCATTAGCAGAAATGCTTTTTCATTTTAAGGTCATCGCTGCATTATGTGACTCATAAATAAAATGAGTAATAAATCATCCAGATTGCATTTTCATTTTCTTCTTCAAGACTGCTCATTTTGTGCCAGGGCTGAATAGTAAACTGCTTTTTCGTTTTAAAGCCCGCCCCCCGCAAAAAGTGTTTGGATTCGCAATCCCAAGCGGCGCAGGACAGTGACGTCAGCGGCCTCTGTTCTTCTTCAGCCCAAAGTCAAAGTCCTTCTAGACAAGTCAGGTCACTCGGCGGCCATCTTGGCGACGCCTCGAAAAGCCCAAAGAGACCAGACCCCTATCTAAATGAATGGAGGCATGGTCAAAACCACCCTTTAACGTGATAGCAGGACGGAAAAAACATACAGACATGCTCGCCAGTGAAATAAGATACAAATAAAAACCAAAAAAAATAACGACTTTACTGTAGAAATGATGTTTAAAACGCTCTTTTCCTACCGGGAGAACTCCACTGCGCATGCGCGGGGATTTACGACACCGACGTCCATCGTACGGCTGAATCTGTGCCGGCTGCTGTGCTCTGGCTCTACTCTGCCTGACCACTCATGTATGGACCAGATAATGTCTAATACATCATTTCTTATCATTCACTCTATAAATTAGATAAAGATCTGAACGCAGTAAATGTTTTACAACAGCTGAAAGTCTCTGATGGTCTCTGTCGTAAAAAAGTACTTGTGCGCATGCGCTGGTGAAACAACATGATTGGGCTATAAGTTTCCCGGTTCGGCTGTGACAACGCAGGTGATTGGCTGTTGGTGAAAGGGGCGGGATATGCGCCATCTTTGGCGTCGCAGATTTCCCCATTCAAAATGATCAGAGTGGCCTGTCTCTACAATAATAGAACGTCTCTGTTCAGCCCCAGTCTGACCGACCGTGCTACGCATCTAACACGTTAGGGGGCGGCAGTGTGCATGTTCGACGCTGGAGCAAGAAGAGAGACCGTGTGAAGGCTGGCATAGTTTGTTGTGGGTAACGCGTTACAAAGTAACGCGTTAGAGTACTCTAAATACTGTTTTCATGTAACGTAACGCGCTAGTTCGTGCGTCAAGGAATCAGTAACTTCGTTATTTTTTTCAAAAAGTAATCCGTTATTTTAAGAATTTCTCCGGATAAGGAAAGGAAAATCCCGACTGCAGCCTGCTTTTTGTCAGACAGTACTGTGCCACCTGCGGATGTGTCAGCGGAGGCGCAGCGCTGTGATGCGTCTGTGCCCTGCTGCTGACCTACGTTACCTGTGTGTGTGTGTGTGTGTGTGTGTGTGTGTGTGTGTGTGTGTGTGTGTGTGTGTGTGTTAGTGTTTTCGAACCCCCGGCAAGATGGCAGAGAGGACAGCTTTTGCATCGTGGAAGTACGCACATTATTTTCAATTCACCAGCGAAAAGGACAAGAACAACATAACAGTAACATGCACACTCTGCGTTGGTGAAAAGCTTCTGTCGACCGCAAAAAAAAAAAAAAATTAATAAAACGCTATGTGGCATATTGCTGACTGTCTTTCCTGTTACTGTTATCCTGCAGAGTTAATTTGGTTGGATGACTGACGTTATTCATCATTGTCACGACTTCTCGGTGCATTTAAAGGAGGCTGTGTGTGTGTCAGTTAAGTTGCAGCATGTGTGAGGCGCTGCAAACGGCTTTTCATTTTTGGTAAGGTATGAGTACTCTAACGCGTTACTTTTATTCATAGGTAACGCTGTAACGTAACTGATTACTTTTAATTGATGGTAACGTTGTAACCTAATTAACTACTTTCCAAAGTAACGATACCCAACACTGGTTATAACCAGTCAACTGAACAACAATCTTTTCACAAAACTGACAAAACCTTGTCAAACTGTCAAAATCCATCAACATTCTGTGCATGAGCTACTTTCTGACATTCTAACTGAAAGTGGTTGAATATCAAAATAGATGATAGAAACATTTTGTTAAACCACTTACAAGCGTTATGTTGACAACACTATTGAAACAATTACTTTTTATTACAACTGTACATGAATAAATAGGCCATTTGGCCCTGGACTAATGGGTATTCTATTTGTCCATTCTATTGGCTCCATTCTATTTTGAAGACTTGTATGGGTATATTGTACATTTTCTGAATCATCCGAGTGCCTTGAGTATTGAAGTTGTTGAGTTTTGTGTCTCTGGTGTTCTTTCATGCCACGGGGATAAAAGAAATCATACAGTTTAGGCGGAAATTGTGAGAAAATGTGTTATTTCTGGTTTAAAGAAGTCATATGACCTCTGTGTTTGTCAGACAGATTCAGTACTGGGCTTAAATGAAAGCCTAAAAGGTCCCCTTTCCAACGATACCAAGCACCATATTATAGAATATTGACAATATCCCTACCATGAGCCTAAACCAGATACACACCAGATTTCAAAAACTGAATTTATCTTGGGGGGTTAGTAACTTCATGAGCTGAAAAAAAAGTGATTTCGCTACCACCCCTGCACTCCTACCATGATTTTTCTAGTACCAGGGATGTATACCTTGCCAAAAAACAATGATAGCATTTGTCCCCCCGATGATACTGGTCAACCCCCCTGGCTCATGGTCTAATCCGTCGTTTTGATGCCCGCACCCCAGGACACCACATTTTGAGTAGTGTATTCAGTGTGTTTCAACATGTATGTTGTGGTCATAGAACAGTATGTGTAAGCATTTAAGAGGAGAGAGTGAGAGCTGGACTAACATTTCAGGTCCCATGGAGGTGAAAGAAGAAAACACACAATGCACACAACACTAGCTGTCAGAAATGGCCTCTCTCCCACTGGAGCTACTGACAAAACACAAACTGACAGCTAGATTGTGTGTGTGTGTGTGTGTGTGTGTGTGTGCGTGTGTGTGTGTGTGTGTGTGTGTGTGTGTGTGTGTGAGAGAGAGAGAGAGAGAGAGTGAGAGAGAGACGTCTGGCCTAATCGCCTTGTTGGAGGAAGTGGGACATGAAATCCACCAGCCACCCCATACAACTACATATATGCTTGTCTTCTACCCTCATTTCTCCTTCCAGGGATTTAGAAAAGAAAAAACTGACTCGTCCAGTTATATGAACAGTACATATCCTAACATACTAAAACAGGGGTTCTCAAATACAAATCTTAAAGGGCCACAAAGATTTTTTTCAATGACTCAAAGGTCCATGTGTTGAGGTTGGTCAGGCCATATGCAATAATACTGTAATATTCGAAACAAAATGTCCTTTTTTCAAAACAACATTAAAAACACGAACTAAAATAAAATGTCATTTCCATTTTGACGTAAATTAAAATACATTGTTGAATATTTTCTCTTTTTGTTTGCCTTCAAACATTGTGTCCATCCCTTCAGTCATGCATTCTTATTATTTCTGCATCTGAGAATGGCTTCTTGTGCTTACCCAGAATCCACACCACTCTAAGTGAGCACTCACACACGCTTTTTGTTGTTGTGTCATAGATGTGACAAGAATCCTGCTTGCAGCTTGATATGACAATTTCAGTGCATTTATTTTTGTTGTTCTTACCTCTGAATTTTGAGGAAACATCTCTTCAAAATTCCTATGCTTCGTCTCATAATGCCGTTTCAAATTGGAAATCTTCATCACAGCTATAGTCTCCTGGCATATTAAGCACATGGGTCTTGTGCTGGTTGGAGGGAGAATGGATGCAAATTTTTCAGTCCATTCTTCTTTGAATTGCCGATTTTCACTGTCCACTTTTCTTTTAGCAGTGAACTTGGAACACGCCATTTTCGTGCAATCTAGGCTCCTACAGCCGGCAAAACTTCAATATGCGAACTGCTCCAAAAACGAAAGTGAAAGTTAAAAATTGCGCTGCAGCAGTTGTCTGTGTATCGTTGGCATGGATGCAAGTCCCGGTATACACGTGCTGACCCAACCAAAACACATAGTGAAGAAATAATAGTTCTGCGGGCACAAATGGGAGGCCGGCGGGCCGGATGCAGCCCGGGGGCTGCCAATTGAGGACCACTGGTCTAGGGACATTTTCTGACATACTCATAGAAGCAGAAACCCGCATTAGCACAGTGGAGGACCGGATCACTTCACTAGCAACCGAGCCATCACCACACAGAAAAAAGTCCAGAATAGGGCTGCACGATATGAGTCCTCTGACACACAAACTGGGAGAATGATGAGTGAGCAGACATCCCCTGCTCTGCTGAACAATCATTTCATTATAAAACGTTTATAAACGGACCTTTTGATTATACCAGTTGTTGCACTGTCGCAGTGATTAATACGGAGCCCCTTAAGGGACATGGGTGAAAAAAAATGATGGGTGAAAAAAAAAATGATGTCATTTTTGCCGGATCTTGCAAAACCTTTGCAAAACCTTTGCAAGATCCCGCAAAAGCTGTAACATACATCAAGAAAAAAAAAGCTGTAACATATGACATCAAGAAAAAAAAAAGCTGTAACATATGACATCAAGAAAAAAAAAAGCTGTAACATATGACATCAAAAAAAAATGATGTCATTTTTGCCGGATCTTGCAAAACCTTTGCAAAACCTTTGCAAGATCCCGCAAAAGCTGTAACATACGGTGGCCCTGAGGTGCAAAACACAACGGCAAATCAGAAAGCACGAATGCAAATTAGAAAACACAAACGCAAATCAAGAAACACGAACGCAAATCAGAAAACACGAATGCAAATCTGAAAACACAAACGCAAATCAGAAAACACAAACGCAAATCATAAACACAAGGACGTTAACCAAACCGGAAGAGGTAGGTACCCTCGGGCGACAGGAATCGTTGCTGATTGGACTGGTCCGTTCTTTGAACCGGAAAGGACGTGGTTTACATGTTTTCAAAATAAGAGCGCTGCCAGTGACGACTTAAGCACTGCTATTAAAGAATACTTTGATGCAAGACACGGATATGATGATGTTTGATGTTTTATGATGTTTTACCTATTTCGGCCATAAGCGGTCATATTGACCGCACATCATTTCGCGCGGTTTGCTGCTTTCATTGTCTCTTGTCTCTAACTTTGTTAGTGGTCTCCAGCTGCACTGCTTTGTGAATTTACTTCTAATTTAATTATGACAGAGTTGTATTATATCGTCTGGTTGGCACCACGGGCAAACATAAACACAAGTTCCCCCCTCCGTGAAACAGCGAGCGGGGCTGATCAACACGAGGGTATTGGGGTGATGCGACTCTGACTGTGTACCAGGTAAAGCCGAGGAAGAATGTCTGCATCCTGAGCACCGTGCACGCAGCTGTGGGCACCTTTAGTGGGGCGAAGGCAAAACTATGATCTGTGTGTCTGTGATTTACTACAACTATACCAAGTACGGCGAGGACCCGGACTAGATGGCGTGGGCGTACTCCGCCGTCAGAGGCGGTACAGAAGATGTGCAGTGTGGCACTGCGGTCACGCCAGCCGTCTTTGGTTTTCACGTAGTCAAGCCAGCCGCTCCAACATTTTAAGTGTGTCCTTATCACAGACTTTATGGCAAACGCACAGAAGCAAGTGGGAAAGCCCATAGGGAAAGCCAGCGCTAACTCACAAGAGCGTGTGGGAACTTCCGGTTTTCAAAATAAAACGTATGTGTTAAATGTATTAAGATTTTATTTTGTTAAATATGAGAACTACATTAAAAATTCATAAGAATTATAAGGGCAAGTAAAATGCAATAAAGCAGGTGCACATCATAAAGCAAGCTCAAAGCTACTGTCATGTGTTGACTTTGAGCCGATAAGTAACATGACCTGGCATTTACAATATAAAATAAATTAAAAATTCATAAAAATATTAAATGTGTCCAAATACAATAAAAAGACATGTGTCATAGAGCAAGCTTACCACCCTGTGTTGATTTTGAGGCAATAGGTCACATGACCTAGGAGTTATTGAGCTCCAATGCTCATAATAATGTATTTTACACTTTAAATATTAGCATTAGAGCTCAATACTTCTAGGTCATGTGACCTGTTGGCTCAGAATCAGTGTAGGACAGTAGATCGAAGCTTGCTCTATGACACACGCCTCTTTTTATTGCATTTGAACACATTTAATATTTTTATGAATTTTTAATGCCTTCATAATGAAAGCTAAATATTAGCATTATAGCTCAATAACGAAAGGTCATGTTACCGCGTTTCACGTTTTTTGATTTGCGCTTTCTGATTTGTGTTCGTGTTTTCTGATTTGCGTTCGTGTTTTCTGATTTGCATTCGTGTTTTCTGATTTTGCCTTGGTGTTTTTTGATTTGTGTTCGTGTTTTCTGATTTTGCCTTGGTGTTTTTTGATTTGTGTTCGTGTTTTCTGATTTGCGTTTGTGTTTTCTGATTTGCGTTCGTGTTTTCTGATTTGCGTTTGTGTTTTCTGATTTGCGTTCGTGTTTTCTGATTTGCCGTTGTGTTTTGCACTTCAGGGCCACCGTAGAGAACACTTTGCTGGTTGTTCAGTAAAGTTGGAAAGACATTCACAGATTCGAACTTCCGGGATCACTAAATCTGAAGTGAAACGTTTTTCAAACACAAATGATGCCTCTGTCCCACCATAATAGCATGGACTACGAGCTACAAGGACCAAAACCCCGATTTTTTACTAAAATAAGCCGTCCTCCGAGCTCGACGGACAACATTGATCTCTATGCACAGCCGGCAGCCGGGTGAGTGCGCAGGGACTGTCTACAAATTGCAAGACGAGAGTAAAGATGCTGCAAACAAAAGTCAATAACTCCACTGTTATACAGTAGCTACAGACACTCCAAAATCACTACACACATCAAGGGGATCCTCATGGTCATACTACAACAGCTGCTTTGTAAAAAAAATGCGCATTTTTATAATTTTGGTGATTTTTTATTGGTATAAATCATTAATATCTACCATTATTAATCAATAACTCCACTGTTATACTGTACAGAGACTCCAAAATCACTACACACACCAAGGGTCTCCTCATGGTCCTACTACAACAGCTGCTGTTTCTGAAAAATATAACGTCCTCTTATGAGGGTCAGGTATATACATATATATATAAAATTGCCTAGTGGTGAAAGGTTTTTATGAGGTTGCACGTCAACGGCCAGCAGCCACAAATGCGACATTGTCGCCAGCGCAAATTGCGCAGAAGCTGACCTGGCTTTCCTCATGGCATATATGGGCAGAGTCAGAATAATTTGTTGCAAATTATTCTGACTCTGCCCATATATGCCATGAGGCAGAGTCAGAATAATTTGTTGCAAATTCAACATCAGTGTTATTCTTCCCCCCTACTGTTTAGTGCCATTGCAGCGTTTATAGCAGGGATGGAAATTAAACCCGCCACCCGCCAAATGCGGGTGAATTTGTGTGCTGGCGGGTGAAATGAATCAGTTTACCAGGTTAATTCCAGTCAGATCTGATCCAATTAATCTCAATGATCGATATCTTGGTTAAGGTATAACAGCACGCTTCCCACGAGCCTAGAGTTAGATCGGGTCAAATTATATGTTTCTGATTGGACCAAAGTGTCAGTTGGACTTCAGAAGGGCCGGAATTCAACATTAAGTTCAACATACTATAACGGCCGTAAGCGGTCACTTGGACCGCTGGATTTAAACCTTATTATGTCTCATGTAAATACCCAACTGAGTGATGAATGCATTCATTGTGTCATGATATATTTTTTAAAAAACGAAATAACACCAAAGTGTACATTTTAACACGTTTAATTATACATTTATCGATATCATAGTAAACCGTAATTATTGCTATGTACACAAGATTTTAATAGAGAAAACTCAGAACAAGAAAATTAACCATTAAAAGTAACTTATGTGACTATGAAACATTTTATTTTAAAACTTAATATATAATAAAATAAACAATAATAATCGAAAAAGCTGGAAACGAGCTAAACTAAAACAAAAAATTAAGAGCCGTTTCGATCACTTTGAGCACTCCTTGAATAAGATGCGGGCATTGATCCAGCCAGGTCGAGGATGTTATAGAAGACCACTGGCCATCTTCGCTGACACAGACACGGAGGCAGTGCCGGTCCAAAAGAGCTGCAAACGGAACCAAACATCGGACCCTTGAAATGCCACAAGCCCGAGTGTGGTGACTGTGCGAGGAGAGCGGACGTAATCTGCAGACTGTGACCAGTGATCACAACGGCTCTTTGTTTTAGATCAGCTCGTTTCCAGCTTTTTCGATCATTATTATTATTGTTTTGTCATAGGCTATGTTATTAAGTGTTAAAATAAAATGTTTCATAGTTAAATACGTTACTTTTAATTGTTCATTTTCTTGTTCTGAGTTTTCTCTATTGAAAAAGTATCTGTAAAATGGCGGCCGGTGCTGCAGCATGGCGTGCAGTGGGAGAGTTTGCAAGAGAGTTTTCGCGTATTAAACCCGAGATTTACCACACTGAAGACGGTAGAGTCATAGTTGAGGATGAACTACTGAACTTTATTATGATTAAAATGCGAACACTAAGCCATGATATTGTGTCGATAGTAACGAGCAGTTTCAGCTCTGAGCGGATTGAGTCCTCTAAAGCAGTTTTGGCTGAGCTCTTTCCACATAACAAACGATGGATCTCCCACAGGGGACAGAAGAAGGACATTAACAATGTCAAAATGTGCCTGCAAGTGCTTAATGAGTGTGGTGAAGAGATCCCAAGATTTGTATCGCACTTCCTGGATGAATTACCCCCGTTTCATTTAAACACATTGATGTGTCTGCGCTCCTTGGAAAAATGCAGCAAATCAATGCTGACATTGACTACCTAAAACGAACTATGGGAACTCAGGTAGCTGCCTGTGAAAAATTGCGGGAGGTTTTCGCTAAACTTGACAGCCGCCTGACTGCTGTGGAAGCGCACGCTGGGCCGGACACTACTTTTTCCGGTTACCTGCCTCTCTGCTGTGGAGATACAACCGGGCCCTGCGCTCAGGGCAACAGGTCTCTCCTCGATTGTGATGGAGAAGTCGCCGGGCCCTGAGCCTGCCCCCTGCACTCCCTCTGGAGCTAATGGATGGGCTACAGTAAGACCTGGAGGGACCAACGTAAGTCAACCAGCCCAGCCTGTTGATCCAGCCCTGGGACAAACGCAGACCCCTCCATGGAGCTTGGTTGTAAGAGATGGGCGCCGACAGAAGCAGGTACGACAGAAGCAGGTATCTGAGGACACTGCCCATCGACGCCCTACACCTCGCACTGTAAAAACTTCAGCGGGGCATGTGAGAAAGAAAACCGGCATTATTGGGACTGGTGTGGTTAGCAATATACCGGCTGTCAAAACAAAGACGGTAAAGGTATTTGCTACAAAATTTGATCTCAGTGTGGACGCTAACACTCTCAGTGAGTATCTAAAAATGAAGCTGGATTGGGAGGTGACATGTAGGAAAATAGAGACGACCCAGAGTAGATTCAGTTCTTTCAGTGTTCTTTCCGCTGAATGTAATGATGTGGCGGAGATGTACGATCGGCAACTCTAGCCCGCTGGGTCCTTTGTCCGGCGCTACTATGAGCCTCGGCGCTCTAGAGGAGCAGACGGAGGCCCGGCTGCAGGTCCGGGAATGTGCCTGGCTCTCGAGAGGAGGGGCTGCTGCACGGTAGCAGTGCTGGGGTGCCGGTCGCGTCTGGTGGGGAGGATGGGATGAAGGCCAGCTACCCCGCAGGGCGCGACAAAACAAACTGAATGCGTGTGGCTTCATACAACACTCGCGGGTTGCGAGCAGGACATACTGCTTCTGATAGATCAAGACGTTTAGTTGTGGACACATTGCTGGACAAATGTGATATTCTGTGCCTGCAAGAAACCTGGCTGGCGAAACAAGATCTGGACAAGTTGAACTCTCTACACATGAACTTCCATGAGGCTGGAGAGTCCATACTGACCTCAGTAAGAGGCTGATTCGAGGTAGGATAGCTGGGGGTGTAGCCGTTTCTTCTTTGCAGCGGGAGCGGGTGCTGCTGCTGACGGTGACGCAGCACCTGTCTCCTGGCTCTCGTCACCTTTCTGTCTGCTGTCTGTCTGATCATGATAACAAGTGTATGAGGAAAACAATGCAGGCACGCGGGGGGTCGGGTTCGGGCCGGGTTCAGGCCGACAATTCATGCTGGTGTGTCGGGCTGCGTCGGGTTCGGCTGAGCAGTATGCTGAGGGAAAAGAGGCCTTCAGACTCTGGTCAGAGGCAGGTAGGCCTAGACATGGGTTTTTGCTAGAATTGAAAAAAACGCACAAATGCTAAAGTTAAGTACGCACTGCGCTTTATTAAGAAAAATGAAAACACAATGAGAGCAGACTCGCTTGCCAGAAAGCTACAGAACAACAATACTGACTTCTGGAAAGAGGTCAAGGTAATGAATAACAGTAAAACACCCCTATCGTCTGACATTGAAGGGGTTAGTAGCCCAGAAAAACTAGCTGAGCTTTGGCGTGGGCACTATCGTAACCTTTTTACTTGTGTTAAAAGTAACCCAGTTAAAATCATTCATGAACATATTGATCTTTCAGCAGATATGACAGGTAGGGCAGCAGATATATTTGATGCCATTAATATTTTGGTTAACAACAAAGCCTGTGGTATGGACTGCATCATTGCCGAACATCTAAAATATGCCAGCCATAAGCTCTGCCCTTTGCTTTCCATGTGCTTTAATGGTTGCCTGGTTCATGGGGTCCTGCCAAATGCTATTATGTCTGTAATCTTAGTGCCTGTGCTTAAGTGTAACCCAGTGTTATTTTATTGTTAAAACTTTTATTTTCATTTTTTAGTTAATGTGAGTCTTTCTGCCAGATCTTGTTTTTCCTATGGACGGTGAATGCATCACAGTGTCGCAAATGGCAGTTTTTCGTCAAGTATTGTTTTTCCAATTTACTATGAATGCACCGCAGGACTGCACACGGCAGCTTCGGTTAGCGAGGGAGAGAAAAACTTTCTTCACTTCTTCTGAGAGTCGGAATGAGAAATGACTGGAAACAAACACAGCTTTATCACTGAGAATGTCCTTTTTTGTAAGTTGTAAAGTGATATGGTCGAGTCCTGTGATGGTTTAAGCCAAGGAGAGTAGAATATTGTCGAAGAATATCCTGATGAGTGTTAAATGTATGCATTTAGCAGCCTGTTCTTGAATGTATGAACAAATAGTGTGAATCAGTGTACACTTTAAACTATAAAACCAGTCAGGATATGCAATTTTTTTGTGGAGAAGTGATTGTTCTAGGCTGCAAACGAGTTGTTAGCTGTTTGCAGTGAAGAGCTTAGCTAGCACACCTACTCGTGTTTTTGTAGCAGGAGCACTGCACGTGAGCTAACACATGCTGTGTTGAGTGATGTCGTGAACCCGGCATAAGTTTAATATGCACTTTTATTTGTTCCACTGGTCATTTATTGTGTTATTATTTTGTTTTGGATAGGGAGAAATGTATTGTTATTGGCCAGTAACTATGACAACTGGAAGCAAAACAGCATTTCTGTCTTAAAGATATTCTTGATTATTTTGAAATCCAAATGCAGGTAATTCATTTTAGGTGGATTATACATTTTATTTTGCACATTGAGTAATTGCACTGCATGTTTTGTGCAGGCTGGTTTTTCCTGTTGATGGAATCGTTTTAAAGAATGAGCAGTGCTATCCATGGACTAGATTCTGCCTGAAGAGTCTGCAACGGACGTTCTGGATCTGATGGCCACCTGTTTTCCAGGAGAGTGGTAGGACAAGAAAACGGATTTCCCACTTCCTTTGGAAGATTTGCGTATTTTTTTATTTTATCTGAGATCTCAGACCTTTTTTTAAAATATATTTTTACTTGGGTCAGGCCTGACAAAAACAAACACACACACATACAAAAAACTGAGTGCGACATACTGACATGGACAGTGTGAAGAACTGCATGAAAAAGACAACAACCTAAATGAACGGGATTGAAACTGATAACTCATTGGTAACAGATGTCATTCAACTGACTGAACTTATTTGTTTTCCTCTCTGTTCCATTTGTTTCTGTTCATGTCCATGTTGTCAGACAACTTTTTTTGGGTCAGGTCTGTTAGTGAGAATGGTTAAGATTTTGACAATACACATTCTACTTTTCTACTAAAATAATTGTCGGTCTCTTATTATGGTTGGAGGTTTTTTTCTTTTTTTCACTCTAAGCAGAGTTACCATTGCCAATCTCCGTACGAATCCTAATTATTTGAGCCCTGGATTGTGTAGATTTAGACAGTTGTGTTCTGAGAGACCAAATTGATTCAGATTTAGACTATTTTTTCCCTGACTACACAGAAAAAGGGTGACATAAGGACAAGGCTTGTAAGCTCAACAGTATTGATAATTATCGACCTATTGCATTAGCCAGTATCTTGTGTAAAATTCTGGAGAGAATACTGTTATGAAAACTAGAAATGTATGTCCTTACTCATGACAATCAGTTTGGGTTCAAAAGAAAGCATGGAACTGACCTCTGTATCTATGCACTTAAAGAGATTGTGTCCAGGTAAACTAGCCTGAATTCATCTGTATTTCTATGTTCTATTGATGCGTCTAAATCATTTGACAGAATTAATCACGAAAAACTGTTTTTGAAATTGCTGGATAGAGGTGCCCCTAAATTTTTAGTGAGAATTTTAGTGTTTTGATATGCCCATCAAACATTTCAGGTTAAATGGGACAATGTTGTATCTGCTCCATTCTGTGTCAGTAACGGAGTGCGTCAAGGAGGAATTTTGTCACCTATCTTATTTAACGTTTACATGGATGAATTATCACATCAGTTAAATAGATTAAAAACAGGCTGTCTTGTGGGCAGCACTACTGTTAATCATCTTATGTATGCAGATGACCTGGTTCTGCTCTGTCCATATAGTGCTGGGCTGCAGCAGATGCTGAAGGTGTGTTCTCAGTATGGCTTGGATTATGACATTAAATATAATGCTAAGAAAAGCCATATAATGATAGTCAGAAGTGCTGAGGACAGGAAATGTACTTTCCCGACCTTCTACTTGTCAGACAGCCCTCTCGGTGTGTGTGAGGAGATCAGTTACCTAGGTCATGTCATATCTGATGACTGGACAGATGACAAAGATCTCTACAGACAGCGCTGTAAAATTTATGCTCAAGCAAATATGCTTATAAGTAAGTTCTCTATGTGCTCTGACTCTGAAGTGTTCATTGTTTAGAACCTATATCACTCCATTGTATACTGCTCAATTGTGGTGTAACTATAAGAAAAAGAGTATGCAGAGGCTTAAGGTAGCATACAATGATGCATTGAGGTTGCTGCTTCGTGTCCCTAGGTGGCACAGTGCCAGTGAATTATTTGTGTCCACCAGAGTGCCTACAGGTGAGGCACTCTTAAGACAATTGATGTGTAGCTTTATGAGTCGCCTGGACAAATCAGAGAACCACGTAGTTGAAGCCCTAGTCAGCCCTATGAAAAGCTGCTACAGATTCAATTCTAGGCTCAGATGGCATTGGTGCAATAGATTGTATATTTTATAGGATAATATGTAATTTTTATGTATTTTATGTGTCTATGTATTTCCTCTTTATACTATTTATTGTTGTATGATGTATGATATGGACCCGTGTCTGCAATAAAGCATTATTATTATTATTATTATTATTATTATTATTAAATAAGTTACTTTTAATTGTTCATTGTCTTGTTCTGAGTTTTCTCTATTGAAATCTTGTGTAAATATGCAATAATTACGGTTTACTATGTGCGATGATGTAAATATTGATAAATGTATAATTAAACTGGTTAACATGTTCATTTTGGTCTTATTTCGTTTTTTAAAAAAATATCATGACACAATGAATGCATTCATCACTCAGTTGGGTATTTACATGACAGATTATAGAGTTTAAATCTAGCGGTCCAAATGACCGCTTTCGGCCGTTCTAGTAGTTTTGAATTCTGGCCCTTCTGAAGTCCAACTGACACTTTGGTCACGGGGGATCCGTTGTGTGACAGCGGAGAGTCAGCAGCTGGATTTTGCGGCCACGGTCAGTAGTATTAGTAGGTGTATAGGCAAACAAACAAACAACAACCACCCCAACCATTATACATTGTATTATTACATTTGTGGGAAGTTATTATGGAGCCAGAACGATGACATTAAAATTTGGCATCCAAAAAAAAAATTGGCATTGAAAACAAAACCAGCACTGAAAAAGGAAACATTGGCATTGAAACATTTGTATTGAAAACAGTTGTATTGGCTTTGAAAAAGTTTTGGCACTGAAAAAAGAAACTGATTAAAATAATTAAATCTGAAAATCTTATTATTTTATTTATTGGGATTTTTTTGTATTTTTCAATGACAATCTTTAGATTTTTTTCTTCATGTCACTTTTTTTCAGTGACAGATTTTTTTTACAATGTCAGTTTTTTTTCCTACAATGTCAGTTTTTTTTCAGTGTCACTGATTTTCAGTTTCAACTTTCTGTCACTGTTTTGACGTCGAGAGGGCGGGGCCTGAGGGGAGGGGCAAGTAGAGCGTGGTTTGCATATCATTAGAGAAGGTAATGGCTGTAGCCTGCGGGAAGGCGGAGCTGGACGGTCCAGCCACAATAGCATTTAGGATCCGTGTGCCGGCCATCTCTGGGCCACACAGAGTCCAACACTGCAGCCCCGGCTCGGAACGACACAACAAGCAAAAAACCTGCTGTTCAACTGTTGTGCTAACTGGGGCTAGTGGTCCGTGCTTGGCGCCCGGAGCTCGTTAGCTCCGTGCTACTACCACACTCCATAGGCATATAGAGACCGGAGCTCGGGAGCTCCGCGACAGAAACAGATATACAGAGACTTAGACACATCAGGAGAGAGCTTGAAGAAAAGTTTGCGAGGTAGTTGGACTCTGTGTTGCCCAGAGACGGCCGGCACACGGATCCTAAAGGCTATTGTGGCTGGACCGTCCACCTCCGCCTTCCCGCAGGCTGCAGCCATACCTTCTCTAATGATATGCAAACCACGCTCTACTTACCCCTCCCCTCAGGCCCCTCCCTCTCGACGCCAAAACAGTGACAGAAAGTTGAAACTGAAAATCAGTGACACTGAAAAAAAACTAACATTGTAAAAAAAAAGCTGACATTGTAAAAAAAAATCTGTCACTGAAAAAAAAGTGTCATGAAGAATAAATCTAAAGATTGTCATTGAAAAATACAAAAAAAATACCAATAAATTAAAATAATAAGATTTTCAGATTTTAATTATTTTAATTAGTTTCTTTTTTCAGTGCCAAAACTTGTTTCAAAGCCAATACAACTGTTTTCAATACAAATGTTTCAATGCCAATGTTTCCTTTTTCAGTACTGGTTTTGTTTTCAATGCCAGTTTTTTTTTGGATGCCAAATTTTAATGTCATCGTTCTGGCTCCATAAGTTATTACAATAAAGATTTTCACGTCCCCACAAATAAATCATTGCAAACGTAGTAGTTATTACATGTGGAGGAAATAGCATGTTACGTTTGTAGTAGGCAGCGGCTCTTACGTTTGTGGAAAATGTATTACATTTGTGGGTTTATCACATTAAATGCTGCAAATTTTAATACATTTGTGGGTTTATTGACGATGTTAAATGACGATGATTGTCTCTTAATACCCTACAAAGCCTCCTGTAGGCCTGATGCAGATAGACAATGAAGCCAAGAAATTATAATAGGGAATGTTCTACCTGCTCTTATGCACAGAGCACATCTTATTATAGGCTAATATCTTTAACGTCAACATTACTCAGTAGTTCTAGTGAGGGAAAATTAGCTTTGTTTGTGATTAAAATATGACGATGAGGACCCAACGATTGGCCTTGCTTTCCTTCCCAAACTATGTTGAAATTGCATCTTTAAACAGCCCAATTTTCAAGATTTTCAAAATTTCCCCAACCACGTTAAAAAAATACTCTATCTGCGTAGTGATGCCGGTGTTGTGCCAGAAAACGACTGCTTGCCAAAAAACAACTGACCCCAACGGGAACGCCCATCGGGGTGTTACTGGTCTCTCCACAGCAAATGACTGCTCCCGACGGCGTGTTACTGCAGTCCACAGCAGAACTGCGAGGATATGTTGTATTGAGAAGTAGGCTGTCATTCTGTCATACGCTACAACTTGTCTTTAAATAAACAATCATGAGATGAGTTTATTCATCCTCCTAAAATCATTTAAACTAATTTAAGTCGGCTATAACTTCATTTATAGGTTAAAACGGTGTAAATTCACATGTCACGTTACAAAATATTGCGTTTTTAAAAAAAATTACTATTATCTTACAACAGCAGCAGCAGCATAAACAACAACGACAATATAAGTATACCACCAAAACTCATCTAATGATTGTTTATTTAAAGACAAGTTGTAGCGTATGACAGAATGACAGCCTACTTCTCAATACAACATATCCTCGCAGTTCTGCTGTGGACTGCAGTAACACGCCGTCGGGAGCAGTCATTTGCTGTGGAGAGACCAGTAAAGCCTGGTTTATGCTTCTGCGTCGCGGCGACGGCGTAGCGACGTCGTCGACCCTACGCCGTCATTGAGCATTCGAAGTTCTGCGTCGAGGAACGCGTTGTTCTGCAATTCACAGGTGTGGCTGTGTCTGTTTGGTTTCGTGGGGGGTTCATATCGGATTCCTTGGTTTTCTTCTGGTCAGACAGTAAACCATGGCAACTGAGAGGGAGCGGGTGTTTTTGGAGATGGAGCTCGTGGATATTGAACAACAAATGTTGAAGCGCAGGCGACACAGAAGACATTTGCGGAGGTGGTCTGTCCGGCGGCGCACGTCAGGCTACGGCGTAGGGTCCGTAGCCTGACGCAACACCTGTATCTGACCACTTTTTTCAGTAACGAGTAATCTAACACGTCAATATTTACAAACCAGTAATCAGATTAAAGTTACTTATCATTATTTTTGTCATTTTCCTTAGCAAAAATATATATTTCTGCTTTCTTCTTGTCTCGAGGAGTGATGTCACGTGTGCCACAAGTCTCGTTTTCAGGACGAGCGCAACTCAGGTGTAACACCACGCAGCGACACAAACAACAATGGAGGGAGGAGAGAGATGTGCGTTTTCTAGCTGGAAATACAGTCATTATTTTGAGTTCCTGTCAGCTAAAGATGAGAATTGTCTTTGCGAGATCCCGCAAAAATGACATCTTTTTTTTCACCCATCATTTTTTCCACCCCCCCATGTCCCTTAAGGGGCTCCGGAGATTAACGCTCTTTACAAGGAAGCATGTGAGCATGTTGCTAACGTTAATGATGGTAGCGGTGTTTCCCCAGTGTAACAGAGCCGACAGTTACTGCACCTTTACATCAGAGAACAAATGGAATATATCACCATTCAACGTTACGTTGTTGAAGACTCCTGTGACCGATAAGTACTTGATTACTTTGAAACACTGTAACACTGGCCAACTGCCTGGTAGCGAGGCCTCACCTCACAGATGGAAGAGTTGGAAAACCGTCAACACCGCTCCAATCTGAGGCTGGTTGGATTACCCGAAGGATCGGAGAATGAGATGCCCGTACATTCTTAATGACATGGCTACCCAAGGCACTTGGCATAGAACGACCGCTAACTATCAAGAAAGCCTACTGGCTGTGGAAAATGCTGCAGCAGACCCAGGATTAGCAGGGGTTGTATGGAATTCGGCCACGGATTCTCCTGATAAAATTCCTGACATATCGAGATAGAGATCGAGTTATGAAAGCAGCACGTCTGAAAGACGAAATCATAGTTGAAGTTGGCCGTGTCATGTCATTCCTGGATCTTTCCACTGATGTCCAAAGGCAGAGGAAACTTTTTGACGGAGTGAAACAAAGTGTGCGCCAAATGTGAAGGAATATGGATTTCTGTTCCCTGCAAACATGTGAATCCTACATAACAAGAGCTGGCACTACTTCACTTCCCCATCCCAAGCTGAAGAATTCATCCGAAAGATTAAGAAGGCGAACATCAACCATGACGTGCAGAAAGAGTCATTAGCTGAAACGCAAGTACCAGAGACCTTTAAGTGATAAGAAATCTGACGTTGATCTCTCGGAGTCTGTTCTGGTAAGCTTTTAGCATAATTGATGGCGAGCTTAGAGGTTAACATAGACATAGACTTTGTCTGTCCTCTCAAAAAGGACAAAATAATAATAAAAAAAAAGACTAACCTTTATGCGTCACATACAAACATTGTATTTTTCATCCACATAAAGAAGCAATTCGCCAGAACACATCAGACTTATTTTTTCTTTTCTTTTTTTTCTTTTCATAGTATTGGTTGCGATACTGCTCCTCCAGAGGATCAGGCTTCAGTCTAATTGGGAGGGAGGGGAGATGTGTGTGTTCGGCTGCACAGGGTTTAGGCTAGGCCTTTTTGTTGTTGCCTCATTTAGGAGAGGCCCTTGTTATTTCCTGTTTTATTTGTTTGTTCTAAAGGCACACTTCTCCCTTTATTATAAGGCATGATTAATAAGTTTGTTGCAAATAAGATAAGCTTACTGACTTCATCATGAGTGGTCATACTAAAAAAAATGTAATTTCATGGAATGTTAAGGTTTTTAGGAAGATAGTGAAATTAAAACTAGTAGTGTCCAGGTTGAAGCGTCTTAAAACACAGATAGCTTTTATTCAAGAAACCCATTTACTTTCCAGTGAATATACCCATTTAAAAAGAAGGTGGCAAGGTGAAGTCCTATCTGCCTCATTCTCATCTCATTGCAATACTTGTACACTCATCTGTACCATTAAGGGTTTATAATATCATACAAGACACTGCAGGCAAATTTGTTATCATTCAGGGCTCTTTACTAAATAAAGACATTAATTTAGTATGTCTATATGGTCCTAATAGTGATGATACATAGTTTTATAATAACCTGTAACTTTTATTGATGTTACATGGTCACAATTGTATGGCAGGAGACTTTAACTGTACTCTAAATCCTACACTGGATAAGTCATCAGGTGTGGACACGTCACATATGCAGAGTAGGAAGATAATACAACACTTTATGTATGTGTGTTTATGTGTGTTTATGTATAAATCTCTGATAAATCTGAAGAAATAGGAATCCTTCCAGGCGGGAATATTCATGTCACTCAGCTACCCATAACTCTTATTCCCGCATAGACTATTTCCCTATTTCTAAGCCTATGATAGCCAGTGTGAATGACTCAGTGTACAAAGGTATTGTCATTTCAGATCATGCGCGACTACTAGTCACTCAATTACAATGGCCCAAACCACCAGAAGGATCCAGACCCTGCATGATAATCGCACATGTGCATCTTTACACAGGAGAAGGAAAAGATTCTGCGGCTCGGGAGGCAGAGTTCAATGGAATACAAAGGTAACTGAATCTTACTCTTCCCCGACTACACTGCGGAGGTGATGGAGCAACGGCGGTGCTTCCATGAGGTGCTGCAGCTGCGGAGAGAGAAGGAGATTCGGCACTCGCTGTGCTTCCCGGCCAGACTCCACATCCACTACCAAGGGCAAGTAAAAACATTGAGCCATCCGGTAGGGCTGCTCGATTATGTCAAAAATCATAATCACGATTATTTTGATTGATATTGTAATCAGAATTATTAAAGACGATTATTCGTTGATTTGAGAACAGGAACTTATTGAACTTTGAACTCTGGTATTTCTTTTAACATGATAAGTTTGAACTGAAAAACAAGAAAAATGCAAATAAATAAGAGAAAAATATATCAATAAAATGAATTAAATAATATGTAAAAATAAAAAACACTATCCCGGTGCGGCTCGACCATACCTCTTGCAACTTTTCTGTGACATTCGTCATAAAGGGCAGGCAGCGCAATTCTGCTGAAATGGTTACGTGATGGTAACACATACCACTTGTCCAATGTGTTTATTGAACCCCGGGTCGCTAATGGTGTTGATAGGGCACATGTCTTTGGCAATGATGTATGTGACGGCATCCGTCATTTCTTTATGCCTGCGGCAGCTGGGTGGATATGCAGTGGCATTGTAAAGTTCGTCCTTAATTGAGGACTGAGTGGCAGTGGCAAGAGTTGAGGAGCTTTTCATTTTTTAGTTTTTTTGTTCCTTCACTGCTTGGTCATGTATTACTCTGTGCACGGACGTAATTTGGGGGGGGGGGGGGGGGGGACACAGGGGACATGTCCCCTGCACTTTTTCAGAAGGTCGTTTTGGTCCCCTGCAGTTTTTACCGTCCAAACGCCATGTTACGCTATAGTAAATAGAGACGATCAAGCACTAGGACCAAGTGGAAAACGGCCGCTCAAGCTGAAGCCTGTTTCTCTTAGTTTAGACCGCCCACAAGCTCCTCGATTGGCTCTGCCGTTTCTCTGTGATTGGCTGTCCCCGCTGTCACTCCATCTTGCTTGCACACCGGTCTGCTAGTTGCCCAGGAGTCCTTATTAATCTGCCACTGTAGATTGGGCGTTTGTTCTTCCTGGGTCACGTCAGCTAGAGGGATTGTAATATCAGAGGTTTCATTTACATTAACGTTTGAATCGGTGTCCATGTGCGTATGTGCATGCGAGATTGCGTGTGATTTGCGAGCGATTCAGCCAACCAGCACTCGCAGCAAACTCCTCATCTCTGCTGTCACTCATGGTGGCGTACATTTGTTTCTCCATCGCCCTGATCATTTTGCGGGACACTCTCTCGTAGCGTGCCCGTTTGCTGATAACTCATCCCCGCATGTTTATCTCAGGCTCCTTGCTAGCCTTCTTCCTCCCTCCACAGGCAGCCTGGCCCTGCTGCTGTCCTCCTCGGACAGACGCTGAAGCTCCGTTTGATTTTTTCGCCAATCTCTCACTCTCTTCTGGTCGAAAGAGAAACTTCTAGCAGCTGCTTCTCCCGAGTTTTCCTCTACATATTTTACGACAGAAAGTTTAATTGCAAGTCTTACATTTTGTTGTTTAGCTGCACCGGAGCCATGGCGATCATCAATGTGATACTGACTGACAGAAAGCACAACACGTGAAAAAGGCGAAGAAGAAAAACGTGCAGTGTCAGTGGTCATGTCTTCTTCCTTGATTTTTTAAAATAACTTAGACTCAGCATTTATTTGGAACCGGCGGTTATTTATCAAAATATACACCTGACCCAGCGTTTAAAGGGACCCTGCGGTTAATTGAAACACGGCTATTATTTGGTAATTTATGGTACTCAAAGAAATGCATTACACCCATCCTGCAACACCTTCACTGGCTCCCAATAAAGCAGCATATCCACTTCAAGATCCTCATCAATTACAAAGCACTCAATAATCTTGTAAAGTGTCTTTGAGTTTTATTGAAAGTGCTGATAAATAAAATGTATTATTATTAGGGGGCCAAGCCCGAGGGGCTGAGGGAACGTGTATGCAAGCATACGCGTTTCCTAGGACCAGCGGTGCTAGGAACCCTATTGTAATTGTAGATTTTTAGGGCCCGAGCAGGTCACAGACCTGTGAGGTCCCTATTGTAATTGGAAAAATTATTCTTCTTATTAGGACCCGAGCAGGTCACAGACCTGCGAGGTCTCTATTGTAATTGGAAAAATTCTTCTTCTTATTATTAGGGCCCGAGCAGGTCACAGACTTGTGAGGTCCCTATTGTAATTGGAAAAATTATTAGGGCCCGAGCAGGTAGACCTGCGAGGTCCCTATTGTAATTGGAAGGAAAGAAATTTTCTTCTCCAAGTTTGACTGCAGTTTTGGATGCCTGAACATGCCCAAAAACTCACCAAATTTGGATATACGTCACATCCGGCGAAAATTACGATCATGCATTGTCACCGGGCATGGTCATGACCTGCAGGCTCTGTAGCGCCCCCTAATGTTCTTCCCTGCCTTCCACATGCGCGTAGACAAACGAAATTCGGTACGCGGATTCCTCATGACCAGACGCACAAAAAAGTCTGGGGGGCCCATACTGTCACTCCAACAGGAAGTCCGCCATTTTGATGTATGGCGGCATTTTTGTCAGATTCATGCCTACTTTGAAAATTATCTTGTCCTGGAGCTTAAATACCACAGTTTTCAAATTAACTCAGTTATCTTCTTCATGCCTTGAAGAACAGAAGTTATGGAAATCATTCAGCTGCGCCAAACTTTAGTGGGCGGGGCGGTGGAAACCATTTTTTCCCCTTGCAGTCGAGCATCCAGGCTTTATAACTTACAATTTCCTATCCACACCAAACTGCTCGTAAGTGTAGAGGCTGTCTCCCCGAATACATTTCCGCATCAATACTAAATCAGCCATTTTGCTTTTGGCCGCCATTTTGAAATATTGCCAATCTTCGTGCTTAAATTATCTCCTCCTACAGACGTAATACCACCGACTTCACAGTCTCTCAGTATCATCCTCTGACCTTGAAGATGAAAAGTTATGGAAATCTTTATCCTACGTCATACCTGCTGGCCTTGGTGGAGCGGTCAATTCAAAACCTTCGCCATAAAGCATCGTGTCCTCATAACTTCTTCATACAATTTCCTATCTCGACCAAATCTCACAGGAATGTAGAGGGAGTCGCCCTGAATAGATCTGTGTTGTCATTGGGCGTGGTCGTGTCCTGCACGCTCTGTCACGCCCCCTATTGTGATGCCCTGCCCCCTACATGCGCATAGATGAACGAAATTAGGTAAGCAGATTCATCATGAGCAGATGCATAAAAAACCCTTTTGGACCAATACCGTCACTCCAACAGGAAGTCCGCTATTTTGATGTGTGACGCCATTTTTGTCCAATTCATGCCTACTTTGAAAACTATCTTGTCCTAGAGCTTAAACACCACAGTCTTAACATTCACTGAGCATCATCTTCATGCCTTGAAGATGAAAAGCTATGGAAATCTTTCCGCTACGCCATACTTGGTGGGCGTGGCGGTGGAAACCATTTTTTTCCTTTGCCGTGAAGCATCAAGGCTTTATAACTTCAACATACACTTTCCAATCTACACCATAAGGCACATTCATGTAGACGGTGTTGCCCGGAATAGTCTCTGCATCAATACTAAGTCGGCCATTTTGATTGTGGCTGCCATTTTGAAATATTTCCAATCCTAGCACTGTAATGTCATCCTCCTATAGATTTAACACAACAGACTTCACAGTCACTCAGTATCATCCGGAGACCTTAAAGTTAAAACCTGTTCAAAGCTTTCGCCTACGGTCATACCTGCTGGCCATGGTGGGGCGGTCAATTCAAATCCTTCGCCATAAAGCATCAAGTCCTCGTAACTTCAACATGCAATTCCCCTTCTACACCAAATCTCTAGGGGAATGTAGAGGGAGTCACCCTGAATATATCTGTGCATTCAAAACTGTTTCATAATCATAGCGCCACCCACTGGACACAGGAAGTCAGACAAACATCATCCGATTGACATGCCTTTTACTGCTTGTTTTGTCCCCAGCAGGACATGAAAGTAACAGGTGAGCGCGCAATCCAATGGCTTTGCAGCCTGACACATCTGCTGGCCGTGGTGGTGCCACCCATTTAAATTCTTCGCCGTAAAGCATCAAGTCCTCGTAACTTCACCATACAATGACCAATCTGCGCCAAATCTCTCAGGAATGTAGAGGGAGTCGCCCTCATTATATCTCTGCATCAAAACTGAGTCATCTCCATAGCGCCACCCACTGGACACAGGAAGTCAGACAAACATCATCCGATTGACACGACATTTACTGCCTGTTTTCTCCCCAGCATCACATGAAAATAACAAGTGAGCGCGCAATCAGACGGCGCCCCAGCCTGATGTAACTGCTGGCCGTGGTGGTGCAGGCCATTTAAATCCTTTGCCATGAAGCATCAAATCCTCCTAACTTCACCATACAATGACCAATCTGCCCCAAATCTCTCAGGAATGTAGAGGGAGTCACCCTGAATATATCTCTGCATCAAAACTGAGTTGTATCCATAGCGCCACCCACTGGACACAGAAAGTCAGACAAACATCATCCGCTTGACATGACGTTTACTGCCTGTTTTCTCCCCAGCATCACATGCAAGTAACAGGCAAGCGCGCAGTCCGACCGATGGACTGCAATGGCCTGTTCATCACTGCTTGCAGTTTTAATTATTTTTACTTTTCTCCGGCTAAAAGTGGTGCTGCAGGCTAAACCGTGCAAGGGAGGGCGTTGCAATTTGGAGGGTTGGTCCAGACTCCTGCAGATATCTCAGACACAAAAAACTACATATATCCGCCTGCAGGGGGCTCTATAACAGAGGAAAATACGTTTTTGCCTAGAACTCCCACACCGTATGTCGTACATTCAAAAACCTTGTATCCCCAGATTCCCTGAATGGAGCTGAATCACTTCCACGCCCACTTCCATTAGAAAGTTTTTTCACAAAATCGTAAAAACGGGAAAACTTACTTTTTCGAACTTCTCCTTGGGATTTTGTCCAATCTGCGTGAAACTTGGCACATACAGTCTTCAACTGGACCTGATCTAAATTCATCAAAAGAATTTTGCTCAGTCAAAAATGCGCAAATTGCTAACAAACACATTTCTGTAGCTAGCTATAAAAATGTTAACTGTTTGATATCTTGGTCAAACTAAATGCTATTAACACCAAATTTAAGATCCTTGGTTGCCATGACACTGGGAAGGGATGAGCCGAATTTGGCGAACTTTGACCTTTAGGGGGCGCTAAAAATATGGGAAGTTGATATCTCTTGAACGGCTTCACCGATTTTTACGAAATTTGGTTGGTATGATGTAGGGCCAATCCTGAGGCCATATCTACAAGGTGGTCATGACTGGTCAATGTGGGCGTAGCTTATTACAAGACAAACAACAAACATTAATTTCAGCCAAACTATTATGCTGAGAGCTTTCAAATTTATATGGTACATAAAGAATAGGACGCAGTTCTTCCAAAACAAAAATTGCACGTGTACTCCACTAGGTGGCGCTATAATGGATGCAATCGTGTTTTTGCCTGCAACATCCACATTTTCAATAACATATTCGCAAACCTTATATCCATATGTTCTCCCTAATAGAGCTGGGTTTTCTGACATAGGACACACCCACTTCTGCTGCATGAAAAACCTACTTTTTCGAACTCCTCCTACAATTTAAGCGCCATCTGCCTGAAACTTTGCACATACAATCTTCGGAAGTGTCTGATGAAAAGTTATCAAAAGAATTTTGGCACTCCAAAAAATCTGCTAGTTATAACCAAACAATCTTTTTTGCTCGCTAAAAAACACATATTGTTTCATATTTCGGTCAAACTAAATGCTTTCAACATCAAACTTATGTCAATTATTCCTGAAGTCATCCAGAGGAGCTGTGCCAAATTTGGTGCAAATTGCAATATAGGTGGCGCTATAATGGATGCAATCGTGTTTTTGCCTGTAACTTCCACAGTTTAAATAACACATTCGCAAACCTAATATCGCTAGCTATAAAAATGTAAACTGTTTGATATCTCAGTCAAACTAAATGCTATAAACACCAAATTTAAGATCCTTGGTTGGCATGGGACTGAGGAGGGATGAGCCGAATTTGGCGAATTTTGGCCACCAGGGGGCGCTAAAAAGATGAGAAGTTTATATCTATATCTCCTGAACAGCTACACCGATTTTTATGAAATTTGGTCGGTATGATGTAGGGCCAATCCTGAGGCCATATCTTGAAGGTGGTCATCATGACTGGTCAGTGTGGGCGTGGCTTATTACAACATATCCAAATAGGCACACATTTAGCCTTTTGCGCTTCAAGCGCACTTCCCATTACAGCGAATACCACGGCTCAGACGTTGGCCTGTGTCCTCACTTTTACCCCGAGCCCGGCATCCTTTGTAGGCCAACTTCGGTGGGCTCTGCGGTGCGCGGGGTCCGAGTTGCGTGGGGGGGCTTGGCCCCCGTTCATAACTGCTTGCAGTTCTAGTTTTTATTTTTCTCCGACTAAAAGTGGTGCTGCAGGCTAAGCCGTGCAAGGGAGGGCGGTGCAATTTGGAGGGTTGGTCCAGACTACTGCAAATATCTCAGACACTAAAACCTACATATATCCGCCTGCAGGGGGCGCTGTAACCTAGGACAACGCGTTTTTGCCTATAACTCCCAAACCGTATGTTGCACATTCAAAAACCTTGTATCCCCAGATTCCCTGAATGGAGCTGAATCACTTTACGATTGGCCACGCCCACTTCCGGTTAGAAAGTTTTTTCACAAAATCGCAAAAACTGGAAAACCTACTTTTTCGAACTCCTCCTTGGGATTTTGTTCGATCTGCGTGAAACTTGGCACGTACACTCTTCAGCTGGATCAGATATAAAATTATCAAAAGAATTTTGCTCGGTCAAAAAATGCGCTAATTATTCACAAATTTATGTAGCTAGCTATAAACATGTAAACTGTTTGATATCTCGGTCAAACTAAATGCTCTTAACACCAAATTTGAGATCCTTGGTTGCCATGACACTGGGAAGGGATGAGCTGAATTTGGCGAGTTTTGCCCACTAGGGGGCGCTAAAAATATGGGAAGTTTATATCTCTTGAACGGCTACACCCATTTTTACGAAATTTGGTCGGTATGATGTAGGGCCAATCCTGAGGCCATATCTTGAAGGTGGTCATTACTGGTCAATGTGGCCGTGACTTAGTACAACAACTCCAAATCGGTGCACATTCAGCCTTTTGCACTTCCAGTGCACTTCCCATTACAGCGAATACCACTGCTCAGACGTTGGCCTGTGTCCTCACTTTTGCTCCGAGCCCGTCGTCCTTTGGCCCAACTTCCGTGGGCTCTGTGGTGAGTGGGGTCCGAGTCGCGCGGGGGGCTTGGAGTTCTAGTTATTATCATTATTATTATTATTGTTATTATTATTATTATTATTACAACTGTAGAGCTTCAACAATGCAAAGATTTTAAAAAAGCTTATACGTAATGCCAAAGAGATACACTTATCTTCATGTATTATTTTTATCTTGAAAGGCAGCAACTGTTTAAAAAAAACACCAACAATGAAAGATTTAGGGAAAAATACAATAAAACCTCGGATTACAAATGTGATTTTAAACATCCAAACTCATGAGAATTGTGAAACTACTTTTTTTCCTCTATAAAATGAGGTCTGTTTACCATATTTTCCAAAAATAAGTGTATTGGTGGTACTGAGTTGAAGTGAAGTTGACTAACAAGGTGAAACACAGAATTGGGTGATAATGTTTTGCTACATGCTTCACAACCAGTCAAACCAAAAAAGGGAACAGTAAACTTAAAAGTAGCAATAGAAAACTAGAAGAACTACTAGAAAGCACAGTGAACTGAAAGAGTTGTCCCCCCCCCCCCCACCTCTGAAATCAAAATTTCATCCTTGACTCTGTGTGTGGACTTAAACTGGTTAAATAAATTGGTCATGTTCCCTTGTGGTGGAGACACGGTCGCGTGACATATCTTGCACAATATCTTCCTTTGTTCTGAGTCAGACTCCTCGAAACCGAAGCGTTTCCACATCACAGAATTCGCTTTACCTTTCTTCCCGACCAAAGGCTGCCTTTCTGCCATCTTCTACCGTCTTCTTCTACACGTTTTTTCCAAACAGACACTGGCAATACGCACCAGCGTGGCTGAAAGTGAAAAATTTTAGGTGGGGGCGGGGCGGAGCAGACTGCACAGGTGGAGATAGAAAGGTTCGCTACATTTACCACACAGGACACGGTGTGTGGCAGAATGATAGATTACAATTATCTTGTTTTCATGATCGAGGGAAGCCAAATTCGAAATCAAAATTGAAATTCAATTAATCGCCCAGCCCTACCATCCGGATGAGGATAAGACTTTTGTAAATCAAGAACTCTGAAAGTTCTCTTTTCTAAACATAGACGAAGAGAGTGTTTTATTGCTTTAAACATTTCCAAGTGTTTAGCTGCCTAAACCTAAGTCGTCTTAAAGTGTTTTAGTCAGCTAAACATGACTAAGTATTTCCATTGCCTAAATGTAGCCAAGTGTTTTAGTCCCCTAAACATAAACTGTGTTTTAGTTGACCTAAGTGAGTGTATTAGTAACCTAAACCTAATCAAGTTTGTTGCTGCCTAAACCTATCCACATGTTTTAGTTTCCTAAACCTCACCCAGTGTTGTTTTTTTTTGTCTACACCTAACCTCGTGCTTTAGTTGCCTAAACCCTACAGAATGTTTCATTAAGTAGGGACACAGAATAATTAAAGGTCCCGTAATATGTCACTGTTGACACAGCTCTTAATACTGAGGTCTGATTGTTGGTGTCTGACCAAAATTCACAAAATGTCTAACTAGTGTGTTTAGGGTGTGTTCAAGACCCCAGTGGATAATTTATGGAAATACACTAGATCTGCATTTGGATTTAAAGGAAAGACACAGAAGGGTAGGCTGAAGCAAAAACAGCGTAAAAAAACAGATCATATCAAGTGAGGCAGGGATAATTGGGCACAGGTGAAGGGCAGCCAATCACAATGGAGGGAAACAAAAGGGCAGGAAGAGGCTCTGAAACGAGATGAAAGTTATGCCGCTTTTCCATCAAAATTTGCGGGTCAACACATTTTTTAAATGTAGGTCAAACCACTTAAGATAGCCCATTGACTCCACTTCCACTTCTAGCAAGTATATTTCCTTGTATAATAGTATAAGCGTTACTTTGTGTGTCACTGATGTCATGTCACACACCCGAAACAGTACAGAAGAGACACCAACAATAGATGCATCCCAAATTCCACCCTTATTTACGCACAACCACTGGATGTTGATTTGCTTCATCCCTTCAAACGATGGAATTTAGCGTGTTCTCCCGGGTCTTGTGTTTAGATCAAGGCCGAGCAGAGCGGAGTCAGTTAACCCGGGTGTAGGTGCACAGTTACACATTCCCATTGCACACAAAAGCTGATCTTAGTAGGTTTAAGTGTGAATTTTGACGAGTGGGAAAGGGGTATTCAACATCAAAATAAAACCAGAAACAGAACAGAAATAATGATGGGATACTAAAACATGACCTTTAGTCCAGATGAGACATGAGAAGAACTCCATGTAGCATTTCACTCAACTTTCACTTGACAATTTTGTAGCAGAGAGAAATACAACCTGTGTGAGACAGTGCTGAGTGCCCATTGCTTATGTACAAAGAATAATTATAATGTGAACAATTTTTTTTTAATATCATTATTTTCAGATTTAGGATGTATAAACCAGAATACTATGGAAGTGAATCTGTTCCATAATTCAAATTAAAATGCATTAACAGAAATGCTTTTTCTTTTTCAGAATATAGCTGCATTATGTGACTCAAAAATAAAATGAGTAATAAACTATCTAAATTGCTTTTTCATTTTCTTCTTCAAGACTGCTCATTTTGTTACACAATTAAAATGATAAAGAAAATTACATTTAAGATTTAATTTTCAAAATATGCTCCAGCAAATAGTTGCCAAAATTCAATTTGAAATGTCAAATTTGAAAATTAAAATGCATTAGCAGAAATGCTTTTTCATTTTAAGGTCAGAGCTGCATTATGTGACTCAAAAATAAAATGAGTAATAAATCATCCAGATTGCATTTTCATTTTCTTCTTCAAGACTGCTCACTTTGTAACTAAATTAAAATGATAAAGAAAATTACATTTGAGATTTAATTTTCAAAAGATGCCCTAGCAAATAGTTGCCAAAATTCAATTTGAAATGTCAAATTTGAAAATTAAAATGCATTAGCAGAAATGCTTTTTCATTTTAAGGTCATCGCTGCATTATGTGACTCATAAATAAAATGAGTAATAAATCATCCAGATTGCATTTTCATTTTCCTCTTCAAGACTGCTCATTTTGTGCCAGGGCTGAAAAGTAAACTGCTTTTTCGTTTTAAAGCCCGCCCCCCGCAAACAGTGTTCCAAAATTCAATTTGGATTCGCAATCCCAAGCGGCGCAGGACAGTGACATCAGCAGCCTCTGTTCTTCTTCAGCCCCAGTCTGACCGACCGTGCTACGCATCTAACACGTTAGGGGGCGGCAGTGTGCATGTTCGACGCTGGAGCAAGAAGAGAGACCGTGTGAAGGCTGTGTTGTTGTTAGCATAGACTGTGGTACATGTTGTCAGAAACAGCGGGGAAATCACCACCATGTCCAGTTCTGTACTGCGGTCAGGACAGCCATGGTTCGCGTTTGCTTGGTCAAATCAGCCGCACATTTTTTTCCAGTGCGCAAAAGAGCTCTGAAGAGCTGCTGGTAGTGAGTGATGGGTCCGCTGCATGTATCATCAGTAACAACGTTAATACATTAGCAACTGTAAACACTCATAAAAACATTATAAAACACATCCTGTGATTTTGTGCCGACCTGTATAGCCTACTGAACATAAGAGGAGTAGTTAACGTTTATAATAATCAGAGAACGTTACACACGTTGTTTTTGGTTCCTCTCTGTTTCCTGAATGTATCTGTACGTGTGTGAATGTGTAACTGACAGACATTATAGCACTTTGTTAGCTTGATAAAGTTCACTCCATTGGTTTGTATCAGTTCACGGGGCTGAGCTGCCACATCCAATATGGGGGCGACGTCGACGTACAATCCAGCTGATACCTTCAGTTTATTACCGGGAGTACTGACTGTACAGTACCGTGTGTGTTTCACGGGTCTGACTGTGAGACTGCAGCGGACCCATCACTCACTACCAGCAGCTCTTCAGAGCGGCTTCATTACGATCACCGTAAATGTTAGAGCATTTGCGCACTGGAAAAAAATGTGCGGCTGATTTGACCAAGCAAACGCGAACCATGGCTGTCCTGACCGCAGTACAGAACTGGACATGGTGGTGATTTCCCCGCTGTTTCTGACAACATGTACCACAGTCTATGCTAACAACAACACAGCCTTCACACGGTCTCTCTTCTTGCTCCAGCGTCGAACATGCACACTGCCGCCCCCTAACGTGTTAGATGCGTAGCACGGTCGGTCAGACTGGGGCTGAAGAAGAACAGAGGCCGCTGGCGTCACTGTCCTGCGCCGCTTGGGATTGCGAATCCAAATTGAATTTTGGAACACTTTTTGCGGGGGGCAGGCTTTAAAACGAAAAAGCAGTTTACTTTTCAGCCCTGGCACAAAATGAGCAGTCTTGAAGAGGAAAATGAAAATGCAATCTGGATGATTTATTACTCATTTTATTTATGAGTCACATAATGCAGCGATGACCTTAAAATGAAAAAGCATTTCTGCTAATGCATTTTAATTATCAAATTTGACATTTCAAATTGAATTTTGGCAACTGTTTGCTGGAGCATATTTTGAAAATTAAATCTTAAATGTAATTTTCTTTATCATTTTAACTGTGTAGCAAAATTAACAGTCTTGAAGAAGAAAATGAAAAAGCAATTTAGATAATTTATTACTCATTTTATTTTGAGTCACATAATGAGGCTATATTCTGAAAATGAAAAAGCATTTCTGTTAATGCATTTTAATTTGAATTATGGAACAGATTCGCTTCCATAGAATACAAAGCAGTTATTTAACACAGAGCCATAAAATATAGACAAAACACTAGAGCTGAATGAACACTTAAACAAAAATGCTGTGAATGTACAGCACTAAAATGAACAGACAACACAAGAAACCTGAAAAAAAAGGTTGAAATTAGATGAGCTTTATCAACATACACTGGAAGCTCTTTTGGCCTCCATTTTGTCCTCACCCTTTCAAATCTGTTACTCGTGTGTGTGTGTGTGTGTGTGTGTGTGTGTGTGTGGGTGTGTGTGGGTGGGTGTGTGTGTGTGTTCAGGTCTCCTGTCCGGATGAATCTCTCTACACTCAGCTGGATGTGTCACTACCTGTCTCTGCAGTCGTCATGGAGAGGCCAGGGCTCTAGCGATAAAGAGCCATCTGCCGTCGGCATGACCACATACAGCCTGGCTGCTGTCACGGCAGCCGTGATTGATGGCCCCCAGAGAGTGACAGAGAGAGAGAGTACGATAAGAAGAGATTAGAGAGAAATGAAGGAGGCACAGAGGAGATGGAGAGAAAGAAGACAGAGGAGGTTTGAAGGATAGGAGAATAAAGGAGGAGGATACGGTAGGAGAGGAGGAGGAAGAAGAAAGGACAGGTCCAGATGTCCCCCTGTTTCTGGGGTTTTCAGTCTCTCTCTGTGTTTGGGTGTTTCCAAGGGAGACAAATGGTGGAAACATGACAATGAGAGCCGTCAATTCCCTGCATGCGTGTACACGCACGCACGCACGCATGCACACACGTGCACACACATACACACGCACGCACACACTGAATATAATGGTCATTCATGTGACCACTCTTCCTCTTCAGGCTGAGGGGAGGATGTGTGTTCCTGCCATAATAAGAGTTTAATAGGACAAATTAACACTTCTTGATTTTAGGCGTTTCTAAATTTGATGTTGCTGATGATCAGATCTGAACAACAACAACAACCCATTACTGCAGCAGGTACCCCTTTAATGTAGAAGAGATTCTTAACTGTTGACTGTCATAGCGATGTTGGCTGAAACAACTGTGACATCATCTCTTGACACAAGGAGAAGAAGAAAGGAAAGGTCCAGATGTCCCCCTGTTTGTCTGAGGTTTTCAGTCTCTCTCTGTGTTTCCAAGGGAGACTAATGGTGGAAACATGACATTTAGAGCCAGCGCATCAATTTCCTGCATGCATGCACGCACGCACGCATGCATGCACGCACACACACACTGAATATAATGGTCATTCATGTGACCTTACTTCCTCTAAAGGCTGAGGGAACACATTACTGCAGCAGGTACCCCTTTAATGTAGACAAGATTTTTAATATTGACGTTGACACATCTCATGACACAAGCACACAGTAACAATGGAGGATATCATCTCAGAGGAACGTCTGTACTTTGTCATTTGACCACCGACTGATCTGGCTGCTGCCATTTTTAAAAACACTAGAATTATGGTCACAGAGCAGAATGTGACAGCATTTGAGTAGGAGCAGTTGTGAGATAGGAGGGAGCCATGTTTAAATGGACCACCATGTGGTGAGAATGGCTGTGATTGGTGTAAGACTGGTAACGCTGACCCAATGGACAGGCTGTCTGCTGACAGCTGGGGCGTATGACTTCCCTGTCCTGGGTGAACTAATAGGCGAGTTCAAGATCACGCAGTGCTGCGCAGCGCTGCCTAAATCGTGATGCATGCTGGTTAAAATGTGTCCACGATGACCTGGATGGGAGTGGTTTCTGCTCTGCATCCGATGTCACATGACCTTAAGTTATCGCGGGAGCGAGGTGGCTGCAGAGCAGTAGGGCAGTTGTTCTCCAGGTACTGCGCGACCCTAGACCCACCTTCATGACGTCAGGACTTCGCCCCGATTGGCTCTCATCTACGCTGACGTATATGACGTGTGTTTCGATGAATTTCCATATCCATAAGCACCCGTGCCTCTTTTCTACTCAAGTATCACATACTTCAGATAAGTAGCAGCCGTGTGGCCGCAGCTATAGGAAAGTCAACATGAATAAACATATAAAATCCTTCATGTAACGCAACAACCCTGAAAGATGTCGTCAATAAACTGCCCAGTTCTGTCAGCTGAGGGTGATGATGGAGAAGTGGTTAACTGCTGTGTCCAGTGTTATCTGTGCTATCCACTCTTATTAACCCTTTCTGTTCCGTCACATTAACAATACAAAGAATTATCCTGAGCTATTCTGCGTGTGATGAGATGGCGCAGTGGGACAAGGCATCTGATTCAGTCATTTGTTCTGATTATTGCATTTCATTCATTCAGTGAAATATATTTCATTCATTGTGAACAGTGTTGCTATAAGAAAATGCATAATCTTAAGTGTCTATAGTTATGCTTATTTGTTAAATGTAGTCAGCAAATTCCCCTCAGCTGTGATATAATCATGCACCTAAGCACAGTTGTCATCATAATAATGAATAACTGTTGTTATTGTATTGTATTGTTATTGGGTAAGCCTTACTATAATGTATCAGATAGACAAAGTTCAAATGTATTTAATGGTGACATTACAAGGAAAACAGAACATGAGCATTTACAGTAAGACAACATTAAGGCTATTCATCTACTCTTGATGTGTCACTGTTTGACTTGACTCTGACTCACTGTTCGGGGAGCCTGAGATAAATATGCGGGGATGAGTTATCAGCAAACGGGCACGCCACGAGAGAGTTACCCGCAAAATGATCAGGGCGGCGATGGAGAAACTAATGTACGCCACCGTGAGTGACAGCAGAGATGAGGAGTTTGCTGCGAGTGCTGGTTGGCTGAATCGTTCGCAAATCACACGCAATCTCGCATGCACATACGCACATGGACACCGACTCAAATGTTAATGTAAATGAAACCTCTGATATTACAATCCCTCTAGCTGACGTGACCCAGGCAGAACAAACGCCCAATTTACAGTGGCAGATTAATAAGGACTCCTGGGCAACTAGCAGACCGGTGTGCAAGCAAGATGGAGTGACAGCGGGGACAGCCAATCACACAAGAAACGGCAGAGCCAATCGAGGAGCTTGTGGGCGATCTAAACTAAGGGAAACAGGCTTTAGCTTGAGCGGCTGTGTTCCGCTTGGTCCTAGTGCTTGACCCGTCTCTGTTTACTATAGCGTAACATGGTTTTTGGACGGTAAAAACTGCAGGGGACCAAAACAGCCTTCTGACAAAGTGCAGGGGACATGTCTCCTGTGCCCCCCCCCCAACTACGTTGATGTATCAGCACTACATGAACCTGCCAACATGGCTAAAGTCAACAGCAAGGCACCAAGTGGGTCTCTATCAACTTTCTGAACAAGAAAAGAAAGACATGAACAGTGCCTCAGGTCCAGATACTGATCCATTAGCGTCCAGGGTCCAAGGAATAGCCAGATGTATTCAAAAGAGCAAAAAGTACAATATGTCAGGCTGGCTGACCCACTACAGCACTAATAACATTTAAGCACCAACACCACAGAGTGCACATATACTGTACAGTAAGTACACAGTAGGATGTATGATGCCAAGTAAGGCAAATTAACTTAAACACACCTTGCAACAGTTTATTGTCCTGCTCCCTAACTTGAATGGTTGTCATTTACTAATCTAAGAGAGAAGTCTGTCTGGTTCAACATAACATACTCCCACTTTGGGATACACAGACTACTTCAAAGTGAGTGGCAGTGTGTCACAGAGCAGCCAGTGATCTTTGGTCAGTGGAGGAGCCAGCTTTAACCTCGGCATCACATCATGTTGTGATGTCCATGTCCATATACAGGATGCTGTAATCTAAGATTGCTTACAACAATGGAAGTGTTAATATTTAGTGTAACTAGTTTCAGTTAACAAAATGTTCCCACAATTTGCATATCAGCCCCATGATGGGGTTAATGATCCACACCGCGGTCCACGTCATGGTCTTTGACTTTTCCAGCACCTTCAACACCATCCAGCCCAGGCTGCTGAAGGCCAAAGTGGAGAACATGCAGGTGGATTGTCCCCTCCTCACATGTTAAACGTCATATCTTTCAGCTTTACTGACAGTCATGTCTTGAATGTCTGCAAATGGTTTAAAAAAAAAGGAAAATATATCTAAGAATCTGAAAAAAACACAACAGTGCATTAAAATAAAGTTTAATGTACAACATTTGTAATAAACAGGCTACAGTACAAAGAAATGAATTATGATCACATTGTGATCGAACCCCAGAATTTTTTTTATTACATATTTTACGGTCAATACCAATGCAAGGTGATGTTAGAGAGCAGTGAAAAAGAATGTGGAGGTGTAGGTGGAAGGATGGTATATATCAGATACCAGAGATCAGTGTTTCTGTCTTAAACAGCAGCTAGTTCTGCTTTGTACTCTAATTTGATCAGAACAATTTGTGTTCTTCCCTCATGTTCCCTGAACTAAAATGAAACACGAAATTCCATTAATAGACTGGAAAGACGAGTAGCCAAACCAGTGAGAAGTGGACACAGCTGAGGGCTTTCCTGGAAACATTCAGCTGCTGCATTACTACAGTTTTTACTGTGATGACCTTCAGCTGTCTGAGGTGACTCATGACAATTTCAACAGTATTATCTCATAATTCATTTCACGTTATTGCAATGTCCCTCCGTCACAATTGAATGGCATATATGTAACTGTTTCTATGTGTGCATCTTGAATAGATTAATATGATTAATTTCTCATTTATTTTGGAGGCAGATTTTTTTTTTTTATCACATTCAGTTAATCTCCTCTCCTAAATCAATAGAGATATGAATCAGCCCTGTGTGGTCTGCAGGGGGAAAAATCCATTTCTATGGCAGGAGATACGTGATCCTTACTGGGTCAGGGTGTGTGCCTGTGTGTGTGTGTATGAATGTGTGTGTCTGTGTGTGACCAGTGAAATACGACCCAGGGTGTCTGGGGTCCATCCATTTCTAGCAGCGGCTGCTGATGGTACTGTGTCAGCCTATCATATCGCTTAATGACTCTGAAGTCATCACTTACCTCATCCTGACATCAGGTATTGATTGGCTGAGCAAGAGAGGGATGATGAATAGATGAGTGACCAGCAGAGGGATGGATGGACAGATGGATGGACACATGGACAGCAGAAGATGGAGCTAAACTCATTACTATAATATGCTCATTACATATGATAGGACTCCATCAGCAGTCTTTGTATTTAATTATCAACAATGCAGATCAAAACAATCAAATCTTTAAATATAGCTTCAGCTGTCTTCAATTATCAATCCATCAGGGCTGGCTCATGTTCACTGCACAGGATTTGCAGATACACAATAGCACTCTTGAATTGTCTCGTCCATGAATGTATTAAAAGAGGACTGCACTGATTTAACATTGCACTCTGAGCATTGGGGAACTTTTGATGAACAGTAAAAAAAACATTCAGAATTGATGCAGTAGAACCAGAGATATCAGATACCAGTAAACTGTTACTGTGAAACACTCTGTCTTCACAAAAATAAAATAAAGTCCTGAATCATTGTCTCTGTGTCTGTTTGTCTCCTGCTGCTCAGCAGGTGGCCGACCTTCAGTACACATGTGAAGCGAGCTAATTCAGCGTAGTGTGTTGGCAGAGACGACAGCATTAACTTCATGGAAATATTCACATTAAAATTTCTGGTTGAAGAGGACAAGAACATCATCACCATGAACTGTGAGTTAAATTCTAATTGTTTGTAGGTACTAGTCCAACCAAGCCCCTTTTTACCTCCACACATTGCAGGTGTGCCATCAGTAGTTAGCTCCACCAAGTTTTCCCAGGGTAATTTCATTTTACTCACGGACCTCTCCACAGCATCAAAAATGTTCCTGCCCGTTGTCGTCCCATGCATAGCAGCTACATCCAAGACCTCCTCGCTGACAGTGAAGTCTGCCTTCTGCCTCTTATGAAAACAGACAGATGCGCTGTATCCATGTTGTCAGTGCTTTCATCAACAGCTAATAAAAAAGCCAGGTAACTACATGACTCTTCAGCCAGCTGTGTTGTCAGATTGTCTGCCAGTTCCTTAACTCGGTCTGCGATGGTGTTTTTTGTCAAACTGATATTGCTAAAAGTCTGTATCTGGTCGATGCACACCTGCTCACATACCTTTAGCATGCACCGCTTCAAAAATGCGCCCTCCGAAAAACACTTGGACGCTCGGGTGATTTCTTCGGCCACAATAAAGCTACCTTTCACTGCTACATCACTTTTAGCGGTGGCTTTGGTGAACAAATGCAACTGCAGTTTGCCTTTTAATTCTTGGACAATTTTCTGTCTGTGCAAGTATCCGATTCTGATTCACCTTTGTTGTGTTTCTCGCATATATCTCCACTAAAAGTAGCTTGTTTCTTAAGGTGTGTCGTTTGAGAATTGGAACACAGAGGTGGGCGTGGTCGTGGGGCGTATAAACGGTATCTTTGTAGTCCAAACAAATCTGAAGTTGCACACCCTTAAACCACGCGGCAGCCATGTTGAAAATCTAAGGTCAGTCAGATCCTGATCGGCAGAGATATTTGAGGCACACACACACACAGCCAGACAGATATTCCCTGCTTTTATAGAGAGACTAGTGCATTGCCCGTAGGAAGTATGTATTCCTATAGAAAAGTGGGAGGTTAAGAAGTGTTTTCATGGATGGCCAAAGAGGCTGTGTTTGAAAGTGGGACGTCAGGGATATAATTGGCTGTTTTTGACTACTTTTGATTATATTTCACCTTAAAAAGGATTTACCTTGCCTTGCTTGGTGTCATTATTTTCAGCACAACCTCACATGTTTAAAGGGACACTTCACCGATTTGCATTGAGCTTTGTATCTTCAGGAAAACAGTCGTGTTTTTGAATGGTCGTGCATCATTCCCTCAGTTTGCCCTGAGACGGGAGAACTAGAGATTTCAGTGTTGGACTTCCTGCTTTCAATGATGTAAAAATCGTCATTTTACGTCATTGAAAGCAGGAGGTCCTATATCTGTGTCGAGGTCGTAAGACTACAAACGCTTCGCTCATTTTTCCAAGGGTGGGGGCTAGAGGTGGGACCCACTCACGCTACAGACCTATCACAGACCAATGGGCGGGACTTCACTTGCAGAAACGAAAATACATAGCCGCCATCTTTGTTGGACGCTAAGCGAACAGACGCTGTGGAGCCAGGTTTGACCCACGATGGCGGACGGTATGCAATATGATATTTCAGACAACGAAGAGAGTGATTTCGAGACCGTGATGCTCGAGTCAGATGCCGCGGCTACCTGTACGAGCCACAATACAGCGACGAGCAGCTGAGGGAGATGGAGGCGGCAGGTCTTCTGCCTCGGCTGCGGCGGCTGCTGCAGCCGAGGCAGAAGACCTGCCTGTCCCGGACGAGGAGCCCGGACTGGCTCGAGCAGGGGCGGACCGGTGGTACCGGTGCTCTCGCTGTGCGCCTATGGACACCGAACTGGACTCTGTCTGCTGCAGTAAATTCCAGAGATGCCAGTTTCTTCGCGACGAAATATCTACAGCGGACGGAGATATGTGTGGTGTGCCGGATTAGTGGGAGTGGCTTGCAGAGCTATGCATTGTGGTGCATTGTGGGAGTTGTTGTCTTTCATACAAATGCGCCCTGAAGTCACTTTCTGCCTTTTCTCAGTCAAATAAGCACAAAATTCAAAAATGATGTTACATTTTTACTACAAATATGACCCTCTTTCAATAAAGATCAATGTTCCCACCGGTGAAATGCTTCTTTAACTGTACAGTTATTGTTTCATTTTGACATACTGTATCAACACAATGGACCTAAAATCACAAAAAAACATAACATTCAAGTAGGAAAAAGTTAGATTTTTTACTGTGAAAACCACAAATATATTTAACGAACCATTTTTATTACTTATAATGCAAATATAAATTGTTGTTTGCTAAAGTTGTGAAATTTACAAAGTTATATCTAGATATTTACATTTAAATGCAGGCAATGCCTCAGGCTCAGGCCTCCCTCAGCTTCTTCCTGCCTGCTCCACATTCAGCTTCTCCTCATTGTTTTGACTCATGAAACAAAAAACCGACTCCACTACACATTAAACACACTACACCGAACACTACATAACACACTAACTATACACTCCAAACACGCTAAATGTCACAAATCTCTCAACTCTCAAAACTCTCTTTCTCTATCACCATCACTGCTGCTGTCAGTCTTTCGCCGCCATCCCTCCCACATTTTCCCCCTGTTCCTCAGCAACCCAATCACGTGGTTTGCCATATCTGTGATTGGTTGGTGTGGTGCCTTTTTCCACCAATAGGAATGTGTTTTTTTTGCTTGCAAACACTTCCTGCTTGCGGACACTTTCATGAGAAAAGCCAGTTCTTACCATTTCTTCCTGCACCGGACACAAAGCAAACGTGATGGCAATGTTTGCGAAAAAGCGTGGCGGACATTATTTAATAAATAAATCCGGTTTTGGATGCGCCGGCGCGTACGTCGACTCAGGAGTGGGGCGTCCTCCCGTATCCGGATCTCCTCAGACCGGAACAAACTCGGTCTGGACTCGTTCAGTCTCATTATCCCACAACAGTCAGTTTAGATGTACAGAACGGGACCGAACCGCCGACAAAATCTCGGTCCACCTCGCGCCACTGCAGGTATAAATCCGCTTGTTTCTCCAGACGCTTCATCGCACCGCTCCAGACGCTTCATTCGCGTTGCTCCAGAAGCTTCATTTGCGCCGCTCCAGACGCTCCATTTGCGTCGCTGGCGCCTGAATCGTGTGTCATTGCGCCATTTACATTGATTTTCAATGTAGAGTTGCCGCTCCATTCGCGTCTATCGATAGATGCGAATGGAGCGGCAACTCTACATTGAAAATCAATGTAAATGGTGCGATGACGTGTCTGAAGCGTCTGGCACGGCGCGAATGAACCACCTGAAGCGTCTGGAGCGACGCGAATAATCGCACAGCGACATCCAATCAGCGACGAGTTCAAGCTGACGACGTCACTTCCCTGTACGGTTGTTTACACTCAGACCAACATGGAGGACAAGCTAATTGTAACCGCAGCTCACCTCAGACAGATGGACAGGCGCTCCGCAGCTGAGATGGAGCGCCTGTAGTTGGTGTCCAGGCGGGAGATCCTGGCACCGACCTGAGCTAACAGGACCTCGAACTGGGCTCCAGTCAGCCTGAGGTACCGCTGGAACCGGTAACCTGACTCAAACATGGACAGTCATTTCTTTTTTGTACTTCTTGCGCATTATTTAACTGTATATTTGATCTTTTATGTATGTATGTATGTATGTATATGTATATATATATATATATATATATATATATATATATATATATATATATATTATATATATATGCATATGTGTATGTATATATACGTATATATATATATATAGCTATATATATAACTATATATATATATATATAGATATATATATATATATATATATATATATATATATATATATATATATATATATAGCTATATATATTTATATTAGGGCCCGAGCAGGTAGACCTGCGAGGAAAGAAATTTTCTTCTCCAAGTTTGACTGCAGTTTCATCATGAGCAGACGCACAAAAAAGTCTGTGGGGACCATACTGTCACTCCAACAGGAAGGCAGCCATTTAGATGTGTGGCGGCGTTTTTGTCCAATTCATGCCTACTTTGAAAATTATCTTGTCCTAGAGCTTAAACACCACAGTCTTCAAATTAACTCAGTAATTTTCTTCATGCCTCGAAGAACAAAATTTATTGAAATCATTCAGCTGCGCCAAAGTTTAGTGGGCGGTGCGGTGGAAACCATTATGTCCTCACGCTGTCAAGCATCGAGGCTGTATAACTTCAACATATAATTTCCTATCCACACCAAACTGCTCGTAACTGTAGAGGCTGTCTGCCCGAACAAATCTCAGCATCAATACTTAGTCTGCCATTTTGCTTTTGGCCGCCATTTTGAATTATGCTAATCTTCGTACTTAAATTATCTCCTCCTACAGATGTAACACCACCGACTTTAAAGTCTCTCAGTAGCATCCTCTTACCTTGAAGATGAAAAGTTATGGAAATCTTTATCCTACGTCATACCTGCTGGCAGTTGCAGAGCCCACCATAACAGTCCTTCGTCATGAAGCATCAAGTCCTGATAACTCCTTCATACTATTTCCTAGCTCGGCCAAATCTAGAGGGAATCTAGAGGGAGTCGCCATGAATAGATCTGTGCATCAATACTGTGTCATATCCATAGCGCCACCCACTTTACACCCACTGGAAACATGAAGTAAGGTTTATCTCAGTCAATTTTGGCGCCCTACATGCATGTACATGAATGAAAGTTGGCACGCATGTGTGTTATGACAAGACGCACAAATGACTCATTTACACCCACACTCTCAGTCCAACAGGAAGTGGTCAATTTTGATTAGAAGCACATGAATTTATGGTGTACGTGTGCAAGTCGCCACTAGATGGCATTGTTTTCTCTCAAGGCACATGTATCCTATCTGAATAACCTCTGAATAGTTCCATTCCATTGCAGGAAGTCAGCCTCATATTTATCAGATTTTATTGAAACTGCCAAATTTGGCTGCACGCTACTTAATGGAATAAAAACTAGCAAACAAACCAGAACTTAGATCAAAACCTTGACACTGATTGACAGCCATAAATACATTTTTGAAAGAAGGCAAGTGAAGCATTATTCTACACTCATTTATGTGCAGTGATGACAATCATAGTCAGATGTACATGGCATTTGCAGGTAGTTTTGTGTAAATTGCACATTACAACAGGGCATATGTGAAGGGTAATGGCTTGAGCCACATAATGGATAAGGCAGTGGTAGTAAGCCACAGCACACAATTTTCAAATAAGCCAATTTGCTAAGAATGCCATTTGCGTGTTGTGTCTGCCCTGTCAATGTTGCACTAAATAAGATGTGTGTGGTTGTGATTCTGCCCAACTTTTCCGCGATGAACGAAGTGGCTTCCCCTGCGATATGAAACGACTGAGTGAATTCTTTGGTTAAACACAGCTACTGCAGGACGCTCGTCAAACCTGGTCACTTGACCGCTGTCCCTTTCCAAAAGGAGGAATCACATCTGGCTGCATTCCACTACCTATCTAAATCTGTGGCATTCCACTTCCATCCTCCCCTATGATGCGCTGCCTTCCTGCCTTCACAGTGACAACAGAAGGCAGTGTCTTAGCTGCACCTGTAGTCAAGTGGTTAGAGTGCATGCCACATATGCAGTGGACCCTGGTTCGAATTTAGGGCTGAGGAAGTTTACTGCAAGCCACAACCCCCCCCCCTTCTCTGTCCCACTTCCAATCTATTCCCTGCAAAAACACAGGTGTCCATGCCTGAATTCCAGACAAAGGCAAAGAGAAGGCCGTAACACTTCACACAACATAACAGTGCAGAATTGATTGTCAAAACGTTCCTGATTACTAAATGTTTTAGAAATCATTCACCTGCAGTCCATTTGGATGTCTGTGGATTGCAGGAAGTTGTTCTGACTTCACCTGAAAGCGCTTAATACTGGCAGGGGCAACCCATCGCGTTACAAACACACGTTGGGAGACGAGGCTGATATTCATCCTCCGCGTGCACTGTCCCAAATGCAGGCGGTTGCCGCCTCCGTGAACAACGATCAAGCAATGTGGCTTCAGCTTCGGCGCGTTTGGTCGGCAGCATGCCCCAACGTACGCACGGACTGCGAGGGCCCGTTCATCACTGCTCGCAGTTTTAATTTTCATTTATATTTATATTTATATTTTGCTCTTAATAGATGTTGCTTGTATAATATATGTTGTTTGTAAATCTGGAGCTTGTAACAAAAATAATTTCCCCCTGGGATTATTAAAGTATTTCTGATTCTGATTCTGATTCTGATTCAAGGAGGCTGCAGCCTAGGTAAGCCTGTGCATTAATCCGTGCATGGACGTGGGGGTGGGCTCTGCAGTGATTGGCTCTGGTGTGCACGTGGCTATGGTGTCTATGGTAGCTATGGTTGACAATGCTAGCGGAATTAGTAAATCATTTATGACATAATTTATTAATGGTGTCTTTGTAGTCAAAAAAAATCTGACGTTGCACACCCTTAAACCACACAGCAGCCATGTTAAAAATCTCAGGTCAGTCTGATCCTGATCTGCAGAAATATGTACGGTGGCTCTGAAGGGCAAACGACAACAACAAAAACAAAAACACAACCACATTAACAAAAACACAATGACATCAGAATCAGAATCAGAATGAGATTTATCGCCAGGTAGCTTTTTACACAAACGAGGAATTTGTCTTGGTGCAATGGTGCTTAGATATACAATCACACAAAAAATAAAAAGATAAATATATAAATCACACAAAAATATACAAGTCATACAAAAATCACACAAGAATAAAGTACTTTTTAAAAAAGAAAAAAAATAGATAAAGATAACAAAAAATAGGAAAACTGTACAGAAGACAGGACTGCATTAATGTAATGCATATACACTATATAGGGTGGGTATAAGAGTCAGTGTCAGTGGGGGATTCGGGCCTTGTTAATGAGGCCAGCTGCAGACGGGAAGAAACTGTTTTTGTGACTAGAGGTTTTGGTCCTGATGGACCGTAGCCTCCTGCCAGAGGGGAGTGGTTCAAAGAGTTTGTGGCCGGGGTGGGAGGGGTCAGCCACAATCTTGCCTGCACGCCTCAGGGTTCTAGAGACGTACAGGTCCTGGAGGGATGGCAGGATGCAGCCGATCGCCTTCTCAGCATCAACTAAAACAAAACCACAAAAAGAAAAACACAATGACATTATAAAAAACACAACCACATAATGAAAAACACAATGACATTATCAAAAACACAACCACATAACGAAAAACACAATGACATTAACAAAAACACAACCACGATATATAAGGTAGGGCCACACAATGTTAAGCCAACCAGGAGCAGACCAGGAAGTGAGGTGTTTTTTTTCTCTTTGTCTAGTATCAAGTAAAGAGACAGCTACACTGCAGAGAAGCCTGCTTGTATTCATTCTGTGATTCACTACTAGAAGCTTATGACCGAAACAAGTACAAAGTACCCCTTGCACACTCAGGCTCGTTGTATACAAACTTAGCAAGTTGCACTCATTTAAATGCCAGACATATCGGGCGCCGATTGTAAAGTTGTGCATGCTAAAATAAACAGCAACCTTTCATTACATTTAGCAACAAACCATGTTTAAAAAACCTATGTGAATTTTTTTTATGTTACTTTTGACCAGATTTACAGCAATATTTGTGAACTTTGTGATATTAACCTCTCTCGTAAAAATATAATTTCAATGTTAAATCTAAATGTTGAATATAAATATAAATGTTAAATGTAAATATAAATGTTACACTTAAATATAAATGTTAAATCTAAATATCAAATATAAGTCCATTCATCCATTGTGTGTAACCGCTTTAACCTTTTATGGGGTCGCAGGGTTTTATGCTGGAGCCAATCCCAGCTGTCTCTGGGCAAGGGCAGGGTACTCCCTGGACAAGTCACCAGCTCATCCCAGGGCCCTCACTGATGGCAGAGGCATCAGGAGCAATTTGGGGTTCAGTATCTTGCTCAAGGACACTTCGACATGCAGCTCAGCTCGGGCTGGAGCTAGGATTTGAACCACCAACCTTGCGATCACTAGCCGACCTGCCCTACCGAAATCTAAATGTTAAATTTAAATCTAAATGCTAAATATTAAATCTAAATGTCACAGGTGAAGCTAAATATTAAGCTAAAATGCAAATCTACACTGCCTGTCACTGAAAGTACGAAAATAAAAGCTCACTGACGTGAACGAGCGCTAGCTGCGGTCTTCGTCCGGTTGTCAGGCTGCGCTGCACTGTTAGCCACGTCTCCTCACTGGGCTCTCATGTTGCCTGCCAGCATGTCCATCGACTTAGCTGGAAACATTGGTAGGGCCATTTTGGTGACAATACAGAGTTTCAGCAATGCGTCTGCAACTACATCTCCAACGTTGTTTGTTCATACAGAGCCAAGCAGCGCCGGCGTAAAGGCGAACTGCTGTGTAATTCAAACAGAAAGTTTGCACTGCGGAGAGGGAGATGTGAGTGAGGTATATGTCATGATGATGATGTCTGTGTGTTTTTTCCAAGGTGTTATCCTAGGTGTCTACCTGTCAATCTAAACATATACCCGCTGCTGACTGTTAATAATCATATGGATGATTTTATAATGTGTTGTTATTGAGATCCTGACCCACCAAACATCCTGGAAAGTGACAAAGTTACATCGGTCAGGAGGACTGACTCCCATCGCAGTGATTTTTTTCAACACAAACATTTGCCAGTGACAGGTGCTGTTTTTCTGGCAGAAATGTGAGAGTCAGTAGGACAGCATCCATATGTTAATAAACAGTCAGCGGGTACATGTTTAAAGTGACAGGTAGACACCTGGGGAAACACCTTGAAAAACACACATCATCATGACGTATACCGCTGTGGCAATAATGCGGCGACTCTGTGAAAAGGTGTACTGTCACTGTTGTTGCAGACGCATTGCTGAAACTCTGTATTGCAGCCAAAACGGCCCTAACAGTGTTTCCAGCTAAGTCACTGGACATGCTGGCAGGCATCATGAGAGCACGTTGAGGAGACGTGGCTAACAGTGCAGCGCATTCACTCCAACTACCCAAAGAAAATTAGCTTTCATTCTGGTACTTCTGGTGACAGGCAGTGTAGATTTGCATATTAGCTAAATATTTAGTTTCACCTGTGATATATTTAACTTTTATATTTAAATGTAATATTTAAATGTAGAGGGGCGGCTGTAGCTCAGCGGGTAGAGCAGGTCGACTAGTGATCGGAAGTTCGCTGGTTCAAATCCCGGCTCTGGGATGGGCCGAGCTGCATGTTAAGTGTCCTTGAGTGAGATACTGAACCCCATGTTGCTCATTAGTGAGGGCCCTGCGATGACCTGACAACTTGTCACGGGAGTACCCTGCCCTCGCCCTGAGACGAGGCTGTGATTGGCTCCAGCAGCAACACCCCACGACCCCATGGAAAAGGGATAAGAGGTTACGGACGATGATAAGACATTTAAATGTATATTTTAGATTTAATATGTAACATTTATATTTAGATGTTTTATTTAGATTTAACATTGAAATTATATTTTTAAAAGAGAGGTAAATAACACAAAGTTCCCAAATATTGTTGTAAATCTGCTCAAAAGTAACATAGAAAATTCACATATGTTTTTTTAAACATGGTTTGTTGTTAAATGTGGGAAAAAGATGCTGTTTATTTTAGCATGTGCAACTTTACAATCGGCGCCCCCTAGAGAGAAACACTTGATGAGTTCAAGTTTTTTGCTCTAAATTACATCACATAATCACCACCATTGAACTGAGGGAGCCATCTAGCTCTGCTGTCGGGGACATGTTTTTCGGGCAAAAATTTGACAAAGAGTCGGTAGGACAGACAGGATGACAGAGGCTTTTACATGTATGGATGTGGTATATTTTTCCTTGGATAGGAAGCTGAAGACATGACCTGCTGCCACATTACTGTTGTTTGGTCTTGTAACGTTGCTTTGTGGATTGAAGTGTAGGTAATTTCTCTTTTATTTGTTGAATGAAGGATGTGTTAAGATGTCAGATGGAACACCATCAGACTGTCACACTTCTGTCCCGTGCTGCCGGCTCTTCCATTCACACAGACATCACCTTGCTTCTGTTGCGGCTCTGTTACCCCCCGTCCCTCCTCCCCACAGGCGCATCATTCCCGCCCAATTTTACCCTTCCCCTCAACACTATGGACTGTGTGTGGAAAATGGACGTATGGAGGGGGAGGAGGGAGGAGCAGATCAACCACAGATCTGTGGATCATTTACACCAGTGAACCCATATACACCGCTGCATTCAGGGGAGGGGCTCTGAGGTCATCAGGGAGGCTACATGCTATTGGTCAGCTGGGAGGTCATAGATCTGTGTGAGCAAATGTTTTTCTTTCTTTCCTTCCTTCCTTCTTTCTTTCCTTCCTAATGCTGACGTCACTCCCAGCATGCACTGGGTCAAAGTTAGGGAGGCCACCATGCAACACAGGGGTAACACAGACAGACACATGTCTCTGGAGAAAAGACCATCTGATATTGCATTATTTATTAAGATGGACAGATGCTGCTGCATTTTTCCATGATCCACTGCAGTTTGTTTCCCTGCCTGTTTCAAGACAAATGCTTCATGTCCGTTTTCTGTGCCTGTGTAGTTTATTATCTGAAGGTGTGACCTGTGTCTCATCAGTCCCTCACTTCCATTTGAGAAGGACTATGTGTATAGTGACAGATTATACCGAAAACCAGGAGATATGGGGAGAGAGCCCATCATGAAAATCAAATCAAATCAAAACTCCTAAATAAAATTACATTCTCTCCTATTGTATCAGTGTTGAGGCAGAGCAATTTAGATCAATTCAAACATATAAAACCCCAACTGTCTTTATGGCACCACACTAACAGGGATAATAAAGAACATGTTTGCAACTTGGGTGAACTGACCCATTGTTAAACCTCAACTAGGTTCTCTTTCATAGCATTCGTTTTGTGTATCACTATAGGCAATGCCCCTGTGTGCCCTCAACAGAAGCCGTTTATTACATTACGTTAGCCCATAAGCCGGCCCTGATGACGTGCATGTAGACATACTGTCATTCATCATTCAAAAACCTCCTCTCGCTTCACAGAAGCCAAAGTCCACAGTGGAACAGCAATTCTGAAGCTTAGCTCAACTGTACGTGAGCAACCACCACGGTCGCTAATATGCTTTGCTCTGGGCCGCTGTTCAGCAGCTCAAACTTGGCCGCCAGCCAGGAGCAATTCTAGTTGTCTGTCTCAGGCTAATGGGGGGAGTAGCAATATTTGCCGCTAGCCAAAGAGCTAGGGGGAGTAGCGATACTCCACACAGGCTAAGTTGCAATATTTTAGTCAGTTAAACAATTGCCCATGGAGGCAAAACTTCCCCAGGACTGAGGTAAAAACAAGCTACATGAAGCAACATTGCTGTTTCCCTGTAGTAGGGAGAGAAAAGTAATGCTATGACAAAGAAATGTAGGTTATTTGCATAACCCTGGTTCTCTAAGTAACATGAGTGAGTGTCTCACCAGACTACCCTCCTTGCTGGTGTGAATAGAGGAAGAGGTGGGCAAAATCTTTGAATGATAGATGACAGCGTGTCGGCCCTTAATATAATGCCATATCATGCCACTTCGAGAACTGGGGTTATCCAAATAACCTAAAGTTACCTCTGCTTTTTTGATGGTATGCTGCAACTAAACAGACATTATTTCTAGGGCTGTCAAGCGATTAAAAAATAATCAAATTAATTACAATCTTTGTGATTAATTAATCAAAATTAATTGTTTTATGAAAAAGAGTGTCTTCAGGGAGTGCTGCAGCTCTATGCAAACCCAGCTTGAGCAACTTGGTTTCGGTACATTCCTCATATAGTTGTTACTATTATTTTCTTATAACCCATTTAATTCTTTATCACCTTCTATAGGTGTAGATATTAAATTCACCAGTTTAGATTATAAAGGCCTGAATAATCCAATTAAAGATAGCAAGGTTATGGATTATCTGCAGCCTTCAGCTGAAACGAGGTTGGGTTAGACAGGTGTTTCTTTCTCAATTACTGATCCGACTGGTAGTTTTATTATTGTTACTGGACACATTTATGACAGTGAGGTAGCTTTTGGAAATTTGAATGCCTCTAAGTGGGATGATAAAGCCTTCTTCAGATGGGTCCTCTCAGTGTTACCAGAATTATCTCAATAGCACTTGGTTTTGGAGGGAGATTTTAATTGTTGGCTGGATCTCTCTTTAGATCACTTCTTCTCTAGCCCAGCATCTCAATCTAAGTCAGCAAAAGTTATTAAATTGTTTAGTGCACTCGATGCACTCACACTACTAAGACTGATCAGGCAATTGGGGAAGTAACAGCACTACTACCAAGCAATGTCCTGGAAAATGTCTCCAAGTTTGTTGAGAAGGCACAAGCCTCACAACACTCTAAGGGTAAGGAACAGCAAATATTATTATATTACAGACACGTTAAAGAAACTTGCATAGATCAGAAGCTCTCACCTGGAGAAATAAGAAAATTAACAACACAGCACATCCAGACATATGAGAGAAGTGTTTGAAAAACCTGTCCAACAGAGAGGTCACTCAACCAGAGAAGGATGTCCTTGCCAAAACTTAACATTGCAGCAGCTCCAGAACAGATATCGGTAGTAGATTTCCCAAGACAACCTAACAACCATTCACACCTGGGCTCACCTAGCCCTTGCAACCCACATGAAGGCTGGTTCTGCCAATGACCCACAAGTTGCCCTAATGAGTCTGAAACTCAGAGCTCACACGTGTCCTTAACAACTCTGTAAGGAAACTCCCACACAGAGTTTACAGAGAGGGGTGAGACAGATGTGAAACATCTTCAAGAAACTGAAACAAGTCCGGTTGCCTACGCTACAACACCTAGAATTACCATGACCTGGATGACTGAGAACCTTCATCAACAAACAGCTCCTTGGTTTTATTTACATTGCATAGCAAGGTTGTTGATATCCTCCAGATATGAACCCTTACTGTTGTTTGAAATGCGGCCAGTTATGGCAGTGTCGTCCAAATACTTATGTGGGAGTACAGTCAGGGGTGAACAGTGTGAACAGGAGGTGGCTAAGCACACAACCCTGGTGGGGTTCTGGTGTTGGGAGTGGGTGTGTGCTAAAATACTTTTAAAAATGTATCTGTGCTGCTCAAACAGGCAGGCAAAGGGTTAAGTCTGGCAAATGAACAGCCCACTTAGCTGAAGACCTCCAACATGACCACCAGAGTGTTTAGATCAGTTGATTGCCTCCTGCAGAGCTCAATAGAGCAGCACCTGGCTTAAAGCTCCGTCCACCGTCTGTATGAGACAACAGATGTGTGATGATCTCATCCTGGATACAGTTGCTCTTACTGTAACTCTATCCCCCCTTATTCTTCTCTGTATGTGTGTCTGCTGGGTCATGTAATAAAGGCTCAGTTATGAAACATTTTAGGAGATGACCCTGCTGACAACAAAGGACACAGACAAACAAACAGAATAAGTTATCTTATATTTAGCTTTTCACTTTCAGCAACTTGAACTCAATACACTGATATTTCGAGCCACTGTATTTTTTCAGTGTTTTCTAGGTGATAAAGTTGTTTGATTGTGACTTTTAGAATGGTGCCTGTCACAGGACTTGGGTCACACTGACCTCTGGTGGATCACAGAGGAACAAATTCAGGTGGCTTATCATGCTGAATAATATTAAACCTGAGAAACAGGTTTATAGTGTTTCCTGTGGCTATGTGGGAGCTTTGACAAGAGGAGATGTCATCTCGTCAGGGTTATTTGAGAGTGGGCTAGGAGACTACAAACGTATAACTGATAGCCCGCTTTCCAAACTATGAAGCTGTGAAGGTGTTAAAAAAAACAACACAAAAAAAAGAAAAGAAGAAAAAAGAAGAGGAAGTTGTGTTTTTAGTTCACAGGATGATACAAAGTTTTCACAAACTGTGAAAGGTGACACGAATTTCAACTGTTTAATGCAGTTATTCTGTTCCATTGAAAATTGTTCTGCCAACAGCTCAAACTGTCGTACCTTTTAATTTTGTGTCTAAATTACGTCATATTTTTGTAGATGACGTATTGTTGGGAGGTCTCCTCTAAGAGGCGCAGGGAAGGTGGAAGTGGAATGCTGTGTGAGCCAGGATTTGTGAGCTGTAGTTATTGTGTTATTCCAGAAATGTTGAGGTTGGTCTGCAAAGCCAGACTAAGTGAAATGAGTTGTCTGAATTGTGGACAGTGGACTGGGAACAAGCTGTACGCTGGTGTCTGTGAAACCCTGTTGAGTGTATTTCTGTGCCATTAAATATGGAATAAGTTGTAGTCTGGGGTTATTGATCATTTGTTATGTTATTGCAAATTATTTTCCAGAGTGTTGAATCAATATTAATCAATAAATCTTTTTTCCCAGTCGTTGGTAGACAAGATTAGTCTGTATAATTCTGACAGAGGTTTCATCTAAATGCAATCAATGTCAATAAGTTGTTTTCTTTTACCAGGTGGTGGTTGTATATTGATAAGTATGATTTACACATTTTTTCTAGGTATGTTTTTTCATTGTAAAAGATCACAACACAGATCAAACTTTGTGGATCATGGAGCAGTGGAGTTGTTTCCAAACAGGTGTTCTAACTGGGTGATTCCTTTGATTCTGTGATTTCTATTAATATAAAATGTATTCAGACAGTTATCCTTATACCATAAACTTGCTCTTCTCAATGACGATAACTATCTACAGCAGAAAGTTAATAAGGAAACTGGTCATCAGCACCTTAACACACACTGCTCGTCCCTGAACCCCATTTCCATTAATACGGAGTCAGTTAAGCAGGTCGTCTGAAATATCTTTGAAACACACTGCTTTCTCTGTTGTCCTGACTCGTCACTATGCAGCTTGTTTGGCCAGCAGCCGAGTGGAGCTGTCCTGTGTGTGTGTTAGTCCTGAAGATCACAGATATTACAGAATTATAGAATGGTAATCAACCAGAATTAGTACTATTAGTCAATATTTTACGGTGGCCCTGAAGTGCAAATCACAACGGCAAATCAGAAAACACAACAACCAATTACTAAACACAACAACAAATCAAAAAACACAACGGCAAATCAGAAAACACAACAACATTAACCAAAATGGCAAAGGTACCCTCGGGCGTCATGAAACGTCACTGACTGGTCTGTCCTTCAGGGCCACCGTAAAATTTACACTCTTTTGTCTTCTCCTTTGTCTCATGCTCTCTCTCTTCCGCCCTTTTTAAAGGAATAATTTTGCCACCTCAAAACCTGAGGTTACAGACTATTTGAATAATAAAGGTTTCACCTACTGCTCATTTCTAGATTTACAGTTTCATTTTTAGAGTAAAGTAACACTGCAGATCTCTGTTTAATGATGCAATGAAAAAAGTTTCTGATGCAGAATTCAGTGTGTCAGCTGCATGACATTTGGTTCAAACCAACATACACAAACCGCATCATTATCATGTAAAAATACACTGAAGACACAAATTCTGCAGAACATCAAAAGCTGGATGTAACTTAATTGTGAAAAGTGTAGCTTCTGATGGGGGATTTCGAGGCATTACATTTCAGACAGCTCTTCTTCACATTACACGTCAGTGTGGTTACATGTCTCTGGGAAAACAACTTGATTCGTGAAAACGTATTATAACGTCTTTTGTGGCTCCAGAGGAATCTGTCCGGAATCTGATACATTGGCTCCAGTGATGTTGTTCAGTGGCTAAGTTGCATCGTGGGTAATGTAGGCAGCAGACTTTGAAGAGGAAGAAGAATGTGTGGAATAAACCAGGTGATATCTCTGGCTCTGCTGTTCTGATGTTGATCATTTGCTTCACAATGAGTCCAACAGTGTTTTTACTGTCCTCTAAACACAGTATGTTAAGCAGTATACATCATGATAATTATGAAATTATCCAAATGTAAATAAACAAATGAATACATGACCTTAATAAGTGTAAATTCAGATCTTTTCCCCCATATTACTGGGGAGTAAGAGTTCATTCAGGTGTAACCGGCACTACACAAGCGCTGTAGCCATGCCTACAGGCTCTGCCACATGATACAATGGCTGCTTTGGCATTGCTAGAGGACACTGTAAATGCAATATTTAGGCTACAGTAAGTTTATAACTCAATGGAAGCAATTTGTACCCTTATTTATACTGTATAAAGTCTGTGGCTCTGTAACTTTCTGCCTTTCCAATTGAATTTCAGCAGCCACACAATTACAAAGTCAGCCTACTCTCACCTTAAGAATATATCCAGGATAAAAATCCACATCATTGTTCAGATGTCATAAAAATAGACATTTCTCCTCAATCTCAATCAGACCCTGATAACTGAGGCAACAATACTGTTGTGGTGATACAAAGCAGTAGGTTCACAAAGCGTGGCAAAGATATTGTTGACAGAAAACAGAGACACAGAAGTGAACAGAGTGAGAGGCGTTTATTGATAGGCAACATAGAGATGAGAGTGGATACCTGGACCTAGTTCCCCCCCCCCCCCCCCCCCCCCCCACACACACACACACGCACGCACACTTAATTTGGGCCGAAATGAATTCTTACCATAAAAGAAAATAAACCCAAGTACAAAATGTACAATCTCCTACAAGAAAGTATGTGGCAGCCGCACCAAAGAACCAGAGATGAGTGAAAAATAAGAACCTCTGTTAGGACAGTGATCCAGTTTTCTGTGCATCTCTGCTTAATACATAAACTCATATTGTTAAGACAAACAACAATTAACAAAATAATCTGTTTCTACAGGTTTACAACACAATATCAACAAACATCACCAGTAAAATAATCAAAACCACTGAGTAAAGGCACATGTACTTTGGTCCCAACAGGTCTCCTACACTCAGAGACCAAGACCAGAATCACATGTTGAAGTCTTGTTTAAACAGACAGCTTGTAGGTGTTTGTGTGTGCACCCACTTACAGCAATGTTTTATAAAACACTGCGATGGGATTTGAGCATGAGTATAACAGGTGGCTCTATTCTTTAAGGACGGCTTCACATTAAGATCGTTCATATTATTATACATCAGCAATGTGTTAATGTCAGTACATTCCAAGTTACTTTGTAATGAATTGAATTATCATTTGTCTCCAACAAACACTATTAGCTTCAGATTCCGATTACCTTTTCCCAGATTGTGTTTGAATAACCCCACAAGGAACTTTGTGTTTTTAATCAAATCATGTATAAACAGCTTCAAAGTGATTGTATATGTATGGGAACAGCAAAAAGGTATGCCAGTTAAGAAAAGCTGCCTCTTGAAAGTGCACTACACTGCACAAAAAGTAGTTTCTTCTATTCCTTTTGAGGACTGTAGGTACTTCTGTCCTCAAACCTACATGAAAAGTGATTATGTGTAGTGCAGCAGATCTCTTTGATGTAGGGTGCTAAAATGGCTACAATGGCTTTGGGTGCTGGTAATGCAAAACAGCACAAATCACACTTTAACATTTAGTGACAGCCAAGTTCACTCCTTTATTTGTGTAGCGTGGAAGAAATGTAGAAGAATTTGCTTGATACTTGAAAGCACCAATGTACACAAGCGATCAGAATGAGATTTGAAGAAGTGAACCAGCACACTGAGAATGTATGTCAGAAATGGCACAGTTTTAAAAACATCCTCAAATGACTGCAAATTAGGCCGTATGACTGTAGCAGCGACACAGTACAGAAAATAACAGATCATACAATACAGGAACTCTAACCTCGAGAGAAAATCCAGCACACCAGGCAATGACTTGATCGGCCAATATAAAAAAACAGCTACTTGCTCTTTATACTCCCTAAAAGTACAGTATTTCACCTGGGGGCGACACCTTATGTCCTGTGTCACACAGAGTGTTATGTGCCAGATATGCCTTCCCATCAGCTTGCACTGGGGCGTCTCGTCACTACAAACTTTATTTTTTCAAACTTTACATTTTTTCACTACTCGTGGTCAACATCGTTGCATTTTAATCCAGGTTAATTCCTTAACCTAACCAGGTAGTTTTTGTGCCTAAACCATAAGGTTTTTTTTTTAATACCTGAAAACAATAAATTAAGTCTTAAAGTAAAAGTTAATGAGTCTGGTTGCATAAGAGTCGTGAACAAGATCCATTCAACCAGCTCTTTCTGTGGACCAAGTCTTTTGCTGTCTTTACACTAGCACTTTTGGCCACACCGAGTCAAACCAGCCAAGCAGGTCTCAGTGAAGTCTTGTGATTGCAGCCGTCAACTAGCATAATAACCATAAAAAGCACCCGTCGCCCCCTAAAATTGTTACTGAACTCATGTCTGTGCAGGAAACCTGAGAGAAGGAAGTTTTTAAAATACATTGTACTTTTGTAGCTTCTGACTGAATCTCTTTAATTTTCTCTCGTCCTGTTTGTTCTTTCAGACATCTGCTGTGTTTTAATGTTTTATGTGTTCACTTTCAGCTGTTTCAGGCGTCACATTTATTGTTCACTTATTGCTAGTGAAAACACATTGGCCCTCATTTATCAATCTTGCGTGAAAACGGGTGCAGATCTGAGCGCAGAATTGGTCTTACGACAGGACACGTGTGATTTATGAAACGTTCATATCTGACCAATCCCAGCGTACGAATAATCGGGTCTTGATAAATGCGGCGGCTGAATTCGATCATCATTAACATGTTACGCCCTTAAATATTCCTGGTTTGGAGGCCTCACCCACTGAGGTCAAACATAGAGAGAAGAAGCACTGACAAGAAGAGAAACTTTTCCGAGATGGAGATCGGCATCCCGGCAGTGCCGGCACATCAAAGGCTCCATTCACTAATGCAATGTTGTGCAAAACTGAACAGGCCAAAATAATATGGCACACTTTCTCTGGGGTATACAGCAGAGTTCCCCCTGCTGGTCCGAGACGGAGCCATCTGCCCTTCAGCAACCCGAAGCAGCTCCACTGTGACCCGTGTGTGTGTGTGCACTATTGAATCTGCCTTCTTGCTCTGTAGCAGGTTTGCCAGCAGTGATTAGTTGTCATGTTATTATATTTTATTTGACAAAAAAGTGTTATCAGTAAAAACGTGGGCTTTTTTTTATTAAAAGTTTTGCATTTTGTTTTATTCGTTTTAAGAATCCGTTTTGATCTGTTGCTTAATGCTTAATGACAGCTGAGGTTTGTTTAATAATAATTTTCAGATTTTGCTGTGCTGCACCGCAAATCCAGACTCAGATATGCGTACACGAGCTCAGACCTGACGTGAGATCTGATCGTAGCTTCTGCTCACGTCCAATTTGATAAATGCCGAAGCTTGCGTAGAAATTGTCGTAGGCACGGTTTTCTGCCGTACGTTCGTTTGATAAATGAGAGCCATTGTTTCCTCTAATGTTTATATTTTCTAATTGTGAAGACGGCGTGGTAAATGAAACGTGCTTGTAACTGAATTTGGGGCACTAAATTGTTTGTGATTATTCTTCGATAGTGCCGCAGAGATCAGGACAAGTGCATCATTGCTTTAAGGGCACCCTCACATTAGGCAATCCGTACAGTGCCCTAGCACGTGTGACCCCAGAAAAGTCGAGTTTGTTGTTAGTGTGAGTATTTCTTGGCCCTGGCACGGCTGGAAGAGGTGTGGTTTGGCACTGTACAACTGCTCATGCACGAGCACAAGCACAGGTGCGCAACTGAACATGAAGTATAATCATGCGTATTTATGGCACCTAGCAAAATCAAGAAATCCAGGAATGTGAGAGGCTGTCTACGATCAAAACAACACAAGACAAGCCACAAAAAAGTCCATAAAGTAATTTTCTGTGTGCTACGATGTGATGATGAATGTACAAGAAGTAACCATGCTCAGGCCTGGTTGTGGCCAGAGCAATGTAAGTGCAGACCAGTGGGAGCCTGGGGGGAGGGACAATTGTGCTTTGGACAGTACTGAGCAACGTGGCCAGGTGTGAGTGCGCTCTGAGACACACCTTCAAGCAGGGCTCTTTCTTCTATATCACCTGAATTCATCAAAGCTTTTCAGCAGAAAACTTAAATACAGCTACCCAAGGTAGACGATTACTTTCCATGTACATAGATGTGAGGTAAAATACACAACAAAGGGAAACAACATGCACTCATAACACAGGCTGAGATGCTCACAGAATACGCAAAAGTGTGCACAGCTACATCCCATAAAACCACACCCATCCTGTTGAAATACCAACTTTTTAGTGGGACCCATTTCCACTTAGCAATGATAGAGATTAAATAGAGAACCAAAAACTCTCTACTGTCTTAAAGAATAAAAGTAGGCTAAAGAGATTTATTGTTCTCTAAATGTCACCCCCTGAATTACTGCACTGATGGCTGTGGTTGTGTGTGGTCAGAAGTTTGTTCTGTTGCACCACCACACCTAACAATGACCATCAGCATGTACTGAACTACCCATTTATGTACACTTGTAAATCACTGCAGCAGGTCGAGATGTTAAACCACGTGAGAAGTTTAAAATTTGATATAGATCAAAGCAGGAATTTTCGCTTTGGAAACCTTTAAGGGTGAGACTATCGTATGTACTGCTTCTACTGGTCAACAAAATATACAAGGAGAAATTTTGATCTTCTCAGTATTTTGATAACTATTTCTAGTCTTACACTAGCACATTTCAAATCAGTGATACCAATATTAAACTACTTAATTAATGGTTTGGGTATAGCACATGAGGTTTACAGAAGATGTTGAAAAAAAGACAAAAGGTACCGACTTCCTGGCCCGTCATACAGTTTAGGGTTTAAGAGGCATGTGTAAGGGTTAGATGGTAGACTTTGAAAAGGAAACTTTCAGATGGTGATTCCCTCCCATGTCATAGTTGTGGAGATCCATCAGAGCCTGGATAGCTTCTTCCACTGATGACATCTGGATCAAAGACATCTTACGGTCCCTGACGAGGAAGGAGCAGAGAATGTTAACTAGAAAAGTGCATATTTCTGCCTGAACAGCACTGTTCCTGGGTTAGCCAAGAGCATTTCAAGCCACTTCTTGCACAAAGAACAGAATATATTAAGAGTTTGGATTGCTAGCTCATCTCTCATCTCAGTGTGTATCTGACTCTATATCTTGACACTATATAAAAAAAAAATATTTTTAGGAATACTTTTTGGTGCTTTGTAACAGGATACAAAAATAATTTAATTTCATTAAAATGCTTCTTACTGGAAGAACTTGAAGGCCTTGACGGTTCCTCCACTGTTAGAGAACAGAAGACGTAGATCATCCTCTCCAACTCCATCCCTGGACATGCAAAGACAAACTTTTACTGACTTGAAATTTGGGATGCACCGATTGTGAAATTCTGGGCCGATACCGATACCGATGTTTAAAATAACAACTTGGCCGATGGCGATGTTCTTTCTTTTTGCTATTTATTCCTTTTTTTTGTGCCACAGAAACATACAAGTCTTTCAGCTCTTCATAACACTATCCTTGAATGAGCACAAATCCAATGAGACCAATTTATGAAACAAAAACAACCTTTAATGTCACTTTCTGGTTGACATTTAAGATTTCCTTAAATGCTGTGTCAATTGAAGTCTGAGGGGCCGTCCAGGCGGGCAAAACCAATCTTTTTTTATCTCTGTCTTCCTCATCACCCTTTTAAGAATATTTGCGTCCACACGGACCCACTGAAAATGAGCGAAAACGCTGTAGTTCATATTCCAGACGTCTAGGTGGCGCTTGACATTCACAAAACACGGATAAGAAGACACGGAGCATGCACAGTAAACTTGCGCGCTGTAAACAAACAGACAGTAGACGGAGAAAACGAACACAAGAAGAAGAAGAAGATGAAAATGGCGAGTGCAAGGAAACCGGAATTGTTTGTGTGGACCATTAATGAGGTTGAACTGCTGCTGAGACTCAGACTCAACTACAAGGCGGGTAAGTTGGGAGAAAGGCTCGATATCTTCTGCGGCACGAACACGAGCATGCGGTCTGCCATTGTTGGTGTTATGGGACGTTGCGAGATGCGGCGATGGCGTCATTGTTTTGGAAAGTATGCGGATTCGCTGTCCACATGAAAACGGGAGGGCTGCGTTTCTGGATTTCTCAAAAAAAAAAAGAGGGAAAAAAGAGTTTCTCCATGAGCACAGCGTTCATGCCGCAAATCAAGATATAATCATCGGCCACGGCCATCGGCGAATGTCATTTTTATTTGCCGATGGCCGATGGCAGTTAACGAGGCAAACATCTGCCGATACCGATGTTCAGCCGATGCATCGGTGCATCCCTACTTGAAATAAAGAAGCATGAAGCCGAAGAGATTGCTACACTTATTAAACTGTCATTAAACACAGAACTTGACTTGAATAATTTGTGTAGCGGATACCGGATATTGGAGAGGTGAAGTGTTGCAGACGGAGGGAAGATGTTCTGGAAGTTTTTGGATCCTGGTTTCTTAAAGCGATGGAGGGGTGAGCCGGAAAAATCTGTCCAACAAAAAACAAAACATTTGGATAATGACAATAACCTTAGGTGCAAATTCTTTCATGTAACAAACATATTATTATATTATTGTTATTAATTGCACTCTTATAACATGGTCTAAGACATGATGGAGAGGAAAGCAAAACAAAACAGAAAATGAAAAATGCAGCAGAACCTGGGATACCAGCCTTTGTTCCCTCCATATTCTTCTTCCTTGTCAAAAACTGGTTTTGAACATTCCACGCAATGCAACTCATCTGCCGACAGCTATGCCGGACAATTTAAGCTAGTAGCACCTAATGTAGCCCTGAGCTTTGAGCCTGCAGCAGATTTTTTTTTTCTTTTTTCAAACTTAGTCTTCAGCTTTGAGGGTGACACAAGTGACAAAATAAACTTTAAAATTTAAATGTATCAATATATTAGACTTCAGACACAGCCATGGAAATCTTTATATAACTTTTTTCACACATACAGTAGGTCTCCAAGTTTGTTGTGGATCGTGGAGCTTCAGTTTAAAAAAATCCAAGTTTGAGTTCCTAGCCTCCTCTATCTTTTTGCATTATGGCTTGTGTCAGTGGTCCATAGGCTTTGATAAACAATGGTGGTGGCAAGAAGGACCTCTGTTTGTTTGTGATGTGAATTAAAATTATGAAACCTCAAGCTCACTTGGTCAAATGCTTTCTTAGCTTTTAAGTTCAATGCTGTGACTGAGGTTGAGGATGCATGTATCTATTTTTTAGGACTTGATACCAAAATAGTTTTGGGACACACATTTTTGAAGAAGGTTTCAGTGGAATACAGTTAGGAAGTAAGTGGAATACCAAAAGGGTTAGGTAGGCTCTGTATGACTACATTTCATTTAAGACTTGTCCTGGACCTATGACCTATGACTATGTGATCTGGCTGTTGTCACTGTAAATTGCTGACTTAACAATTCAACAGGCACCATCACCACTTAATGCAAAATCAACAATTTTCAAAGACATTAACAGGTTCTCTTTCAGGATGCAGATAACCTCTTACCTTTAGTGAGTAGTTGGTCATCCAATCCTTCTCTGGGCAGAGCCACAGTTTGATGTTTAGACAGTGTCACCCTCATCACTTTACCAAAGACCTTTTGACCATTCAAGTGGCTCATGGCTACAGGTGAGAATAATAGACAATATCAATATGGGCATGTGATTAGTATTAAAAGCCTGACAGGGTTTCCGCGTTAGCTTATACAGTCTATCAGGTTGATAGGATAACATGAATCATATCACGTCAATTAATCAGTTATATAGTAACAAACGCTACAGTAGTTTTCAACAAGTAAACCTTAATCTGAAAATCTTAACCATATTCCACATTTCGGGTCAGATCAGATCTTTATTGTCCCTCATGAGGACATCCTTTTAACACCATAAAAACACAAATACAAAACAGAAAACATACACACTAATTGAAGACATATAAAGTGTTGCACTAGGTACAAAATTCTGAAGAAAAGGGTATATGATAAACATAACCAAAGCTGCAACACGACAAATAAGAATAAGAAAAATTATGAAAATATTTGGAAATAAGCTTAGAAGCTGCAAATAATAACTGATTAATCCATTAGTTGTCAACTATTAAATGCTTGCCAGCTATTTTGATAACAGATTAATCAGTTTAAGAACTTCTTAAAAGAAAATGTAAGAGGTTCTTAAATATTAATATTTTCAGGATTCTTCCCTCCTCTATTACATTAAACTGAATATCTCTGGGATATGGACAGTGGCGGTTCTAAACGGGGGCCTACAGGGGCCAGTGCCCCTATAAAAATGTCCCTGGCCCCCCCTGTGGCCCTCTCCTGAATAATAATAAAATTAAAACAAAATACATTGATCAATTTATTATGATTTTAGGTGCTAGCACCAAAATCGGTCGAGAACCATGGCCTCAGACTTGGAGGTGCTGATTCTCATCCCAGCTGCTTCACACTCGGCTGCTGGAGGTCCTGGCTCGAAGGAGCCAACAAGACCACATCATCCGCGAAAAGCAGAGATGAAATCCAATGGCTCCCGAACCAGACCCCCTCCGGCCCGTGGCTGCACCTAGAAATTCTGTCCATAAAAATAATGAACAGAACCGGTGACAAAGGGCAGCCCTGCCGGAGTCCAACATGCACTGGGAACAGGTCTGACTTACTGCCGTCAATGCGAACCAAGCTCCTGCTCCGGTCGTACAGCCTTTAGCAGAGGGCCTCCGACCCCGTACTCCCGGAGCACCTCCCACAGAATGCCACAAGGGACACGGCTGAATGCTTTCTCCAAGTCCACAAAACACATGTGGACTGGTTGGGCAAACTCCCATGAACCCTCGAGCACCCTGTGGAGGGTATAGAGCTGGGGTCTGTTTCACAAAGCAGGTTTAGAGAAAAGAGTTTGTTAACCCTGAAATGAGGGAAACTGAGTTTTCCGTTTCACAAAGGGAGGTAAACTCAAACCAGAGAAAGAGGGGTAACTGGCCTGTTTCACAGAGAGAGGTAACTTAAGCTCTCGGTCAGTTACCATGGTAACATACTCTATGAACCTAACCTGGTCGGGACCAGGTTTTACTCAACAAACCTCGAGTTTTTCTCTGTCTCCGCCCTCTTTCAGCCACATACGGTATTTGATTTCCTCATTCATTCAGTCAGCAGGCGAGTTTGGCGTAGCATAGTTCTGCCGTCTGTTTTTTGAGAAAATCATTGGTCAATTTGTCAATCATCAGTCAGTAGGCCTACATTAGAAGTTATATTAGGTGGCGACCTACCTACCATGGCATGTCATTTTGATAATGATCCCGTGGATGAAGGTGCAGCATTACTGCGCAGAGAATTAAATATTCGTCGGGAGATGATTATCAGACCACGCACAGATGTTCTTGCATTTCCAGACAATTATCTTTTTGAGCGGTACCGTTTCACGTCACAGTCCATCATTTCAGTACACAACCTAATCCGTCCTTACATTTCCAACATTACCATCCGAAGTCATGCTCTCACATCCCAGCAGATATTGTGTGTTGCGCTGCGTTTTTTTTTTGCAAATGGGAGTTTTTTATACAACGTCGGAGATGCAGAGCACTGAAGCAAGGCAACTGTATGCAGAGCAGTCAGAAAAGTGTGCCTCGCCCTGAAACGGCTTATACCCATCTTTATCATTTTCAGCTCCTCTGCCTCCGTTAGAGGTGGCGGTGCTGGGCCACCACCCATTTTACGGGCATCTGCTTTCTTTCCGTTGGCTGAGTAGAAGTCTCTGTTAGTTTAAGGCTTAATTATTTAACAGAATATGATATAGATGAGAAGACATTTATGTTTGTGAAAACAGCATTATGTTGGGGATAAAACAACTATACAGTCAAACAGCCACTTAATATTTACTTTACAATGTAAAACATGATCAAAATGAGGAATCCCCATGAGATTATGCTGAGGTCTAATGTTTTTATGTTTCATCTTAAGTTGCTGCCAAGTGCGCTTCACCCCCGTGGGATTGCACCTAAATGAATAAAATTAAATAAAAATAGGCTACCACTCAAGCAGTTTCCCCCTGTAATATTATTGTGATTGCAAAGGACTACATTTAAACTAATGCATTGACCCGAGCAGCAATGTTCTCCCACACCGTCTCCCTCTCTTTTGCTGCTGCAGCGGTGTTACACTTCCTTCTAATAATGTGTGCAAACTCACCATATGAGCGCATTAATATTTCCAATTCCAGTGGGGTGAAAAACGTAGCCGCCCTCTTCCCCGTTGCCATGGTGACTTGTCGAATCGGGGCTCCATTGACGCTGTCTTTCTATACTTGTGGTGCACGCGCTTAACTCCAGGTGAAACTACTCCGAGTTGATCAAACTAACCCAAATCAGCTGTTCTGGAACCGAAAACTCAGAGTTTCCTATCTCAGAGTAGATCAACTCAGAGGGTTAGACTCAGAGTTTGTTGAACCTGCTTTGTGAAACAGACCTCTGGTCCAGTGTTCCGCGGCCCGGCCGAAAACCGCATTGTTCCTCCTGAATCTGAATTCTCCTCTCCAGTACCCTGGAAGAGACTTTCCCAGGGAGGCTGAAGAGTGTGATCCCCCGATAGTTGGAAAACACCGGTCCCCCTTTTTGAATAGGGGGAACAACACCCCGGTCTGCCAGTCCAGAGGCACTGTCCCCGACTGCCACGCAATGCTGCAGAGACGTGTCAACCAAGACAGCCCCACAACATCCAGAGACTTGATGTACTCAGGGCGGATCTCATCCACCCCCGGTGCTTTGCCACTGAGGAGCTTCCGGACTACCTCAGTGACGGCTTGGGTGATGAATGGGTCAACCTCTGAGTCCCTAGTCTCTGCTTCCTCTATGGAAGGTGTGTCAGTGGGATTGAGGAGATCCTCGAAGTATTCCTTCCACCGCCCGACAATGTCCCAGTCGAGGTCAACAGCTCCCCACCTTCCCACCATCACTGTAAACAGTGTTGGTGGAGGACTGCTTGCCCCTCCTGAGGCGCCGGATGGTTTGCCAGAATTTCTTCGAGGCCGACCGGTAGTCCTCTTCCGTGGCCTCCCCGAACTTTTCCCAGACCCGAGTTTTTGCTTCTGCGACTGCCCGTGCTGCCACACGCTTGGCCTGCCATTACCCGTCAGCTGCCTCAGGAGTCCCCCGGGCCAACCAGGCTCGATAGGACACCTTCAGCTTGACAGCATCCCTTACTTCCGGAGTCCACCACCGGGTGTGGGGATTGCCGCCACGACAAGCACCGGAGACCTTACAGCCACAGGTCCGGACAGCCGCTTCAACAATAGAAGTGGAGAACATGGTCCATTCGGACTCAATGTCCCCAGCCTCCCTCGGGATGTGGTCAAAGCTCTCCCGGAGGTGGGAGTTAAAGACCTCCCTGACAGAGGGTTCCACCAGACGTTCCCAGCAGACCCTCACAATACGTTTGGGTCTGCCAGGTCTGTCCAGCTTCCTCCCCTGCCAGCGGATCCGACTCACCATCAGGTGGTGATCAGTCGACAGCTCAGCCCCTCTCTTCACCCGAGTGTCCAAGACATACGGCTGGAGGTCAGATGACACGACCACAAAGTCGATCACTGACACGTGCACATATTGGACACCCTTATGCTTGAACATGGTGTTCGTTATAGACAAACTGTGACTAGCACAGAAGTCCAGTAACAAAACACCACTCGGGTTCAGATCGGGGAGGCCGTTCCTCTCAATCATACCCCTCCAGGTAACACTGTCGCTGCCCACGTGAGCGTTGAAGTCCCCCAGTAGAACGACGGAGTCCCCGGTTGGAGCACTCTCCAGCTCTCCAGTACCCCTCCCAGGGACTCCAAGAAGGCCGGGTACTCTGCATTACTGTTCGACCCGTGAGCCGAGACAACAGTGAGAGACCTATCCCTGACCCGAAGGTGCAGGGAAGCGACCCTCTCGGTCACCGGGGTAAACTCCAACACATGGCGGCTGAGCTGAGGAGCTATAAGCCCACACCAGCTCGCTGCCTCTCACCGCGGGCAACTCCAGAGTAGAAGAGAGTCCAGCCTCTCTCAAGGAGTTAGGTTCTTGAGCCCAGACTGTGCGTGGAGGTGAGCCTGACTATCTCTAGCCGGTATCGCTCAACCTCCCGCACCAGCTCAGGCTCTTTCCCCCCCAGCGAGGTGACATTCCATGTCCCCAAGGCTAGAGTCACCGTCCGGGGATTGGGTCGCCGGGGCCCCCCGCCCACGACTACCACCCAAATCACACTGCACCGGCCCCTTCTGAACCCTCCTGCGAGTGGTGAGCCCACTGGAGTAAAATAAATGCATACAACAGTAAATAAATGTTGTTTATAGTTGTGCCCTATGTATGCTGTGCATCTTTCCACAGATATCAGCAAGTCCAAGAACGATGTAGCAGTACAGCCCAAGTTGAACATATTCCCAACCACTTTGATGGGGGACAGGAGACGGAGCTTTAGGCCAAACTGGTATGAGGGGGTCAGGGGTCCATGCCCACCTTTTGCAGCATTGTCCTACTGTATTCAATTTCTAATTTTTTATTGGCCCTACCTCATTGTTTCAATCGATGCACTCTTAATGTACGAAATAAACTTTTGTATGATTTTAATGTAAAGCAAAATGTAAGTATTTAATGTTTAAATATCATTTGTTTACGTTTTTTAATGTGCCCCTCTGATTAAACACTGGCCCCACCTTGGCCCCCCCAGTAAAATTGGTCTAGAACCGCCACTTGATATGGACAACAACATGTGAGGACATCATTTTGTTTTGGGGCAACACTGACCAACGTTTTCGCCCATTTTTGTCTCCATTGTAGACTAGACAACTAATTGATTAATCAAGAAAACAATCTACAGATTAACAATGAAAATAATGATTAGTTGCATTTCTAGTTCAAGTGGATTCTACACATAACAAGAATATGTACATATTCCTTATCTTTATTTCACAACATAGTTAGGCACCATTTGGTCCACTGTCCAGTGTATACCTTTCAAACTGTTAGATAGATTAGAAAAATACCTGGACTATTGGGCCTAAGAAAAGGTTTTAACAGTAACTCCTAAATAAAGTCACCCTGTCTTGATTCATCTTATTCTGGATACCAATATTAATGTCTCAAAAAAACTCACCCAGTTGAGCCTGGTTGCCATCAGACAACTGTATCAGAGCACTATCCTTCTTGTTGTAGAGAATCTTCACCCTCTGGACATCACCATAGACTCCTGAAGATAGGGAAGACACACACACACAGAGAGAGAGAGAGAGAGAGAGAGAGAGAGAGAGAGAGAGAGAGAGAGAGAGAGAGAGAGAGAGAGAGAGAGAGAGAGAGAGAAGGGTGGAATAGAGTGGAGTAGAAGATGAGGGGGACAGAACAGACAGAGCAGGAGAGATGGAGCCAACAAAGATACAGAAGGAGAGGTGTGAAGGACCGGAAGAATAAAGTTAGTGCTAGAAAGACAAAATGAAGGAAAAGATGGACTCTTCGCATTTGACTTCTACTAGAAACTCAATGAAACCGCATAACTGAGACGATTTATGTTATGACTGTCGACCAGCTAAAAAAGTCAAACACCTTATCCTGTTGTGCATCTGTCGCGAGTGTTTGGACTGAACAACAGAGTGTACATGATTCAGAAATCCAGCTTGAAGATGCTGATTTAAAAAGAGAAAGCCTAAATTGACAGAAACCTTTTCAAAAGTTGTAGAATGAAATAAAACGTTGAACTGTGACTGCACTTGATTAATAAAAAAAAAGGCCAAATGAGTGGAAGTAATGCACAGGTCTTAAGAGCTAGAAGGATTCTTAGTGAGTGCACCGGACAGTCATGGTCCACTTAACCAATAATGTGGTGAGAACAAAAAACATAATCCATGTGTTCAACATACAGGCTCTAGGTTGACATTTTACACTGAAGATATTGAGTAAATGAATCCAAAACCTAGACAGTCCACTCACAGACTATTGCTGGACAGTGGTCTTTAACAAACTGCCTTTGACCAAGCAGATTTAGTTTGTAATTTTGTTACTTTGGGATAAAACACAGGAAAACGGCTACAATTTCATGTTTTCTACATTGCTCTATGCAAAAAAAGGGAGAGCACAATAAAAAACTAATGGTTCAATACGAGGTTTGAGATGTAAAACAGAATGGAACAAAACTCCTCTTGCTTCATCTACCAGATGGGGTTGTTATGTGTGCTGGGCTATCAAGGCTCAAATGAAGTTGATGTGTTAATTATTTTTAGTGCTTTTGCAACAGTATTGTTAGGTATTGCTTGCTATAGTCATCTCTGCTGCTGATAGCCATTAGAATGCCTCTTTATTGGGCTGCACAATATTTGGGAAAAAAACAAAAGAAAACCAACAGGCATTGCTAAAATGTAGTTTTTGATGATGCAAAAAACCCCATACATTTTCACAAGATAACTTGAACAGCTCTTTTGTGAAATCATTCATAATTCTAGAATAATTGGGGTGATTTTGTAGGGGACTGCATTTTATCAACAACCAAAGTAGCCCCTGCTTTGTTTGATCAACTGATCAAGAATGATTGTTATTGGTGGTTTGTTGTGCATACAGAGCCCATGTGTCAAAGACTCCTTAAGTGAGACTAAATTACATAATATCAAATGGATGTCTATGGTAGATTAGTTGAAAATGAGAACAATGAGAATTTTGCTTTTGTCTCAAGCAGCAAAGTTGAAGCAGGACATGTTTGAGATTAACTGTCTTACATTGCACATGCTGCAATGCTGATGCTGAAACAATAAATTGTGCAGCCCTAGTCACTTTATATGGTTCCAGTGAATGTGATGGGGGCCAAAATTCCAAATCCCTCTGTGCAAAAATCAAACAAACTTTTGTGTGAGGCTTACAAGAGACTAGCAGTCTGAGTTAGACAAAACAAGTGGATATCCTCCAAAATAAGACTTTTTCCTTACACCCTGTTGAGCTGCGGTAAAGAGGGATAGTAAGAAAAAAAGACATTTTGTACCAAAAAGAGAACCTTTGGAAGGTATCTCCTTTATTTGTCTAACTCAGACTGCACAAGCTTCATATACAACTTTGGAATAATCTTATCTCACTTACACTGCAATAATTTTAGAGAGGGAAATTTTATTGACCAGTACGACACTGAGGGATGATTAGAGCAAGCAAAAACTTGTTTCAATGCACAGACAGAAAAATGTGAACCAATCATTTAATGTGAAGATGCTTTAAGTGAAACTCTCGCCAAAAAGCAACCAAGGCTTTATTTGCGATTGAATACAAGGCAAACCTTCGTGTAAGAGCATAATTACGACGAAAGACGCACTTTTAAGATTTACCGTAGTTGGGTTTTTGGGCACGTTAATTTTGAACGGGAGTGCTAGGGGCAGAGAAACGATGGCATCAAAATCGCTATTTTTAGAACACTAAGAAGGCTCGACACAACATGAACTTTGCTCGTAGCATCATCAGGGTCTCTACTCATGAACACGAGCATTGAGAACATTGTTTGTGTACGACGCGCCGGAGATGCAGCAGCTAACGTGAGTAGTTCAAAAACCTTCTTTTTCATAAACTCACAATGTTCTCAATGCTCGGGTTCATGAGTAGAGACCCTGGTGATGTTACGAGCAAAGTTTCATGTTGTGTCGAGCCTTCTTAGTGTTCTAAAACTAGCGATTTTGATGCCATCGTATCTCTGCCCCTAGCACTCCCGTTCAAAATTAACGTGCCCGAAAACCCAACTACGGTAAATCTTAAAAGTGCGTCTTTCGTCGTAATTACGCTTTTACGCGAAGGTTTGACTCATATTCAATTGCAAATAAAGCCTCGGTTGCTTTTTGGCGAGAGTTTCACTTTAAAACAAGCCATCAAAGAATTTTTTTTGTTTAACTGTGCCATTCTCATCGTAAGAACACACCCTTCCCACAATAGCCAATAGCTGTAAGGAATCCTAATGAATTCTAAATGAATACCTTATCCACAAACTGTGGATCAGGTTTTGCCTTAAATTGTGGTGTATTTGTTCTCATCAGTTAAAAGTTAAGCTAACCAAACAGACAACTTCTAAGACTCACTTTTTTGTTTTTAATGTAGAGACAAAGTAAGAATTTAACTCTGTAGGGTACAATATGATAGAGGGAGGCTTGAAGATACAGAAAGACAGAGGAATGGCTTGTCGACGAAATCACTGAAGAAAGTGAACAAAATTGGATCAACAGAGAGAGATATACAGATAGAATAGTAGAGGTTGAACATACCGAAGAGGGTAAAGAGACTTTGAGGCGTGACCATCTTTATAGAGAGAGACCGCAGAGCAGAGGACAGGAAGAGGAGGAGCAGAGGAGGAGGAAGAGGAGAGACGAAGGTAGAGATCAGACCGCCCAGCGTTGGACAAGGGGGGAAGTGGTGGTTTCCATGATGATGTGGGGTGGAGCAAAGATGGAAGGCATGGTTGAGTTTGGGGAGGGAGTCAAAAACAGCAAACCCAACGTTGGGTTAGACCGAATTGAGAAAAGTGAAGAGAGGTAAAGGTGTTAAAAAGACATTTGGGGCAAATGTACATGGGAGGGGGGAAGGGTTTTTAAGAAGTGTACAATATTAAAGATTGTATGGCCAAATGGAGAGAAAATAAATGGGAGAAGGGAAGAGCAGGGGAGGGAAGAAAGGAGGCAGGGAAGGGAGAAAGGAGGAGGGGAGGACAAAAACCAAAGCAGAGGTCAGTAAACAGAGCATCAGTGGAACATCACCGGAGTCTGAATGATTGTTGGATCCAATCCAGATACACACACGCATACAGACACACACTGTTTCTCCACTTGTGTTAACCCACACGTGCACACAGACACACACTGCTGAATGCCTTTATAAGTGACGAAAAGAAAGGATGGAAGGAATAAGCATGAAGTATATAAGTGAATGATGGAGTGAGTGGCAGATGTCAGACCAAAGGGGGCAGTGCCATGAAGCAGATGGCCAACCATATCACATGTAATTGAAGGATACAGGTGCCAAAATGAATACTGTCTATGACTGACAGGATTGACAGAAACAGGAGTAAAGAAAATGTATATAAACAACGCTAGAGCAAATTTGACTAGTTCAATGCAAAAATCAATCTTTAAGGCAGAAATCCATCCATCCATCCATTTTCATCCGCTTATCCGGGGCCGGGTCGCGGGGGTAGCTGCCTGAGCAGGGACACCCAGACTTCCCTCTTCCCGGACACTGCCTCCAGGAGGATCCCAAGGCGTTCCCAGGCCAGCTGGGTGACATAGTCACACCAGCGTGTCCTGGGTCTCCCTCGGGGTCTCCTCCCGGCGGGACATGTCAGGAACACCTCCCGAGGGAGGTGTCCCGGGGGCATCCGAAACAGATGCCCGAGCCACCTCAGCTGGCTCCTCTCGATGTGGAGGAGAAGCGGCTCTACTCTGAGCTCCTCCCGGGTGACAGAGCTCCTCACCCTATCTCTAAGGGAGCGCCCTGCCATCCTGCGGAGGAAACTCATTTCGGCCGCTTGTATCCGGGATCTAATCCGGGATTAGAAATCCTAATTTTTCAATTTACAAAAAATGATTATAATGTAACGCAAGTCAATTTGACACATGCATTACATGACACTGGGGCTCCGACTTCATTTCAATGATTTATTTGGGACCTTGAAAAATCCTTTAGCTCTCCTCTAAATATTTAATTTATGAATAAAAAAACTTTGGCCTTCTCAGCTATACTCATTTTTGCTATTCTTTGTATGTGTTGTTGTGTTGAAATGTATACTGAACATGCTAGAAACTCTAGTAAGCTCCAATAATCAAATTAATAAAATGAAACTGTGTGGTATTTATTATAGTTTATTTATTATTATGTCATATTACTATCACATTCAGAGCTATTTTGTCCATCCATCCATCCATCCATCCATCCATTTTCTCAGGGTTGGGTCAGCTTCTGTAAAAATTCTGATGAGAAGAGATTCGCTTCTTTGACAATGCTCAGAAACACGAGCATTGTCTAGAGTGGCTGCGATCAGCCAAAGCGACTGAATCGTGGCTTGAAGCCGATGAAGATGGGCCTGGAGGAATCCAGATGTCTCTCTCACAGGAAAGCTTTCCAGCTCGTATAATACAGGGCGATAACAAAAGAACAATCAACGGGTCCGCCATTCTCATGAATTTGACGCAACGTCCAGTTCGCACTACATGGTTGGTTGATGCTTTCATTTGTGGTACAAATACAAGTGAATGCCCACATGCACCACCAACCCAAACACCAATGTAGATCATGTAAACAACCTGCCTACAATGACACTCCCCAATGGCAGTGGCCCCCCAGTTGAACAATGTGCCCTGTCTCAACACAAATACTGCTTAGGAATGAGCCTACAGCATTGATCCAATCCCCACATTCCCCAGATCCCAACCTGACAAGAAGAAGAACCTCTGTGGGACATGTAGGAACAAGTTCGATCCATAGAGGCTCAACCCATAGATCCCCTGCAAATGTCCTGGTGCCAGACACCTCAGTCTTTTGTATCTGCCTCAATGTCTTAGAGCTGTTTTTGCGACACAAAGAAAACCTGCATGACATCAAGTATTCATGACATAAACCAGGGATTAAAATTAACTTTTTTCACCACCATCCTGGAAACGTCCCGAAAATCATTTTGAACCGTCCTGAATCGTCCCGAAAATCTTTTTTTACATACTAAACCCTAAAATAAAATAAAAATAAATCTTCCCATGTCTAACATTACACTGACTTATGACACACAGTTGGTATTTGTTAGAGTCTAGAACGTTTTTCTAAATATGAAAATGAATAAAATATTTTAATATTTAATTGTCAAGCTTTACTTGAAGTACATGGACTAATAGACTATCTGTATTTTCATAACAATTAATGGAAATACAGTATAGCCATGACAATAATAGCATATTGAATAGAAGGTTAGTAATGTGCAGTGATTGACTAGCTTGTTAAAACGTCTCTGATATCTGAGACGTCTCTGACAGACTGATATCGCCAAAAAAGACCCTTTGGAAAGAAAAGGTTTCCGACTCCTGCGTTGACATGTCTGAATGTGTGGTACGTTAAAATATCAATCGTTATCAAATAGGGATGTGAATCTTTGGGTGTCTGTGATTCTCGATTCAAAAATTGATACAATGCATAGTGTGTTAAGGCAAATTACGGCATCAAAACAATACAGTTAGTATAAGACAAAGTGATTTTTAAATAATCTGATTCCAATGATGTAATCACACAAAGGCAAACTTAAGACAAAAGGTAACATCTATCTATGGTCACATTATGCTACATAAGAAATGAGAACTTCCTCCATGAAATGCGCAACAGCACAACTTTAATAGCGCAATCTGCTGCAGAATGAAAAAAGCAAGCCCTTAAAGAGTGTGTTTTGACAAGATGAATATGGGTTTTGAAAAATTTGCTGGCTCTCTGCTTGGAAGGAAGGTACTGGCTACACTGTGTGTGGATGCTATGACCTGCACCTTCTTTTTGTGCACTTCTGTTTGACATTGTGCCTGCAGTGCACAGCTGCCCTTGTTTGCATAGTTAATAGCCGCTTTTATACTGGGCAGCAAGCCGCCAATTTGACCATCCTTTTTGCAGCTCGGTCTGCGGATTTAGACAGAAGCCGGTAAATTAGGGGTCTGTCCTGGTCCGCCAATTTGCCACCTCGGAGGGTACACTTTTATCCAACTCCATTCCGATCTAAATCCGAGACATCGTTATGCCGGAAATTGCGTGAGATGGGCGGAGGTGTGGATGACCTGCGCTGTTGTGCGCCCCACAGCTGAGGAGTTTTAAAACCAGGAAACAGCTGATCACAGCAGTCAGTCCACCACTTCATCCGCGGACTTCAAGATGAGCATCTGGACAGCTGCTGAGATCCAGGAGATGCTAGCGTTTCCTTGGTCTCTGAAGCCGTCTTCGCTGTTAGCTTGTTGTTGTAGCGGCTAGCTAGGAACGGTCGCTACTTTCAAATTAAAAGCCCCCCGCTAAGAACCCAGTTCTAAACTCCAATGGGGTGCAATGTCTAGCTCTTATTTTGAAGACAAATTCCTTGTCTTTCTTTCCCCAAGCTTGCTGCAACGCTGTGTAGGGAAGCCCTACTACTCAACATCATGTTGAGTAGTAGTAGCTACCACAGTATCTTCGTCTCGTCCGAGCTCGAGTGGTAAACAGTGCGAGCGCAACAGGCTGCAACATTGTTGCCACTTGTGTCACAGAACAACATAAACGCGAGCGTGCCAGCCAGTCCTGTTCCATTTACCTTTTCACATAAATCTTTTGCCACCGACCACCATTCTGGTTTGCAGAAAGTGATGAAAACTTTTAAACAGAAAACTGTAGTCAGCCAAAATTCTCGTCGTCCCGAGGTCGGCCTGAGTTACATTATTGATCCTCCCGATGACAATTTATTACGTCCCCAGGACGACGGGACGGCGTTAATTTTAATCCCTGCATAAACATCAGCTAAAAATTAACGTGCGAAATGTGAAATATTTTGAGTGTGTATCTATAGCCGTTTTTAGACAGAGCACCAAGCCGCCAATTTGCCCGTCCTTTTGGCGGCTCGGTCCACGGTTTTAGACAGAGGGCGGCAAATTGGGGGTCTGTTGTGGTCCGCCGATTTTCCGCCTTGGAGGGTACACTTATTTCCGCCTCGACTGCTATCTAAAAACGAGGCAGAAATGTGCCGGCCTCTACCTGAGGTGGGCAGAGGTGTCAATGACCTGCACTGTTGCGCGACCCACAGCCGGGGAGTTTTAAAACCAAGAAACAGCTGATCACAGCAGTCAGTCCTTCATTTCACCTGCGGACATTAAGATGAACTACTGGACAGCCGCTGAGATCCAGGAGATGCTAGTGTCTCCTCGGTCTCTGTAGCTGTTTTGTTGTGTTAGCTTGTTGTTGTGTCAGCAAGCTAAGGACGGTCGCTACTTTCAAATTAAAAGCCCCCAGCTAAGAACCCAGTTCTAAATTCCAATGGGGTACAATGTAAAGCTCTTATTTTAAAGACAAATTCTATGTCACCGTTCACAGCCCAACTTCGAGCTTCACGTCACGTCACATGTTTACGTCTACCTCAGTGCAGCTTTTGGAAAAGGAGGAACATTACGCCTCGGTTTTAGAAAGACAGGCCGGCACATTGCCGCCCTTACCTTGGAGCAAATGTGTTGCCTTTTCTATCTAAAAAGGGCTTATGTTACATGCTCCCCCTCTGCTGGCCGGGACGTGCAACTGGACTGATGCTTGGCCTCCTGCCTTTCCAGGTGAAAGCGGTCTGGCTGATTATGAACCAATATAAGGGGGTAGGGCACTAAGCTCTGTCTCTCTCCATTCCACCTTCTATCCAGAGATGCAGTCTGTCAGCCTGGAGGCCGGCTGTGGTAATATGTGTTGTTTAATGTTTATCTGATGGGTGTGGTAGTACTGTTCATTTAATACATTCATCTTCTTTTAAACTGCAACTTGACTTGGCTATTTGTGTTAGTCCACTTCTGATGTCCCACCTGTAGGGGGTCGTAACTAGTGTCCAACCGATAGGGATTTTTTGGCCCGATAACGACAGCCGATATTACAGGGGGTGCAATCACCGATAGCCGATATGCAACCGATATAGTGAGTTTTTGAGCTGGAATGAAAACAGGCCTTGGATTGTGCATAGATTTTGCACCGATATGATTATGCAATTGTACAGTGACAGTAGTACAGATAGATGCTTTCTTAAACCAATGTCTTTATTCAAGACTTAACATTTAACAGACTTTTTTTAAATGACATTTAACATTTGAACTTGTTCAGTCAAGCTGAAAAAATGTGCAGAGTGGCACACAAACAAAAATAAAATAAATAATGTAGCAGAACCTTCAATAAATAAACAAATCTAAATAAACAACATGCTGTCAGTCAACCCGGAGCCGTGTTTCGCCAATTCTCCGCCGATGGTGATTCACACAGAGGGAAGCATCTCCGCCTTCACGTGTGTAATTCACACAGAAATCCGGCGCTGCGGCTCCTAAAGTGGATTGACGGTACACGTCATGTTGATGACGTCGGTGTTTCCCAGGTGTTCCCCTTGTCTATCTAAACCTGCGGACAGTTTATAATCATATGGATGCTGTTATAATGTGTAGTGATTGAGATCCTGACCCACCAAAAATTCCTGGAAAGTGACAGAGTTAAGTTTTTCGCGCTAAATCACATAATTATACATAATCACCATCAGTAAACTGGACACTGTCTGATTCCTGGAGGGCTGACGGTCGCTGTGATTTATTTTCATCACAAACACTCGGTGAGTTAAAGTTTTTTGCTGGTGACAGATGCTGTTTTTTGAGCAGAAATGTGACGAAGAGTCAGTAGGACGGACAGGAGGACAGACGCTTCTCCACGTACAGCTGCGGTATTTGTTTTCCTCGTAAAAGTTGCCAATGACAGTTACTACGTTACTGTTGTTCGGTCCTGTAACGTTGGTTTGTGGGACATTTCTCTGTATTTAGTTGAGTGAAGGACCTGTGTAGTTATCAGACTGTACGATCGACACGCCCTCGCTCCGCGCCTCCGGATTATCCGTTCACACTGGGACGGCTCACCAATAATGCGGCCCTGATACTACCTCCAGAGGCGGATCAGAGCCGGAGCGATATTTCCCCTCTCTCCGCATCTGAAACTTTCACACAGTGGAGGCTGCCGAGAATTGGCGCAGGATCCCCGCATGCAAACGGCTGTGTGAAAGAGGCTACTGTCTACTAACACGTCCAGTCAGTGAGTGGCAGGTTGTAATACAGGAAGCAGAGTGGGGGAGGGACTTCACTGAAATGTGAGCTGAGCCAAAGTCTCTGGCTGAGCTCAGCGCGCCCCACTGGACAAAATAAATCAGTACACCCGCGCGTGCTTTTGTCATTGTCACACTTTTTTTTTCTTTCGGTGCAACATTTCACCGATACGATAGAACCCCCGATAGAAATTGGGCCGTTCTATCGGGCCCCGATATATCGGTGGCCGATAATCGGTCGGTCACTAGTCGTAACAATACATTGCAGTTGAGGATGAATAAATATTTATTCACCCTCAACTGCAAGCCAAAGTCATCTTCAAAAAGCAGACACAATTGTCAGTGTCTGAAACCGGGCTCTCTCTTCAACACAGTTGCACCTTGAGATCTTTTCCATAGATATCACAGCAACCTCTGCCAGGAATATGGGTGAGTCTCCCCTGAGCCTCCCACTTGACAATATCCCCAGAACACAATCTGGGCCAAGCCCTGCTTTCTCTACCTACGTGGCCGATGGTTTGCAAGAATTTCCTTGAGGCAAAGCAAGAGTCCTTCTTTATAGTCTCCCTTAACTGGGTATTTGCTTCAGCAACCACTGAGGCTGCTGCCCTTCTGGCCTTCGAGTATCTGTGGGCTGCCACAGGGGAATCAAGCCCAAAAAGAATCCTTCTTCAGTTTGATGGCACTCAGCACTGAGATCCACCAGGAGGTGCCTAGGTTGCGTACATAACTGGCACCAATGAGTTCACTCTCACTACTTGCTTAGGTTAACCAGTAATACTAATGGTACTTGTTGATTATGAAGGAATCAAGAGGCTCTGATGTCACACTAACGTCAACATGGAAGTTTCACGGAGGAGATTGTGTTGAACTGCATTTTGATATAGCTGTTATTTTCAAGGTGTTTGAAGACTGAGTGAGTGAGTGAGCCTGAGTCTCGTTTCAATAGCCTAAAGTAGGCCGGGTAGAGGAAGAGCCTTAGGTCTAAACTGTGTTAGATTAGTTCTGACCCTGGTTCTCTTCCCCCTCTTCCTGGGTCGATCAAACTGATTGCAGTGTAGGAACCAGCCATTGTCTTGCCCTTCTCTCAGCACAGGTCCATCTCACCTCTCACTTACTTCCTGCCATGTTGGAAGTGGTCTGGGATTTTTCCTTCCCCTCCCCTCCTACTTCTTGACACTTTACTATTGACAAAGCAGCATGTGATATAGCAATAAACATTTTTTTTGCCTGCGAGAACAAACAGTCTGCTGAGTCTCGAGTGGAGCCACCAGATAATCTCCTGATTTCTCCTCCTTGAGGGAGGCCTGACCCGTATATCACCCTCTCCCCATTCTCTGACCTCAATAGAGCCTGTTGTAACGACTCTGGACAATAAGGTTTGAAAAGGTCTCATTTAACATCTGGATACATCAGTACCTGTCTTTCCTTCCACGGACTGTTTACAATTCAAAGTCAATTCAGTCACTGGACAACATCAGGCTTTATTGTTTGTTTTAACCAGCTTGTCACCAAATGTCCGGGCCTACACTTTGAATGTATCATTAAGATGTCATCCCATATGTTACAACACTCAACCCAGCAGTGTGCCTCCTTCCTCCTTCTATTAAATCTCAAACCCATGACTTTCAATCACCTCTTATATTACAACTAGGGGGCTTTCGAACAAAGGCCTATCTGTGGACTAAATATGTTTTTACCGGACTTCCTGTCAAGCGATAAGAGCCATGTATTAAGGATAACTATCAGCAGTTGACTTCCCCATGCTACCGTGAAATCAGAGGCCATAAAGGAGGGCTGTAAATATTTCTATACCAACAGGAAAGTGGAGAGAGAGTCCTGATTTTGTCCTAAACCGAAAATATGCTAAGCCTTAGCCTCACTCTTTCTCTCATAATATATTCTTCATCAGCAGGACCAGATCTACATTTTGATATGTAACTTATCTTCCTGATGTAATTCTAACCCAAGTTACTAATTTTTGATTCTAACCTCTGAGTGTTTGATGGAGCCACAGTGCCATCTCCTGGTAAGTTTTGGTACAATCTTCAAAGGCCAATACTAACGGAATGTGATCTATTCTAAGTATTTAGACTTTCTTTTTACCTTAATACCGGCCTTTGAGATATAAGTTGTCAATGTATGAGATGTGTTTAAGCCATCTGTGCCTCTGAGACGTATGTGCCTGTGTTTGTGTTGTAGTATAACCAATCATTTCTCTTTCGCATATTAGGCAATTTCAATTGTGTTTCTGTATGTTGTATATTCTTATAACGAATGTTAATGTGAGACAATGGTGGATTTCAGCATATAGTCAAGTCCGATTTCGAAAGTCTTATTAAACTCTTAGTTTGATTCAATTAGTGAGGAGTCGGTCACATAACATGAGCCGTGACGTCATCGGAGGAAGTGACATGACTGACGGTTCCGCCCTCAGTTTAAACATCTTAAAAGGCTCATGCATCCCGCTGCTCACTCTCTCTGTGTTTTTCTTCTTCTTTTTAATCTTTGCTCCTTTTTCTTTTTGCGCATAACTTCTTTATTTTTCCATTTACTTTTGTACTTTGCTAGATTTTTGAGGCTCCGAGACTTAGAAATCTCCGGAGATCTGAGACACTTAAAGACTGCTCTTCAAGTGAGACGCGCTTTTATTTTGAAAAGATCTTCCTTTGAAATCTAAGCAAGAACGAAATTTATTCTTTTTGTATTAATTTACATCGTTAATGTATCGTATTCAAGCCGAATAAGTCATTTTTGTTTTCTTGTACTTAGTAATAGGTAAAGTTCGTCCGGCCGGCGTTTCTTTCCCAGTTATTTTGCGCAAGAAGTCAAGTTAATATATATTCGGAGCTCCATAATCACCAATTCTGCCGAGACTCTGATAAGTGCTTAACCACTACAAAGTCGGTGCAGTTTAGCTGCTCAAGAGCTGTGAAGAAAGATAACCTGCAGCCGAAAGAATTGTCAGCCAACTTCGCCCGTACCGCCTCCAACGATCTCAACGCGAGACACTTCGCTGGGCATAGGACGCTTGACCTGAGACGGCATCGAGTTCCGGCGGTTCCGAAGCCGACAGGCCCAGAGCATTCAAACGGAATCCCCGCTGTGCCGGTAAAACGACATTATCGGGAAAGCCGCCTTGTCATCATCAAGTGGCTATACCGCCTCCACATCTGCATCCAGGCTGAGACGGAGCTGACTGAGAGAATTCGGATTTGGGAGATCTACTCTTCAACAAAATAGGCTGAAAACTCCACACACTACAAGGGTCACACATGAATGCAATCAGAGTTGGTGTTTTGTGAAAGCTTCAAATATATATATCGTGAATTCAAAGACATCTCTCCTATAACCTCGTTACAAATTAGTCCCGTAGCAAATTTAACGGTCCGCACATTAAAATCCACCATTGTCAGGAATCCATTTAACCAATAATTCATTCCACAGTTGGTGACACTTTCTGTTACTTTGTCATCTGTTTTACTCATTATCTCATGTCATTTAATCTGCATTTATTTAGTTAATAAACATATTTAATCTTATGTCGTTGTCTGTGCACGTTTAATTTGAAGTGGGAAATCGATGGGGTCGCGGAAAGAATTCACTGCTTCAGAATAGGAGATCAAATGTAAATTTGAAATTTAACAGACTGATTAAATTGATACTCTAACTGTCCAAGCCAACTTGGGTAGTTAGATGTTTGGAATAGCTCCCTCCGGCCTATTCCAGAAAAATCAAATATCGGAGGATGGTGCCCCGTATAAAGAATAAAGTATAAAGTATAATTAATTACCAGTCATTAATTATCACATTACTATCAAGGTATTGTCTCCTACAGCAGTGATGTTTGGTCCCACTGATCCAGCTGGCTGGACGGTATAGGCCATTGACAGAGATTGTCTTATACTCCACTGCATTTAAACCGATCCCCACACTTGTAAGTGCTCCAGTATTAAAGGAGCACAACATTTGCAAATTCATGTATAGGGATAGGGTTATAGGGACATGAAAATATTTATTTATATTTATATTAAATTTAGTTTTACATGAAATGAAATGAAATGTTTTTATTTCATTTTAGAAAGTCTGTGACTCAAGAGTTCATCAGATCTTTTATCATTATTTAGACAAGTATTATCGTGGTAAAACAACTTACAATGAGGAACTCGGGAGAGTCGGAGCTGGCAAAAGTGGCATTGTCTGGACAAATCTCTTTCAGCAGGACAGAAATTAAAAATATATGGAAAAGTGGGGAGACTATCCGGAATACATTGGGAATGTGAATGGACCTTGAAGTGATTTCATGTATTTACCACTTTTATCCATTTATTTTTTTTGTTTACGACCCTTTATTCCTCTTTCTTTTTGTCACTGACCTGTGATTATTTTGTTGTTTTTATTATTATCTTATTTTACATTTATTGTAATTATTTGATCTGACCAGATTGTGCTAATGTTCATAGAAAAATTCAATATTGTCCTGATTGTTAAATAAAATGTTTCTGGTTGGGGTTTCTATTGCTATGTAGCCTGGAAACCAGCTAATGTACTGCATGAAAATGAAACCTCACCACAAAGGTTTGCCTGTTTGAAAACAAAGTTGGGAAAGAATAAACATGTGACAGAAAAACAATCCCTAGGATTTAACATTCACAACATGAAGAATGGCCACACCACACTCAACCTCTATCTAGCCAGTGGACTGCAGTGAGCTTACTTTCAAGTGTTTGCAGGAGCTACTGCTCTCAAGCAGATTGGTCACCAAAGAGAACAGTATGCTGCGACCAAACAGCAATGATACAGCTGTTGCATCAAGACTTTATCAGAAGGGGGCGCAAGTGTGAAATCCGCCACTCCATTATGGAGTAACAAGGACAGCCGGAGTTGGAAAGAGATGGAACACACAGAAACAGACAGCAGATACTCTAGGTACAGAGATACAGATGAAAGAGTCTGTGTACATTTACAATTAGAGAATAAACTGACACTTGATAGAAGAAACAGTAATATAAAAGCAAAGTATAGATGTAGGTGTTCAATGTAAAGAAAACCACAAGGCTTCAAAAACACAACAGAACAACAGAAAGAATCTGATATAATGTGCTCCAACAAAAAAAAGTTCAAGTTTAGGTCCTGTGACCTTGGAGAAGAAAATCAATCTTGAGAAAACACACACGCACGCACGCACGCACACACACACACACAAGGGGTATTTCACAGGGTTGCAAGTAAGTAGACAATTTCAGATTTTGTATACATTTCGTGAGTACAGTTAGAGAAAGAGAGAAAGAAGGTTCCTCAAGGCACGATAATTTTGCTGCTTTAAAACGATTAGACAAGCAGTTTAAGATCATGTATCCTATTTTGACACTTTAAGAGACACAGTCAACCTGACTTTAATCTATTATAATTATACTGCACAGGCAACATCTAGGGGGAAGATACATGATAAATCACACTGTAAAGTGGGCTAAGCATACATACAATCAGACACCCATACATGCATTCACACTACTACCAAATTTAAGAAAATCATTAGTTAAGAGTGACTTCAAGAAGAGATGACAAATACGCATTCACAGTTATACTTAAGATGAGTGGTACCTCTTCATTTAGGTTGGAAGCCAACAGGACTCCTGATACTCCAGACCCAGACAGAGCAACACGACCAGCAGCTGCTGCAGCCGCTGCAGCAGCACTCAGTGGGCTAATGGCTCCTATTTGGAAAACACATGACAGGAAACAGGTCAAAATCACACGTGTAATGCAACGGTAGAAAATGAAAAATTATTAAAACTAGAACACAAAAAGGACTTAATGTTAAGTTAAGCTAGCCTTGTTAACATTAACTTAAACAATGAAAAAAAATCATTCTGTCAGGTGTAACATATCCCTTTTCAACTGATTTAATATCTCTCTATAAAAGCAAGGAATCTCTGTCTGTCTGTGTGTGTGTGTGTGTGTGTGTGTGTGCCTCAAATATCTCTGCAGATCAGGATCAGACTGACCTGAGATTTTCAACATGGCTGCTGCTTGGTTTAAGGGTGTGCAACATCGGATTTGTTTGGACTACAATGATACCGTTAATAAACGATTATAAATGATAAACATAAATGATTTATCAAATCCGCTTGCATTGTCAACCATAGCCACCACAGCCACGTGCGCAACAGAGCCAATCGCTGCAGAGCCCGAAATAAGCGGATTTATACCTGCAGTGGCGCGAGATGGACCGGGATTTTGCTGGCGATTCGGTCCTGTTCTGTGCATCTAAACTGACTGTTGTGGATTAATGACACTAAACGAGTCCGGACTGAGTCTGTTCAGTCTAAGAAGATCTGGATACGTGAGGACAACAAACAGGAATCAGAATCTGTGGAAGTTTGTGTGTAGCTAGCTGCTAGCCCACCCCCACACCCCACCTCCTGAGTCGACGGACGCGCCGGCACGTCCAAAACCGGATTTACGGTAAATAATGTTCGCCACGCTTTTTCGCGAACATTGCTGTCACGTTTGCTTTGTGTCTGGTACAGGTAAAAACGGCCTTTTGTCACGAAAGTGTCCGCAAGCAGGAAGTGTTTGCAAGCAAAAAACACGTTCCTATTGGTGGAAAAAGGCACCACACCAACCAATCACAGAATTATATGGCAAACCACGTGATTTGGTTGCTGAGGAACAGGGGGAAGTTGTGGGAGGGACGATGGCAAAAGACTGACAGCAGCAGTAATGGTGATAGCGAGAGTTGAGAGATTTGTGACATGTAGCATGTTTGGAGTGTATAGTTACTGTGTTATGTAGTGTTTGGTGTAGTGTGTTTAGTGTGTAGTGGAGTCGTTTTTTTGTTTAATGAGTCAAAACAATGAGGAGAAGCTGAATGTGGAGCAAGCAGGAGAGCTGAGGGAGACCTGAGCCTGAGGCAGTGCCTGCATTTAAATGTAAATAGTTAGATATAACTTTGTAAATTTCAAACACTTATGAACAAATTTAGCAAACAACAATTTATATTTGCGTTATAAGTATTAAAAATGGTTTGTTAAAGATATTTGTGGTTTTCACACTAAAAAGATCTAACTTTTTCCTACTCGGAATTTATGTTTTTTTGTGATTTTAGGTCCATTGCATTAATACAGTATGTCAAAATGAAAAAATAACTGTACAGTCACACATGTGAGGTTGTGCTGAAAGTAATGACACCAAGCAAGGCAAGGTAAATAGTTTTTAAGGTGAAATATAATGGCAAAATAAAAAAAAGTCAAAAATGGCCAATTATATTATATTATAATTTCACAACAAACCTAAATATCCCTGACGTCCCACCTTCAAACACAGCCTCATTTGGCCATCCATGAAAAAGCTACTTAACTTCCCACTTTTCTATAGGAATACATACTTCCTACGGGCAATGCACTAGTATTCTAAATTACAGAAATATTGTAAATGCAGTACTACGGAGCCCCAGACATGACATGGTCAAAAAAAAATTAAATTGTGGCCACAATATAGCTACAACGTGCGCACGAAATACTAATTTGTGGCCACAAAATACTAATTCATGGCACGAAATAACAATTAATAGTATTAATATCATTCCTGGACAGCTGGGTAAGCAAATCGAGCGCACCTTCTCTACAACCTGCAATAGCCTACGTGATATCCTTAAGGTGAGTCTCTTTTCTTATTCTGTTCTAGTCATAATCTTGTTATCCCACATTTAAGCATCTCTTTTGAAAGTAGCATCATGTGTGTCAGATTCTCAGCTGAGGGAATACATAGGCTATATGAGCCGGAGCGTTTAATGATGCCACTGAACGCAGCCGTGCAGTTACAGTAGCGCTCACTGTATGTATCGCGTTGCCATGGGAACCTATAGCCTATCAGAGATCAAAATCTAGTTTGTATTGATTTGCAGGTTGTTGTTGCTCTGACTGAACTACTGAAGGTGTCTGTAGTGTTCTCTGGACATTTGTTCTTCAATAAAATCACAGAAAATTAAAAGATCACTATATTATATACCTAATTAAATAACTGCCTAAAAGCGGGATAACAAGATATTGACAAGAACAGAATAAGAAAAGAAACTCACCTTAAGGACATCACATAGGCTATTGCAGTTTCTAGAGAAGGTGCGCTCGACTGCTTACCCAGCTGTCCAGGAGTGATATTAATATCATTAATTAGTATTTCATGCACACAATATACCTACTTCATGGCCACGAATTAGTATTTCGTGCGCACGTTATAGCTATATTGTGGCCACAATTACATTTTTTTTTGACTATGTCATGTCTGGGGCTCCGTACAATACATACTACTATGCGTAACAAATAATCTAGAGGTCTACTGCATAAAAAAACCTGTAGAAATTGGAAGGGGGTAACAAGATATCAAAATCAGAGATGGTGATGTACTTGCTGCCACTGTAGTATGCTAAATTTAATTTAAGCTTGGTCAAAACTTCAAAATAATGATTTAGCAAGATTTTCATCATTATTTTGCTTTATTATTAATCATCACTGCAGCACAGAATATCAAAGTCAACAAATTGCTGTATTAATTTAGTGAACATCATCTGGAGAGTTATGTTGAAGCCAGTATTAGACCTGCAGTCATGGTCAAAAGTTTACTTGCACTTGTAAAGAAAATGTATCATGGCAGTCTTGAGTTCCAAGGACTTCTACAGTTCTCATTTTTTCTGTGATGGAATGATCCCAAACTCACATCAACAGTGGTAAAGGAATGGCTTAACCAGGCTAGAATGAAGGACTTTACTTCCCAAAGTCTGTGCTAGGATGCGAACAAATGTAATTAAACTCCACCAATTCCGTCAAGCGGTGTGGTTAAAAAAGAGGTCTGCAGCAAGAGGCCTGCAAGAAGCTTTTTGATGGATCAAAAGCACCAAATTAAGGTAAAAATTGCCAAGGGGATGTTTCACCAAATATTGGGATTACTGTATGTTTATTTTTTATCCAGCAAATTTGGATACATTTTTAGAAGACCCATCATAAATCCATATTTGACCCACACTTCTTGAATGATTTTTTTGTGTGACAAAAGCATATTCACAAAAGAATGAAGGTTGTAGAAGTCATCGAACATCAGGACGGCCATGATATATAAGTTGTTTACAAGTGTATGGAAACTTTTGACCATGATCATAAGTACTTTGAGCATGGTGGCAAATGGAGGTAAAAATACTCAAAAAACAAAAATATTTCTCAACTGATGCAGGATTCTGTAGAACCGAAAATGACAAAAGCTGCTTTTATTTACCAATACTAAGGATTCTTCAAATTCTAAGCAAAGAGGAAAAAAAAAAATCTGATCAAAATATCTCATTTTAATTCATTCAGGCTTATGAATTGCAGAAGATAGGCAAGTACATTTGTAATAAATGGAACTGCACTGTACCCATCCTAAGACAGGTATTTGCCTCATCTATTAATTAAGCTGTAATATAAATGAATTATTAAGGCCATTCAGAGAAAACCCATTTTTTCCAGTGCTGGCAGATTTAGACAAGCACAGCAGGACATCACAAAAGACAGGACAAGAAACAGCAGAAACACAGTAATGGAAAAACAAAATTAAGAAGAGAAGAAGGATAGGTACCTCCACCTTGTGTGATGGAGAGAGAAGATGAGTAACCTCCTCCGCTAGAGTAGGACGCTAGCGCTCCAGATGGGGTACCTACAAGACAATGACAACTAGATTTATAAAAACAAACACTCTGAACATCCAAAATGACATTGTCCATTGTCTCAAAATGACCGTACCACCAAATTAAACTATCTGTTAACATACCACCAGACTATAGATCAGCTTCTTTCCCCAGGCTGTGAGACTCCTCAGTTCATTAGCAGGACTCCATTGTCTAAAATAGATGCAGCAAGTCTCAAAGGGACTCAAACTTAATTTTGTCTTTAAAACCCGTGTTTAAAAAACGACATAAAATTTACTTTTTACCTTGTAAATTTGATGGGAGTGGAGAATGGTAATTAAAACCGTTGGCAGCCTCACACTCTCAGCCCTGGTGCTGACTGTCATTGGACTAAACTGTGACTATGTGTATGCGTCAGAGCTGTCAGCAGACTAACAGAAGAGAAGCTCATTAAGGGACAGCTACATTAAGAAAAAAAGTACCTGCATCCAAGCTGTTCCTTAACAGGTTTTTTTTATTTTGTTGAAACAAAGTATATACTTTCATATGGCTCCTTCT